>BSBM01000391.1:4735000-4747500 GCA_027924585.1 Larix kaempferi
ATCGATTTTTAATAATCATGCACATCGAGTTTTAATATCTTATTTGTTATTTATTCTTGCAGGGGTGATATTTTGTTTTGTTAAAAAACATATTGAATATGGGAAACATACATAATAATAAAAGAAAGTCTAGAAGGAAGGAGCCGTCCCTTGAAAAGGCCCATGAGATAAGAGAAAAGGGAAGGTTGTACATGGAAAACTATAGACATCAAAATGTTAGTGCCTTAGATCCATCAACAAGCAATGACGAAGTGGTTGAAGTCAATCAAATCTTGGTTGATGCTGAGTATGAAGGGATGGATGTTGAACAAGTTTTTAATTGGAAAACTCCCCAAGAAGAGCACACATATGTCGAACACACTCCCTTGTAGGACCAAATTGTGAATGAAGGGCCACGGAAATTTCATGTGGATGAAAGTTCATTTCAGGACTTGAAGGTAAGTTTCCCAAATGCACTATTGATTTCCATTGTAACAAGATAATCAAAGATTTTTTTGAATCCAAAACTGATGCAGCAGAATGTCAATTGTTTATGGCTTTGTTAAAATCACATTGTGTAGCTCATGTTAGGAGAATTTTGGGCATAAAGGTAGTTAGAAGTTCAGAGGCCAACAATCATGTTGTTATAAATCTACAGTCTGCATTTAATTTGATTGGAAAAACTTCTCATACAAAATATTTTAATGAGGCCCGTCGTGTACTGTCTGAATCGATTGTAGACAAATACTCAAGGTAATGTCACCTGCTATCACACACATATAAAATATTTAAAGTAGATAGAAAGACTCTTCAAAACTATTCTTCTATTAGAGAAAAACTTGAGACCACAGGCCAAAAATATTGTTGGGCCTTTCTTGGTAGGTTACCTCATTCAAACATGAAGCTTATTGATGTTGTTAAAGAACTAGTACAAAAGTTTTGGTGTGATAACACTAGACCGTCATAGAATCAAAGAGATGTGTTAAACTTGAGAAAAGGTGTTAAGGGGTGTGAACCCCATGTCAAGCACTTCCTTGACACAACACAAACAAAACTCTATTAGAGGTTCAAGAATGAGCACACACAATTGAACTTGGGCCAAAGGTCCTTTGAAAAATGCAAACCTTGGTATGTTCGAATTTGCATTGATCGCAACACATGTTATTGTAGATACCATGTAGAATTTGAGTACTATTATGATACATATAGACATATATTTTGTGATTTGCATACTAACATTGTGTAGCACTGCCCATTGTTACAACCACCGAATGCATCCAGAGAATTTACACATAGGATAATGTGTCCAAGACCTGAAGGACAAAAATATTATAAAAGATCATGTTTATATGGGACATGTTCCAGGTGCAGTGGATTTGCATTATTGAGCCGTTGCATCCATGAAATCGAGGAGCATGAATTTGGAGGATGTCAGTAGAAATGTAGAACTTCAAGTACATAACATATCAAGTAGATAGTGCAAAGGAAAGAAAAAAAATTGCACTGGTGAAGTCATGGGTATTCTAAGTTTGCATATTTTCATACTGTACATGTTAAATTTATACATATATATTTAGATTGCAAATGTCACATTGTATTAATGCCCTTGATTTTGTGGCACCAGGTACAAATTTGCGATTTCATGAAGGAATTCTACCAAAAGACCGAGCAATATGTACAACATGTCCATGTAGCACGATGGCAGGGTGAACAGTACAGACAGTGTAGGGACACCTTTCCCAATGGCACAATATTGTCGGTTATGGACTTTGATGAAAACTACACCCTGCAGCCACAGAATGAGATTCAAAGTCATTACTACCATTCAGACCAATTTAGCATAATGGTTCATATCACGTATAGGCACGTGCTAGAGAGAAGCAATGACATGAGGATAATATTGAAAGAGACCAACTTCTACATTAGTGGCGACAGGTGCCACGACCTGCATTATGTGCAACATTGCTTCAGAATTTTATATGATCAATTGAAGGAGAGAGGTATACAGATGAATTAGCATTGGATATGGTCAGATGGTTCTGCATGCCAATTCAAAAATGCATGTGTATTCCATTGGTTGAGTATTTTGAACAAGAGTTATGATATGCTGCATATATGGAACTATTTTGAGATAGGGCATGGAAAGGGAGAGCATGAAGGGGATGGAGCATGTCTCAAAAATGCCCTATGAAGGGAGGAAATGAGGTGCATGAAAAATCCTCATATTTGGAATGCAGAATGCATAGTTCAATTGTGCCCTGCAAAAATGTTAGATTGAACCATGGAGCAACACAAACCAACAGGTAGAGGACATGTTGTCAGAAATTTTTGGCATGTGGTTGATATAGATCAATTGCATTCTTATAGTTGTAGTACTGTACAAGGCACTCGCGGATTTCATTTGGTTCGAAGCTCAAACAAACCATTATTTGAAATATGGACACAGAAACTTGCTTGCTTTTGTGGGCCTTGTAGCAGTTGTGAGTGGGATGAGTGTGAATCAATGGATTGGGTTGATGAATGGGATCATGTATCACTTGCAGTGGAACCACATGCAGTTGTTGAAAAAATCCAGTTAGATGAAGGCCAGTCCTCTATTTCGAATGAATATGATCATATATATGATCTTGTAGATCCAGGTAAACATTTCTTCATTCATATCCCGATTCCCTCCTTGTTTTTGTAATTATCCAAGTTATCAAACCACTACTTATTGGAATATGACCATAAAATGCATTTTTGCAAGACACATCTACGTAGTTGTCGCCTTGACAGACAGTTTAATTGGCATGAATTATTGACTGGCACGATACATCTAGGGGAATCAAACCCTCCTCGCATCATTAACCGATAGTGAAGGAATTACCTTTCCAACTGGATCGATGTTTGTTCAGGGAGAATATCTTACAGTAGATGGAAAGGGACCAAAGAGAAATGGCTACACAGACACGGATTATAGACCAGGTTCATGGTGTATCACTTTATGCACTTGATCGTTGGTACAAATATCCAACTACAAACAATGTCAATGAAGTCAACAAACAAGGTACGCTACTTACTACCTCATGCAGAGAACGAGAGGTTGTTTGAGACAATAAAAAACAGAGAGGATCCAGAAGACCTAATTGATTGAGGTACATAGTATAGCAATGTGATTTTTTATTCATGCATGTCTAATGTTATTCATGTTAGATAGTTTATTTGATATCGCTATCTTATATCATTTATTTGATGTTTGAGTTATGTTTAAGTTACTATTACAATACATTGATGTTTTACACCAACCACTCCAATTCAAGTTTCCATCCCTTTAAGAAAACTTCACATGCATAAGCAAGATTGAAAACTCATATTATATTATAAAATTTCATAATATTCAATAGAAATTAGAATCAATACACATTAATGAGTATACATTTGTCATTCACAAATCACAATGAGACACATAGATGCATTGAAACTTGGTAGGCATTGGGAAATATCTCAAGATGTCGAAACCATATTTCTTATTAAGTCATCAAAATCAAAATGTATTACAGAGATGTCGGAATGCCACTGGGCATTGGAAAATGCCAAATAGACTAATAGTAAATACAAAAAGGGGTGGATCAAGATGGAAGAATCTCATATGTCAATTGTCCTCCTCCATGTCTGAATCAACAAACTCATCACTGTCCTAATCCTCCTCCTCCTCCTCCCATTTAACAATATGCATTTGTTGGTGTGGAGGATGACCCATCCATATGATCACCATCATCTTAGCCTCCAAATCTTCTAGTGGAAGTGGAAAAATCTACAAATCCAGTCCATGTCACATCTAAACTAATGGATTCCAGTGCTAAATTCAAGGAATGGACAACGCAAGGTGTCCAAATAACCTGTAAGAGCAATAAAAGCATGTATAAATGACTCTACAAAACTAACAACTCAAATGAACTGTGTCCAAAATGAACATACCTGTGGATATTTAGCTTCCACAATCATGCCAGCAACCTTGCAAACAGGTGCTTTGTCCGTGATGATTTGTACACAAAAATCAACAACTCTCTAATGAATAAGTAGAACATTCATGGATGAATCCAATATCATCATCACACCTCTCCTCTACTAATCTCTCCCTATAGAACCTAATCTAGCTTATAGACCCTAATCTAGCCCTAGAAACCAGACAAAAACAAATCTAGCCCTGGAAATCCTAATGTGGACCTACAAACTTGGAGACCTAATATAGAATACTTATCTATCCCCAGAGACGTAAAATAGCCCTAGAGAGCTAATATATCCCTATAGAACCTAACATAGCTTATAGACCCTGATCTATCCCTATAAACCAAACAAAAACAAATATGACCCTGGAAAGCCTAATATGGACCTACAACCATGGAGACCTAATCTAGAATACTTATCTAGCCCTAGAGACGTAACCTATCCCCGGAGACCTAATCTATCCCTATATAACCTAATCTAGCTTATAGACCCTGATCTAGCCCTAGAAACCAGACAAAAGAAAACATATCCCCTTGAGCAAAATTGCGATGGCTTTCACTGAGAAAAACCATAGAACCAAAGATGTAACAATAGCACATTTTATGGGCATTGGAGGCATGGCATGGGGGGGGCATCAACTGAAACTTGACGTCCTGAATCCATCGGAATCGATGGATTCGCGATCAGAGTCACGGTTTTGGTACTACAGGCATTTTGGTCAGGCACCCCGTGGCCATTCAGGGACACTTTGAGGATTTGCTCCGGGGGCACGGAACCCAAACTGGTAAGCGGACTTGTGTTCCATCAGCTCCCACATGTGCATGTGGCCATTTTGGATGTGTTCACAATTTCCATGCACACTCGGGAGCCTTTGGATCATAAATGACCCCCTTGAGCAAGATTAACATGGCCTTCATTGAGCAAAACCCTAGTTCTGGAGATGGCACAATAGCACCATTTCCGAGCATTTGAAGCACATTGTGGGGGGGGATAGCTGAATCCCGATGTATCAGAACCATCGGAATTGACGATTTCATGATCAGAGTCACGTTTTTGGTGCTATGGGAATCTTGGTCAGGCACCACGTGGCCATTTAGGGATACTTTGAGGATTTTCTCTAGGGGCATGTAACCCAAACTGGTGAGCGTACTTGGGTTCCGTAAACTCCCACATGTGCATGTGGCCATTGTGGATGTGTTCACAATGGCCACACATGCCCAAGATCCTTCAGATCATAAATGACCCCCTTGAGCAAGATTGGCATGGCCTTGACTAAGCAAAACCCTAGTTCCGGAGATGACACAACAACACCATTTCTGAGCGTTCAAGGCACATTGTGGGGGCTCCCCTAGCTGAAATCTGGCCTCCTGGATCCATCGGAATAGACGGATTCACGATCGGATTCATGTTTTTGTGCTACATGAATCTTGGTCAGGCACCTCGTGGCCATTCATGGACGCTTTGAGGATTTTCTCCAGGGGCACGGAACCCAAACCGACGTGCGGACTTGGGTTTTGTCAACTCCCACACGTGCATGTGGCCATTGTGGATGTGTTCACAATGGCCACACATGCCTGGGAGCCTTCGGATCATAAATGACCCCCTTGATCAAGATTGCGATGGCCTTCCCTAAGAAAAACCCTAGTTCTTGAGACGCCACCATGTATGAGCACATATCTAAGCATATTATGCATATCACATTCCAATATCTAGATTCGTGAATGATCATACAAAATAAAACATATATGGATGGTGCAATCCATAACATCACACAAGAGAAATCTCTCCAAGAATATCCAAGATTATGAAATTGCATTGCTTTATGCAAAAATTCCAATGCATCTCAATGGCGATGGTGATTTAGTTTGAACTCACAAATCATTCAATTATATTTGTAAATCCAATATCAAGAAGCAATATCTAGAGTTACATATGACCAAATTGAGAAAAAAAAAATTCGTTGGAAATATTTGAGAATGAGGAATATGTACACATACTAATTTGTGGGTGTCACATAGTATGTGAGTCCACTAACAAGTAAAATGTACAAGTGCTTCCTTTTTACACAAAAAAATCACTTTAGTCTATTATTTTCAAGGTTCATATCCTTGTTCATCATTTTAGGAGCAGCCAAACATAAAATCATAATCCATGACTATTGTTCATGCACATAGGTTGTTGGATGCCTTGGATGTGCTTTTTTTACTAGAAGAACCATTTTGATGACCAATATTGATTGGTCATCATGAAGGATGAGTACCTTGTTTGTAATGGAAATCAAGGTGTATCCATGAATAGTGTGAGCTAGCCTATATGTTTTTGCTATTGATAATTTTCCATGGAAAGTAGATTTGATAGTCCCACTACTTATTAGCAAGCCTTTGAATGTTTCCAAATCTTTTAGATAAAAGGAAATTGAAATTTCCCATTATTTCCCACAAAGGGTAGATGAAATGGTAACTATAAATAAATTGCCCCCATGATGCTTTAGTACACCTTTGAATAGAAGATGAGTGCCATTGTTGGAATGAGGAATGTGAGATGAATATCATTGTTGGAATGAGGAATTTGAGATGTGTTATAGGAAAGGGGATGATCAATCAAGTGTGAACGTATTAAATTCAAGGGTGATTGGATTCAAGGATATAATTGGTTAATTTCACATTGAATTTAAATGAAATTCTTCACCAATTAGTAAGAATATCCAATAATGATGTATACAATGATTTAGGCTTCATATGTGATTTAGGCTTTATTTCATATGTTAAATTGATGAATTTTATTCTTATTATCCTTAGTACATGTTAATGCTTATAATATATGAATGAATGGGACTTCCACTTTCTCATGAATTCATAGATTAATGTATCTCCTTTAGTAAATTATGCATATGCCCATTTAAATATGTATGCCTTTTATCCTATAAGAAAGGCTCCCAAGGTATAAGGCTATGTATGTTTTTGTTTTAGATTTA
The DNA here is from genome assembly GCA_027924585.1 of Larix kaempferi. Classification (NCBI taxonomy): domain Eukaryota; kingdom Viridiplantae; phylum Streptophyta; class Pinopsida; order Pinales; family Pinaceae; genus Larix; species Larix kaempferi. Next base: position 4,741,941 of record BSBM01000391.1, read on the forward strand.
TTATGCACATGTTCTTTGTTTTAATGCTTATGTTTCTAAAGTTGGCCATGTTATAACTCTTTAACTCAATGGTTTTTAAACAAACCCTAACACACCATGAGACAACAAGATACAAATATAGTCAAGCGATATATAAATCACATAACTGGAAATGCATCTACATCAAAGCTACAAAAATAAAAAATAAAACATATAAATTTTATTATTAAATAGTGGAACATGGTTTCCAATTTACATACGATGGAAACTCGTGCCCTACACAAAATCCGGCAACTCGTGCCATAGATCCAAAATACATGGCAACTCGTTCCCTATACAAAATCCAACAACTCATGCTGTAGATCCAAAATACATGGCAACTCGTGCCCTTGATACCAAGTACATGGAAAATGGTGCCCAAAAGTGCCACATCATGGATAATGTATAAAACATGGTGTGTCAAGCATTGTGACCATCCCCATCACTCCAAGGCGCTTCTCCAAAATCGATCTTCCTCTTCTTGGAGCTACTGGTATCTTGGGTCTTCTTCCGTCTAGGAGTAGACCGTGTCTCTAGGATATGAAACAAATGATATAAGATACCATCATTTTCAAGCATTTGTAACATTTACCACTTTTATAAAATGAATGTAGAATTCAAAACTTAAATAACTCACCGCTGATGCGAGTGGGAGACGTGAGGTGGATGTCCTGGATCTGCTAAGCCTCTCAACAATTCCAACCTACAACATTTACGAAAAATCATTTCATTGAAAAATAATAATTGCTTAAATTAATTTTCGTTAATGCATCAAAATGTTTTTTATAAATTAACTTGATTCTCACCATGAACACCTCCGACAATGGACATGAGCTGGCTTCAGGGCTAGCAGGTGGAGCAGTTGGCTGAACAACCTACTCTGATGCAGTCATGGGGGGCGGGTGTAGATGTAGTTGCAACAACTATGGGTGCAACCATTGTAGATACATGGGCGGATATTGGAAGAGTAGTTGCCACAATAGTGGCGGGAACTGGAGAAGATATGGTGGAAGAGGATATGGTGGTATGGGGTGGAGGAGGATGTCATGGACGATAAGCCCCTACCAATTGTACGATAAGGGGTATCGACCCAAAAGGGATAGGGGGAATGTGGAGGAATGGTGAATGGGAGGGAGGTCCTGTATAGCAAGCGGAGGATGGATAGAAGGGAGGTTGTGGACGAAGGGGGGAAGTTGGATGGAAGCAGGGGCATGGACGAATGGGGGAGGATGGATAGACGGGTGGGGAATGGATGACTGGGGGAGGATGTATAGATGGGGGGCATGGAAGAATGGGGGTGGATGGATGGAGGTGGGAGGATGGATGTAGGGGGGAGTATGGATGGAGAGGGGAGGCTGGATGGAAGGGAGGGGTTGGATGGAGGGAGGGGTCTGGATGGAAGCGAGGGGGGTGACTCATGGGAGAGGGTGGAAACATGGGACTAAATGTAGGATGGGAAAATATGCCACCTGTAGCTATCTGTGGCCCTTGCATACACATTTGTAATATCATAGTTTAGTAAACAAAAATCAAATTAAACCATAGTAAGTCATAACAATTCAAATTAAAAGTGTTCTTTTAACTAGACATTGTATCTGTGTATATGGTGATCTGTTGATCCCTGGTGGAGATGGATGATCATCGTAGTCCAGGAATACCTATGGACACCAAAATGCATGCATGTTATGAACATATTAAACAGTAATTATTTAGGCAATCAAAATATTCAAAAATATTGTATGAATTATCATCGTGTATGTCATAAATATAAAAACATAAATAGTATAAATGCCATAAGTAATAACAATATTGTGTGAGGTACTAAAAATACCTTCGTGTGAGGTGCCGCAATTTCAGTTGCAGCTGCCATTGCTGCATCCAAGTTAGGAGATCCTACATTCTCTCATGATGGCGTCTCAGCTCTAAATAACTGTACATTGAATTAATAGTTTAAGTCAAACAAAAATACTTTAAAATTAATTTACAAATTATCAAGTGATGATTGAAAACACATTAAAAAAAGTGTTAACCTGCTCCATATAGCAGCCCTCAATCAGGCCAGGGAAAGTGTGCTCGCAATAGGGATGAAGATGTGGCATTGTCCCAGATGAACTAGAAGTCCCAGCATGGATACCACCAACCACAGGTCTATCCTGACTCTGTCATGAAGGCCTTACAACTGAGTCTCTATCAGGTTCAACCTGTCTCTCCATTGTAGTCGCTGCTACAAAGGTAATGTGTCTAAGGAGTCCATGTGCAACAATCCTCATCTCCCCCTCGATTTGATCAAGTTTGTGGGGTAACTGATGTGGCTGGGGAGAGGGGTTGGGATTGTACCTAGGAGCTGGTGGCCCTCTCAGTGGGTTCCTCTTGACAACAGGTCGATCTTAGGGAGAACCACGCCCAATACCCTGAAACTCGGTTTTGTCAAAATAGTTAACATGTAAACCGAGCGAAAACTTAGCCCACAGTTGCTGAAGGAAGTACTATGGAACCTCCCTAATATTGCAATGGAGGTTTATCATAAACCATGAACTACCTATGCATACAATTGCCCCTCCATGGTTTGAAATGACACCAATCCATGCAGACACGTGGATTTCTAATGTCCGGTGGTTGTTGTGTTCTTGGATCAGTGAACATACTGTATAATTGAGCCTTTGTAACATTCAAATATTTTATTTCCTCCTTGGAAATGCCTGTGGAATAATACTCCCGCATCCTAGCTATATATTCAGTCATGTCAATCAATTGGCGATGTGCATGGATGAGGGAGTCAATTGAGATCTCAATTGAGGTGGCAAGGGACACTCGAGATGGTTCCCCTTTGTTTCTTCATTTTTGAGTGTGCACTCTCATTTCATTTACATAATGGCTCAAGTCATCTTGGTCGAAATTTTGTTGGGGGTTTTGATTTTTTTGGGCATTTTGATTTTGTTGAGGATTTTCATTGGTTCCAAGATTTGTGTTTTCTTGTGTTCCATCGGACTCCATGTTAACATTTTGTTCATTCATTGTATAGGTTTACACTCTGCAAATGAAAAATTCTCTATTATTTTACTAATTTGGGAATTATTAAAAATTTAATAAACAAACAAAAATCAATAAAATTACAAAAAAAAATGATTTGATTAAAAATCATTTTCCCTCTAGTGTGTTTGTTTTTTTCCCTCTAGCACGTCCCCGTTGCAATGCTTTTGGGAGCATCTTTTTGCGCCCTCCCTAGAGTCATTTCTTGCTGAAGTTAAAATATTTAATTAAAAATTAAATAATTGTGATTTGATTACAAGAAGAATGATAATGCTCTTACTATTCTTGTTGAACAAAATTTACCTTCATGTTATGATATGTTCATCCAAAATAGGAATAGAGCTATTGAAATGTCTAAAGGAACTTTGAAACCTAATTTTGAATATTTTTTTAAAGGTTTGATAAATGAGCAAGATATATTAATTGCTAGTGGTCAATTATCTAATAATAGAGCTCTAACGGAACATAGTGAAAGGAAACCTAATAGGAATTTTAAAAATTCTAAACCACATAATCAAGGATCTACTTCTTCTAATAATGACTCTTAAAACATGGTGTCCAACAAAAATAAGGTGTATAATTCTTGTAAACATTGTGGAAAAACCAACAACCTTGAAAACATTTGCTTTAAACAGGGAGGCAAATTGTGAAAGCAAAGAATAAAAAGTTTTTTGAAAAACAGTTGGTATCCCTGTGTGCCTATTATGTTCAAGCAAGTAATTCATCTTCTAATGTGGAACTAATAATGTATCCTGGTGCATCTAACCATATGTCTAGTACAACTTCTTTATTTAATACTTATGACACTAAAAAGCACACACAACATAAAGTATCTATAAGTGATGGTAATCATCTTTTAGTTTTAGAATATGGTAGTGGTGATGACTTTCCTAATGGTACTTTGGAAGATGTGCTTCATGTTCAAGGAATTCTCATCAACTTGATTTCTATTTATCGTGCATGTCTAAAAGGTTCATAAATTTGAAGCTTGTACTGATAAGTATGTGTTAAAAGATATCAAACAAAATTTCAAAATTGTTTCTTCCGGTCCTATTGATTATAATGTTGGATTATATAATTTTACTGGTTTTAATTCAAGCAAAAATCATCCCTTTTTATTCATATGTTGCTCACGTTGATAAACTAAGTAAATTATGGCATGAAAGATTAGGCCACTTGAATTATGGTAAAATGCAAATATTCTCTAAAATGGTACATGGCTTACCATACATTTCTTCCACTAAAGTTGTTTGTGAAGGTTGTTTACTTCGTAAACATCATAAGAAAATGTTTGATAAAGGTAAAGCTTGGCATGCTAATGAACAATTTCAACTAACTCACAGTGATATTTGTGGTCCTCTTGAAACTCCTTCTTTGCCTCATGCAGCCTATTTTCTTACTTTTATTGATGATTATAGTTGTAAATATTGGGTTTATTTTTTGAAACATAAAAGTGAAACCTATAGTATCTTTCAAGAAATTAAATCCACGGTTGAAAAGGAATTTGGTAAAAGTATTAAGACTCTGAGAACTGATAATGAGGGGGAATTAATTAAGAAAGAATTTAATCCATATTTATCTAAGCATGGTATTCAATCAAAATATTGGTCCTTATACACCTCAACAAAATGGGTTAGTTGAAAGAAAGAGTAGAACTTTGCTTGAAATGGCTAGATGTATGTTTTATTCTAAAGGATTACATAATTTTTTTTGGGTTGAAACTATTTGTTGTGCTAAATATATCTTGAATCGAGTCCCTACTAAAGTAGTTTTGCAGGTTGCTCCCATCCATCTCACCAAAATGGATCCTCTATGGAAACTAACTTTCATACACTTTGCCAATGTTGAGACTGCACTTTTTTAAGCATTGTTAGGGCTTCAATGCTCAGGTTCAAGGGTTCTCTATAAATAAAATTAATTTTTTTTGTATGAAAAAATAATCATGTGTATATATTTATCCTTATATATGGGTTATTTATCTATTTTCATATCTGGTCACAATGCCAAATTCACAATGCACTCTATGTTTTATTTGAATGTGCCAAAACATGCACTCTATTTTGTTTAACTTTGCACACACAAGAATCTAAAGGATAACCTATATTGTACAATAAACTTTCAAAGGTTGATGTATTCTAGAATTTAGCAATGTATTCAAGCTCTATTACTACGACACTAATTCTCTACCCATTTGAACACACTTGAGGAAAAATATCAATGCATGGGATTTTAGAGATACTAGCATGCATACAATTTGAGGTGAAATATGGATTGCAATCTTGATTTATGTAACTACCCACAATCAAATATGTACACTAACTATTCCAATAAGAGTAAAAACATATGGTTTTATGTGTCAACACAATGCTCAATGGTTTGATTAAAGAATAATTGATTGTTTATATGAAGGAGGATGTCTCGACAACAAGAATGACCAATCAATTAACGAGGGGCTAGTGCAAGGTAATGATACCCAATTATGACATGTTAGTTGCAATGTCATGCTGGAAAA
>BSBM01000391.1:4752500-4770000 GCA_027924585.1 Larix kaempferi
GCGAGATGAAATATTTTAATCAAGATTCAATGATGTATACTCATGTTGAAAGCGAGGTAACCTGCCATTGAGGCATGCAGGGCCAAGGTACTTGGTTGGTTTCTAGATTTAATCATCGGATAATGATTTGAAGTCGACAAGGATGAATCCGTCGAAGGGGGGCCATGATATATCCCCCATCATCGACATGAAACATGACAAAGGATGTGTAGAGAAGATCGGATGGTACAATAACGTGCAAGTATGACTCAGAGTAGATCAACATGATGGAAGGTGTACTGACTGCAGATAATGAGTGGTGATAATATTGTTGAACATGGGCATAGCATGCCTTGGCAATATTGACTTGACGAGTTATGGTACGAAATCCTAATGCAACTGATGATGGAAGCATTCTTTGAATGACTCAAAGGAGTAACAAGACTCAGGAAGTAGGTGAAACTCGAGGACAAACAGATGATCCAAGTGTAGTATGCAAATGCAAATGAGTGCCATGTTCAAGAAATGACTAGGTACTACCACTAAGAAAGGGTGTAACATAAAATATTTCGTTTTTCCCCATCATGAACGATGAGTGTCTCATGTGTTTTTTATAAGCTTGATGAGGGTAACCAGATGCTCGGTATAGCTCACCTCATAGATGAGTCCAATCCCAAATATTTTTCGAACATGGGATAGGAGGGGTTCGTCCCATGACGAGCCCTTTGATGTGAAAGTTTAACGAGTCCATAGAAGGTAAACTCGGTCGTCATTTCATATTTAGAGAGTCTAAAAAGAACTAATGAAGACTCCAACGGTCCTTTTTCGTAAAGTTAGCCTCATTGCCCGAAAAAGGGTAAAACAATGTGGGAGAGGACTCTTCCAGTCATGATTAGCTAGAGTATACCTTTTTCGTAAGTAGTGCCCCCTGCTCTGAAAAAGGGGTAAACTATCACCAAGAAGACAACCATTCAAATTCTTTAAGAATGAATGCGACAAGTTCGCTTGGAAATCCTTTTGTATTTCGAGAGCCTGAAAAGAGCATAAAGATAGACTCCGGGGGGTTCCTTTTTTGTAGGAGTTTAATGAGTCTGGAAAAGTGATAAATTGTAACTTGGTAACTTATTGTCATGTTTTTAAGAGCATGAGAAAGAACAAAGAGTAAGCTCGTCATCATAAAATAATCACAATCTAACGGATAAAAAATAATGACAAAACATTCAAGAGGTTGTTCATACCTGAAATGACCGTTATAAGACGAGAATGGCGTACAAAGACCACTTAACAACTCCTGCACACTTGAAAACTAGGTCCAAAATTCAACTAGGTATTCAAATGTCATAAAAATGACCCAAACTATAGCAAATGACGTAGAAACAAAAAGTCAACTGGGTATTCAAGCATCAAATATTTGAAAAATAATATGCCTTTTGTTTTTAAATAGAAACAAAAAACCAAATATGGTCACCATTGTTCATTTGCCAAATTTGGGAGAAGAAGTGCCATTTGGATCCAAAACTTCACTTGTCGATTCCGGGAGCTGCGAGCAACCATTTCACCAACTGTCGGAGCAGGTAACTCTAAAATTCATCCAACATATTTCCAGTGGTTTACATTTTTTATTCTAGTTCATTTTTTGGGTTTTTTTGTTGGTTTGTGGAGGGATATTGTGTCCTCGAGTCGTCGTAGGTCGCCCTTTCGGGATCTATGATGAACCCGAGTCATCGCAAACCCCGCAAAAGTGGATTGCGATGATGTTGCACTGTCAGAATTGACGGGGTGCGACAATGGAAACGTCCAACCCAACCATCAAACCTAGCCCAAAAAATTTCGTTCCAATGGTTGAAGTGAGTGCTAATGATGTTAAAATGCTCCTTTTGGCAGGTTAATAGCAGCCAATCATGGTCTTGGAGTGGCGTGAATGAGAACACTAGGTAGATGACGTGCAAGCTGTGAATGATCCACAATGTGTGGAAGCATTGAGGAACTGTGGTATCCTAAAGTTCTTCCAGATCCAGCGCATCAGGGCCCAAATCCCATTGCTAACACATATGTTGTGATGTTGGGATGCGGTGTAACATCCCGTTAATTTCATAAAATTAAAAATCTTTCAAAACGTCATTAAATACTAATAATTCAAATTTGCGGAAGTAATAAATGCTTAACAAGGCAACAATAATGATGTGGTTATTAATGCATAACTCAAATTAATTTCGGTGGCCTTTTTAATTAATGGCAACTATTAACAGGGACACGACACACTTAAGTTTAACATACTTAAAACATGTATTCTACTTGTGTTAATTGTACTTTGATTTATCATATAATTCAAGCATACTTGGTACATTATATCATTAATTACAACGGTGCACAAACAGACATTCATGTGCTAGGTTCCACTTCATACAAAGATACTCATTCAATCAAATACAAGATGTATACAGAAATGTTCTTTTCACACATACACTCACATAGATCATCACCAATGCAATTGATCTAAGGTCATGTTTCAATCATAGTCAACCTAAGACTTTACACATTTATTTCAACACACAAGAAGCTCATTCATTAATTTATGCATTCACAATCACATGCTTTCCTATTAAATGTAATGTCTAATCTAGGTTCTCACTTTAATGACATAAAATGGTAAATATCTAGGCATGTGTATGACATTAAACTTCCCTAGGGTTAGCATCATTTTGAAATCTCTTTTCGATCAAAGGTAACCTCTTTCTCGTCGCCATCCAACAAATCAATTATACATGAGTATATGAATAAGTAAACAAGATCTTTACTTTCAATCATGTCAAATACAAATAATGAAACAATTAGGAAAGTAATACATATATATATATATATATATATATATATATATATATATATATATAATCAATGCGAATGATAAATTCACAAACATACTCTTCTTACCACCTTGGTAAAGCTGCGGAGTGGCATTCTTTCTGTCATCTATTTCTTGTATTCATCATGTATACTCATAACAAACATTAGTACCATAAAACATAATATCACAACTATAATTGTCATTTCATAAATCAAGATACATCAAATTAATTTACAAAACATAGTCATTTTAACAAGGGGAAATAATGTGGGCAATGCAATGCTCCACCCAACCGTAGACTCTTCGACAGCATAAACTTAGTCCGTTTGAAGGCCACCCCCGAGCTGGGCATGGTGATCCACAAATAGGATAGAGAGTCTCTAAGTGTCGTCTACCTAGAACTAATCACACACAACTCTAGAGGTGAATGCATTACTCCTACAACTCATAAGGTAGTGCTCCTACCTAGACACTGCTCATGTCCTAACCTCTGACCTAGCTGTGGTGTTGTTCCCAACGGGCCCAAGTCTGTACTCCAGAATTGACATTCTATTCCCCATGGCATAAGCATGTGTTAACCAACTTTCGTTCACGGCAATCCTACCATAAGTAAAATAACAAGTGTATTCAACAAGCCACCCAAACATTTCTACATACACTCAAACAGACTTGCACTTCCACTAGAATCATAACCACATATGCAACCATAACCCAAGTGTGTTATGCATTTTCCATGAAACGTGTAGACATCATGTAATACCAATATCATGTATAGGTATAGGTAACAATACTGATGCATTCGTCATGAAACCTATGCATTCGACGTGCAATAAAAGACATAATGTAACACGAGGATCACAATTATGTATACGCAACCTATCCAATGCATTCGACATGCAACTAATGGACGAGATGTGATACCATTACTATTTAACTATGCGTGGACTAGATCATTGCACACACAATCCATGCATTCGTAACAAATGCATACCACGTCTAAATGTAAAAGAAATTAGTAGCATAACTAAGACATGTCGATTCCAATGCATCGAATGCATACAACATATTCGATGTAAGGTGGCTAATATCAACTACTTTCAGTATTGCTCTAACAATCTGCATGCAACATTTTTAATATGAGAAAATGTGTTCAAGCGACCATCGGCATGCTCCAACACTCGACATGCAATATTTAATATGAGAATGGATACTTTAAAAGAACAAGTAGCATGCTACAATGCTTGGTACACAACGTCCCATGTGAATTCCTTTAAATGATAAGCATACAGTACTGAATTGGAACAAGCATCATAAATGCGTATATAGGCATATTCAATATGCAAACCAAGAATCTGACCTCCAACGGAAGTGACCAATCCACTAAATACACATTTGTATATATATATAAACAAGATCATAGGCAACAATGCCTTTGGCTTACAACGCATGGATGTAATGTGATACTACCATGAGTTATGGGCATGTAGCTTAGTCAATGCATACCAAGATCCATGCTATTGATATTGAAAAAAATTTGTTATTTCCACTGGCCTCATATATAGAGATGTAAACAAAATCAACATACAACCCATGCATATACTACAAATGGCGGGTATATATATGTAACAATTTCCAATGCATCCATGTTTTCCTCCAGCAACCAAAATGTAACCAAGTAACTCGAAACTTAGAGCCGAAAATATCTTCCAGCCTAGCTCCAATGCATAATACGTTTTTAGAGAATTAAATAGTTGAACACAAAGCTTGAAATTCGACTTCCAGGCAACGAGAAAGCATAAAACGTTTTTACAAAACCAATGGAAACATATAGGCACGAGAAGCTTCGATTTCCAGGCAACATTCAAAGTAAAACGTTTTTGCAAAACCCAAAACATTGATCCAATCCATTGAGTGAATACCCAGAGAGAGAGAGTTGTGCAAATCGAGTTTTTCCTCCCCCCCAAAACTCCTTTGCGTGCAGGCTTCCCAAAAAATTAATGGGAGCCCCCAAAAACTAGGTCAAGATATATAATATATCTCTCCCAAATAAAAAACATATTAAAATATATCCCATGTATATTTTATAAATTCCCATATGAAAAGCATAAAAAACATATATATAAAAATAAAATATATGCATTCATAAAACCATAAATCTAGAATTAAAATATACGCATCTTTATAATTATAAAAGCATACTCATAAGAAATATCTTCTTTTATATATAAACATATGAATAAATATATGTTCTCAATATAATGCACATATACCTATGTATTTTGATAAAATTAGTTATCTTGCTTACTCAAAAGCCACATAGACATATAACATATAAATAAGTTTAACTTAGCTCAAGTCTAGAAAACTAAACCAAGTCAATGAACACTGCGACCATTACGACCTTAAGACTTAGTTACTCTCCCCCTTGTGGTTCACCATGCCCTTTTTTACTCTTGGTTGTATTGCGGGAAAATAGTTTAGGCTTCTAATTAGTGTCATCATGCAGATAAACAAAATTAAATAATTAAAATCTTTTACCAGAATGGAGACATGACAAACTCCCCCTCTTGGAATAACATCGTCCTCGGTGTTGTGTCACTTTTTGCACTATTTCTCGTGTGCATCCTTCTTTCCTGCATTTATATCACATGCAACCCAATTCTCCTGCCAAGTATATTAACCACATAATATTCTAAAAATAAAAAACATCATAAGGACATGGTTGTAATACCTACAATGCTTGTCTCTCGCATCGCTATGCTCCTTATCTTGGTAAATTGCAATTACTTTGCAAGGTTGGTACCAGTTCCACCTGGTTCACATGTTAGTCTCATAATATAAAACGTAGAATTGCGACGCCACATGCTCCCATGCATAATCATCCACACATAAATACATCTGATAGTATAGCTACAAGATAAATCATTATGATTTGTTAATACCATAAAACAATTCTTTCAACAAAACTTTGTGACCATCAAACTCTTTTGTACTTCAACAATCATGAAGACTTGCATACAAAAACCTTTATGTATTTTTGCAATTGTGGGGACATGCCATACATATCCTGCTCATGTACTTCAGCAATCATGTAGACTTGAGTACATAGCACTCTTTTGTATTCCAACAATCATGTAGACTTGCATACAAAAACACAAGTACTTTGCCAAAACTTGGCAAGAATAATATCTGCATACAACAGAAATATGACAATCTTACTCGACAACTCATAACATAGATTCCCCTCATTGAATCTCTCAGTCATCACCTGATGCACATGAGGAAATATTTCTACAGAAATATTGTAGAAGAGTTACCTGCTCAATTCGATGGATATAAAGTTTTCCTAGGTCTTTTGGGTTAGTATAACATTCAACGAGCTACCTGCTCTGTTCCACTTCCATGGGGAACATGACCACAATAAGGGTAAGTTGTCCCATACCAACAAGCTAGTTACTGAGTTCATGATGCTGTCGGCTCTACCTGAGCCTGGAGATAATTTCCCTTCCTCTCAAACCTTCTCGTTTGAGTCCAGGAAACACCTCTTTATGACAACATTTATTAATTCTTGTATGCCACAAAATAGCAACCAAAATTAGATTCGCTCGTCATATTCTTTGCATTTTGATGATTACACATCATCAATCATAAAACTCATCACTACTCATGATAAAACAAAAGGTAAATCATTACTTACTTTTGAGTGATTTAGCTCAACCTCTGTATAAGTGCTTTAATACTAAACGTTCTTCTTGGTCATGTAATCAGTCGAAGTTAAGATCACTTCCTGAAATGTTAGTATAAATAAAAATTTCTTTGCTTTAATTGCTTGACAATTGAGCACATTAGTTCCATAGCATTAAACGCATGCTCGTTCAATTAGCTTATGCATTTACTTCACCTTGACGTAAAACTCTTCAATAACCTTGAAGTGAGTCTGAGGTCAAATCTGCTGAGAACATGTTAGCATCAAAGCTTAAACACATATAGATTTATTGAGACTTATCATCTAAAGATTTTTTTAAAAGACCCCATGGTCAATCAATCCCAACAAGGTAAAAATTATTTTCGTCAAACTATCAACAAGATCTTGATGCTCATTAATCTTTGTTAGAAACTGTAACTTACCCCACAGAGGTCTATCATAATGTATTTCTAAAATAAGGCTAGTTTAACCCCTAGGAACATTGCCTGCAAACTCATACAATAATTTTAATCACCATAAGAAGTCCTGAAATACAATTGATATTAAGTAATGAAAATCTTTTAACCATTTAACAAAATCTTTTTGTTACATATCATCTTTTATTTAGAATTTTCAACAACCCTACCAAGGGTCTATCTAAGAAAATAATGCATCCAGAAATGAGATCATTTTAAACTCCTAGGAAATTTATACTTGCAACCCCTTACAGTGATGCGCTTTTATACCTTTATAATGAGATAACATAACACAATCTTTAATTTTTAACAAAACAATATTCCAATTCATAAGTCACCTTTATTAATTGAATTTTGTTCATATCTTTCAACATAATTTGTGCCCGAGTATGTCAAATTTATCTGGTCCATCAATTACTTAAGAGAGTAATAATTTCTTAGGCAACTCCATACTTATTAGGATCCAAGGAAGAAATTTTGAAAGAACATCAACAATGTCTTGTAATATACATGATACCGAAACCTAAGTAAAATGATGTTCACTCTATCGTGTGATAGTTTTGAGGACCAACTTTCTATTTGAGTAAAGAACCAATTAATACTTAACTATAACCATAGCTCCTTAAACAAATGTTTTTGACCAATTCTATAATTTCTACAAAGGCAATATTCCATAAAAAAACTGTCAAAAGAATGTACAACAACTCATTCAATCCAACATAAAACATAGTTATGATAGGGTTTTGTATAATCTAACAAGTTTACTTCTTTGGGTTGAACTAATCTAATGAAACTCGTAAGTAGTGCACCTAGTAACTTTTATAACAACAACTCTTCTTGATATTACTATGAAATTTGAAATTTCTTAAGCTTTAAGTCAAGAACACCACTTAAATTAAGGTATTAATATTTTTCGCCAAAGTTTTTACATACCTTTATCTACTTCTTTAAACTTAGGACTTTACATCATGTTAGGAATCAACAATCAACAAAAAGATTCATGATGCTTCTATTTTCTTTTAACAAGTCCTTTAATCACGATACAAAATCACATATTTCACATATATTGAAGTTATCGACAAAATTTCACATTAAATGGAAATATTACTCATCCATGTGACTATCTATACCTTTTACCTAGCAAGGGAACTCATGACAAGGAGAACTTACCTGACTCACATTTTACGAGAATAAAATACTTATCGTTATTCCATTTGAAAGACTTGGAGGTGAACTCGGATAACATTATCCTCCTTGTTCAGTCCAGCCCATGCATAAAAAAAAGAGGCAAAAACAACTTTATTAGTTATTTTATCAATCTTCATCCTATGTTGAGCCCAATAGGCCCGAGTGATGTAACCTACAACTCTGATACCATATGTAACATCCCGTTAATTTCATAAAATTAAAAATCTTTCAAAACATCATTAAATACTAATAGCTCAAATTCGTGGAAGTAATAAATGCTTAACAAGGCAACAATAATGATGTGGTTATTAATGCATAACTCAAATTAATTTCGGAGGCCTTTTTAATTAATGGCAACTATTGACAGGGACACGACATACTTAAGTTTAACATACTTAAAACATTTATTCTACTAGTATTAATTGTACTTTGAGTTATCATATAATTCAAGCATACTTGGTACATTATATCATTAATTACAACGGTGTACAAACAAACATTCATGTGCTAGGTTCCACTTCATACAAAGATACTCATTCAATCAAATACAAGATGTATATAGACATGTTCTTTTCACACATACAATCACATAGATCATCACCAATGAAATTGATCTAAGTTCATGTTTCAATCATAGTCAACCTAAGACTTTCCGCATTTGTTTCAACACACAAGAAGCTCATTCATTAATTTATGCATTCACAATCGCATGCTTTCCTATTAAATGTAACGTCTTATCTAGGTTCTCACATTAATGACATAAAATGGTAAATATCTTGGCATGTGTATGACACTAAACTTCCCTAGGGTTAGCATCATTTTGAAATCTCTTTTCGATCAAAGGTAGCCTCTTTCTTGTGGCCATCCAACAAATCAATTATACATGAGTATACGAATAAGTAAACAAGATCTTTACTTTCAATAATGTCAAATACAAATAATGAAACAATCAGGCAAGCAATATATATATATATATATATCAATGCGAATGATAAATTCACAAACATACTCTTCTTACCACCTTGGTAAAGCTGCGGAGTGGCATTCTTTCTGTCATATATTTCTTGTATTCATCATGTATACTCATAACAAACATTAGTACCATAAACATAATATTACAACTATAATTGTCATTTCATAAATCAAGATACATCAAATTAATTTACAAAACATAGTCATTTTAACAAGGGGAAATAATGTGGGCAATGCAATGCTCCACCCAACCATAGACTCTTCGACGGCATATAATCAGTCCGTCCGAAGGCCACCCCTGAGCTGGGCATGGTGATCCACAAATAGGATAGAGAGTCTCTAAGTGTCATCGCCCTAGAACTCATCACACACAACTCTAGAGGTGAATGCAGTACTCCTGCAACTCATAAACACTGCTTGTGTCCTAACCTCTGACCTAGCTGGTGTTGTTCCCCGGCAGGCCCAAGTCTGTACTCTAGACTTGACACTCTATGCCCCATGGCATAAGCATGTTTTAACCAACTTCCGTTCACGACAGTCCTACCATAAGTAAAATAACAAGTGTATTCAACAAGCCACCCAAACATTTCTACATACACTCAAACAGACTTGCACTTCCACTAGCATCATAACCACATATGCAACCATAACCCAAGCATGCTATGCATTTGCCATGCAACGTGTAGACATCATGTAATACCAATATCATGTATAGGTATAGGTAACAATACTGATGCATTCTTCATGCAACCTATGCATTCGACGTGCAATAAAAGACATAATGTAACACGAGGATCACAATTATGTATACACAACCTATCCAATGCATTCGACATGCAACTAATGGACGAGATGTGATACCATTACTATTTAACTATGTGTGGACTAGATCATTGCACACACAATCCATGCATTCGTAACAAATGCATACCATGTGTAAATGTAAAAGCAATTAGTAGCATAACTAAGACATGTCGATTCCAATGCATCCAATGCATACGACATATTCGATGTAAGGTGGCTACTATCAACTACTTTCATAATTTCTCTAACAATCCGCATGCAACATTTTTAATATGAGAAAAAGTGTTCAAGCGACCATCGGCATGCTCCAACACTCGACATGCAATATTTAATATGAGAATGGATACTTTAAAAGAACAAGCAGCATGCTACAATGCTCAGCACACAACATCCCATGTGAATTCCTTTAAATGATAAGCATACAGTACTGAATTGGAACAAGCATCATAAATGTGTATATATGCATATTCAATATGCAAACCAAGAATCCGACATCCAATGGAAGTGACCAATCCACTAACAACACATTTGTATATATATATAAACAAGATTACAGGCAACAATGCCTTTGGCTTACAACGCATTGATGTAATGTGATACTACCACGAGTTATGGGCATGTAGCTTAGTCAATGCATACCAAGATCCATGCTATTGATATTGAACAAAATTTGCTATTTCCACTGGCCTCATATATAGAGATGTAAACAAAATCAACATTCAACTCATGCATATACTACAAATGGTGAGTATATATATGTAACAATTTCCAATGCATCCATGTTTTTTTCCAGCAACCAAAATGTAACCAAGTAACTCGAAACTTAGAGCCGAAAAGATCTTCCAGCCTAGCTCCAATGCATAATACGTTTTTAGAGAATTAAATAACTGAACTGAGAGCTTGAAATTCAAATTCTAGGCAACGAGAAAGCATAAAACGTTTTTACAAAACCAATGTAAACATACAGGCACGAGAAGCTTCGATTTCTAGGCAACATTCAAAGTAAAACATTGATCCAATCCATTGAGTGAATACCCAGAGAGAGAGAGCTGTACAAATCAAGTTTTTCCTCCCCCCAAAACTCCTTTGCGTGAAGGCTTCCCAAAAAAATAATGGGAGCCCCCAAAAACTAGGTCAAGATATATAATATTTCTCTCCCAAATAAAAAAAACATATTAAAATATATCCCATCTATATTTTATAAATTCCCATATGAAAAGCATAACATATATATAAAAATAAAATATATGCATTCATAAAAGCATAAATCTAGAATTAAAATATATGCATCTTTATAATTATAAAAGCATACTCACAAAAAATATCTTCTTTTATATATAAACATATGAATAAATATATGTTCTCAATATAATGCACATATACCTATGTATTTTGATAAAATTAGTTATCTCGCTTTACTCAAAAGCCACATAGACATATAACATATAAATAAGTTTAACTTAACTCAAATCTAGAAAACTAAACTGAGTCAATGAACACTGTGACCATTACGACCTTAAGACTTAGTTACTCTCCCCCTTATGGTTCACCATGCCCTTTTTCACTCTTGGTTGCATTGCGAGAAAATAGTTTAGGCTCCTAATTAGTGTCATCATGCAAATAAAAAAAATTAAATAATTAAAATCTTTTACCAGAATGGAGACGTGACATGCAGCTCAACAATATTTTGTGATCGGTGAGCACATACTTACCATGGATATCAAGGACATCTACTTTTTGACTGGATTGTCCTGGAGGGGGGACAACGTAGCTCTCACCAGATCAAGGGGGAGTGATCGGACTGTGGATGACATGATCCTACAGCATTGTACTCCTCAGACCCGTGCTTCGAGTGGGAATATCCCCATCAAAGAAGTATGGGAACGTCTGCTGCGTGCCATACCTTTTACCATCACGAGGATAGAGGGGAGCCAAGCTCCTCACCTAGCTACCAGGTCTCAGATGCTATATGTGGAGGACTGCATGTCTCTGAAGATCTTCAACTGGTGCGAGGGACTCCTCGCAAACATTTGAGCTCATCTGACCAAGTGTCGGTGTGGAGATCTCAAACAGTTTGGATATGGGTCGATAGTGATCTCATTTCTATTAGAGTGGTTTCCCCTCTTGCACCCACAAGTACCGTTGGATGAGAGGGATCCTAAGGATCATCACATGGTTAGATGGACATAGGTGATGGCCCCATCATCGTATATGGTGTTGAGTTCTTCACCTAGCTGGAGGGCCAGCTGCCCAGGGTAGAGGAATACCCATACAGCGATACGGATTACAGAGATGACCCAGACTTGGCATTGCTCGAGGGAGCAGTATGGGGAGACATCGGTAAGGAAAAAAACCCTTGAACTTTTTAGTTTTGTATATTTATGATTATTTTTGTTATAGTGCTGACGAATTAACAACATGTGTGTGCAGATGTGGGCCCTGTACGACCAGTAGGAGTCTCTCTTCTTGCAAGGAGAGAGAGAGGAGAGGGAGTAGTCATGGCTCCAGCCATACATGTTTCCATAGAGGAGATGGAGGATGTCTATGCGAACTTGAGTGGGTTGACGTTAGACGTTCCAGAGCCAATAGTGGATGAGTTATTGCGGCCCATGCAGGGGTACACAATGGGAGCATCTGCGTGCTTCAATGCACTACTTCGTAGGGTCGTGAGAGCAGTCGACTGCTTCCATACTCAACAGGATAGAGCTGCTAGACCTAGGGGTGTACGGGCCAGGTGTTAGGACTTATGTTGTTATTATGGATGTACTGAGAGATTAGAGGCCTCATATTTTGTACTACTGAAAGCTATGAGGCTTCAGATTTTGTATAGACTCACTGAAAGCCGTCGTGCTTCAGATTTTGTATCAGCACTACTTTTTATGATGATATATATATACAGACATTTTGGCGGTTTTATACATTATGTGTTTTAAAATGGATGAATGGTGTGGTTGTGTTTATGTGTTTGCTTATAAAATGAGTTATTTACATGTTATGTCTACTTTTAACCATTCATGAATATGCTTATGTGTGTGCAATGTACCAATCTAAGATGAAGTTGGCCATAGAGTCGGCAACTGTGTTCATGTCTCGTGGAATGTGTAGGTACTGAATGGACTTGAAGGACCTTTCCAAAAGACAAACTTGTCTATAGAGATGGAGTAAGGTAGGATCGCGGATGGCGTAGACTCGGTTAAGATGACAGACCACTAGTTCAGAATCCAAGTGGATGACAACATGGTCCATACCCAAAGAAATAGCATAATTTAGGGTTCCAATGACTGCTTGATATTCCACAGCATTGTTGGTCGCAAAACCTAAACACATTCCCCCTGAGCTGATGAGCTCTCCAGTAGGTGAATAGAGTACCCAGGATGCTGAAGCAAGCTTGCACGTATGTTGGCTAGCGTCGTCCGCGAATCCATAGCAAGTTGCCGTCTGCACACGCAGACAGAACATGGTATAAGAAACGAATCAAGACCTAAGCAAACAAAAGATCAAAGTGTCACACCACACAAAAAACACACACACGCCATGTACAGTATATACAAAAGTACTTATGCATGAAAGACTCAGGCATAGTACCTCTTCAGGTAGATCCCATTGCGGGGCTCACCTAAAGATATCTCGTCGTAGTCTTCAAGCTCATAAGATCCCTTCTCTAAGACGCATTTCACTATGTAAGGTCCATGCCACATGGAATCAAACTTTCCTGCCCACAGCTTATCATGTTTCTGGTCATATGTAAGGACCAAATCTCCTTCGCTATAGGCGTGAGGTTCTATCGACTTGTCATACTAAGATTTCATGCATCTCTTATGAGCCTCATTGGCAAGAGTGACATCTCAGTGAGTCTCGTCGAGCTTATCTAGGTAGAGGAAGCATTCTTCCTCGGCAGTAGTGTTTGGGAGAACTTCGATGGCGAGATTGAGGGACAGAATCTCGCATTCAATAGGAAGGACCGCCTCCAATCCATACACTAGTTGGAAGGGAGTAAATCCAGTGGCAGTTTTAACGAAGGTTCTATAAGACCACAGTGCGGAGAAGAGCATGTTATGCCAGTTAGACTTGTGCGTACCCACCATACGTTGGACCATAGTTTTCAAGACCTTGTTAATGGCCTCGACCTATCCATTTGATTGTGGGTAGTAAGGTGTTGAGTTTTCATGGAAAAAACCCAATCTATCGCTCAACTCATCAACCATATGGTTCATAAAGTAAGAACCATGGTCAGTAACTATCGCTTGAGGAACTCCAAATCGCACTATTACATGATTAAACATGAAGAGTGCGGTGGTCTTGTCGTCGTTCGTGTATGAAGGCATTGCCTCAGCCCACTTTGTAAAGTAGTCCATAGCTACAATGATGTAACTATGCCCCTCGACACAGGTAGGCTTACAATGCATGAAGTCTATGCCCCATTTAGCGAAGGGGCCAACGGTGATAACTGGGTGTAACGGGGCGGGATGGGTGCGCTTTTGGGTATGAAAATATTGACATGGAGGACATTTTTTTACGGCCTCGATACAATCTTTGAAGATAGACAGCCAATAATATCCTGCGCGTAGAATTTTCTGGGCTGTAGCCATCCCAGAGAGATGACCGCCACAAGCCCCAGCGTGGCAATCATTTATGATGTGTTCAGCCTTGTCATGGTTCAGACAACATCGAAGAATAGAATTGATACCACGGCGGTACAAAGTATCACTGATAATCAGATAATACTTCGCATGGTGGCGTATTCGACGATGGTTGTCGCGAGACAATTGAGGGATGAAACGTTGGGTTTGAAGATACAATGTGATATCTCCATACCACAGATCAGATGTACTAATAAGAAACAATGACACATCCAGAAAAGAGTCATTGGGCTCAGATTCTACATCAGTATGGGGAAGGTCGCAGATGAGCTCAACAAACACCAAAGACTTTTTAAACTTGGATTTTTCAAAAAGAAGATCAAATTCTTGCAGCATCACAATCCAACGTAAATACTTTCCCCCAAGCACCTGACATGTCAGAACGTGGTACATGGGGTTTGAATCGGCGATGATGGTGGTGGTGCGAAGCAGGATGTAATGTTGAAATTTCTGCACGGTGATAACTACCGCGACAGCGAGTTTTTCAACATGTGAATAGTGAGTTTCAGTGTCAATAAGACCTTTACTGGCATAGTATATCACATGTTCTTTGGCGTTCTGGTCTTCTTGTACCAAAACCATGGCAATAGTGGTATCAGAAGCAGCGAGGTATAGAATCTATTCTCGATAGTAATTCTGTGGTTGGAGCATAGGGGCATGCGTATTGGCATGTTTCAAACTATCAAAATATTTTTGAGCTTGATCATCCCAAATGAATGAGATGTATTTTTTCATCAATCTCATATAACCCTGCGTCTTTTGCGCAAAATTACAAACAAAATGTCATAAATAAGTTGCTCTTCCTTGTAGACTCTGAAGTTCCGTAATATTAGTTGGAGGTGGAAGAGCGATGATGACTTCCACCTTCAAGGGATCAAAGCGGATCCCATCTTTCGAGATGATAAACCCTAAGAGGCATCTAGACTCGACACAAAAGATACACTTATAAGGGCTCAAACGGATATTGTACCATCTTCATCTGAGGAAAATAGCCATCAGATGATCTATGTGGAACTCACGCTGCTTTGAGTGGGCAGGGAGGTCATCCAAGTAGGGTTCCACAAAGTCCTTCACATCATGGAAGGCATACGACATGGCCCACTGGAATGTGGCACCGACGTTTTTAAGACCAAACATAATTTTATGATACGCAAACGTTCCCCAAGGGAAGATGAAAGCAGTCTTGTGTTGGTTGGCGGGGTGGATCTCAATCTGGTTGTATCCAGAAAAGCCATCCATAAATGAAAAAATGACACTTCCGACACAATTGCCAATAATCTGGTCAATAAAGGGAGTCGGGTAGTTGTCCTTAGGACGAGCTTTGTTGAGGTCCCGATAATCGAGACAAACATGAATGGTACCCTGTGTTTTAGTAACAAGGATTACGTTTGAGACCCATTCTATCAATGGGACAGGATAGATGAAGCCAGCCTTCAAGAGTTTCTCAATCTCTATCTTGGTTACCACAGTCTTCCGAGGGTGTACCAGTCGCAACTTTTGGCGGACAGGTTTGATGTCGGGATAGGTTTTAATCTCGTGTAAAACAATGGTGGGGTCTATCCCACACATATCCTCATAGGTCCAAGTGAACACGTCTCGGAATCACTTGAACAAGGCCGTATAAGCAATGAATTCTTCAAGGGAACACTTATGGCCTAAATGAATGTGTTCCACTACACCAGGAATAACCGAAATGTCTATCAAAGTGGTAGTCTCAATGTCTGCTAAGTTTCCTTTAGAGTCCATTTGACACGTGAGTATCAAGGATTGAGAGCCAGAATAGACATATGGTGTAAAGATGGTGTTAATGCTATTCTCCACAGTATGCAAAAAGGGAAGGAAAGACGAACGATGATGGAGGTATTCCCACGGAGGATCATCTGCACTCATGATTTCCATAATGGACTCGTCAGAATGACAAGTCCGTAATAGAGGATCAGATGATGTCTGCTGTAGAGAACAAGAGGTGGAGGCCACAGCTAAGTGGTCCTCTGGTGCTGACTGGATAGCCTCGTATGTGAGTTCAGCGGCTGACAGAGGCATAACATTTCCAATCAGGTGTGTGGTGGCTTCATCAGATACAAGCCATGAATCAGTGGAGTTCGGGATAGATGAAATCTGCGAGGAGATCATGTTCACCGTGGAAACATGATTTGGGGGATCCGAAGTAGGAAAGATTCCCATAAGAGATGAGTCCTTAAGGAGTCTGACCCCCATACTCTCATACTGATGTGAATATTGTCCAATCAAAGAAACTTTCTCACCAGGGTGAGTAGCGATGTCAGGTGTGCAGAAATCCAGTTGGTCGACAGTAACAATTCGGCCTTGATGAGGGAATTGTACTATGCGGAAGACAGATGATGCAATCGCAGTCATGATGTAAAACCAATTGCGATCAAGCAAAATATTGTAATCTAACGGAGCAGCGACCACTTCCATGTTAATGGTTGCGGTCTTGCCCCCCCAGCTCGACTGCTAATGCTTGTAATAGCCCATGAGGTTGAAAGCCGCGTCCGTCGAAAACTTTCAAAGTGGTAAGAGAACGGTTCAACTCGGGAGAGCCGATGGCTCTCTAGCATGAGATCGACATGACTGAGGTAGAGGCACCTTCGTCCAAAATGGTACGATGGATTGTCTTCTCAGCAATGTTTGTGGCAACTTGAAATTCCAACTGATGGGAGAGCCTCGGTTTAAATTATTCCAGTTGGAACATGATGGTGTTCGATGAATCTGGGTCAACTGCACCGATGGCATCGAGGAGAGTCTTGCGCTGATTTGGATAGTTTTTCAAGACCTCAAGCGTCGACATAGCACAAGGAGCTTGTGCTAGGTCCTCTACAATGTTGTAGTTTTGAGCAGCCCAAGCATTAGGGTTGAAAACCGATTTTCTAATCGTGATCTTGGGTGGATG
>BSBM01000391.1:4777500-5240000 GCA_027924585.1 Larix kaempferi
GTCCTTGATACCTAGCTTTGTGCACAAGGTATGAAATTTGTTGGTGTACTCCGACACCATTTGGTCCCTCCCTTGGTGCAGAATAGTCCATTTTGTGCACTGGTCATCATAGTTTCCAACAGGCTAATATTGTTCCTTGACAACATATATAAAAGAGACCCAAGTGGGATTGGCATATTCAAACAATCCAGACTTGTCTGATGCGTTTTGCTCACAATAAGTTTCCCACCAATTTTTGACATGGGGGACGGCCTTGAGGAGCGCAAAGATGATATTTTCCCTGTCAGAAAAATTGTGGACAGAGAAATACCCTTCTAGTAGATTTAACCATTTATCTATGGCATTGGCATCGATCTAGCCTTCAAATAAAGGGATATCAAAGTTAACTTGTACCTTGAAGGGAGTCGCATCTCCTAAATGGCTGCTTGTCAAAGGTGTATCTGTTGCCGTCGGCATGCGTCGAAGGATCTAGGTGAAATTATCCATCATCTCGTTCCTATGTCGCGCGAGAGATTCCTCGAGCAACAACTTGATAGGATCTCTTGCTCCGTTGTCTCTCTTTTTATCCGCCATGGGAGGTTGTTTGCGGCAGCGAGAGTGATCTTCCCCAAGTGAAACTAGTTTGAGACCCAACTCTCTATATCCTAACCTCGTCGGGGACATGCACCGAGTAACAATCAAAGAGCAGATTGCTCTGATACCACTGATCTGGATTTATGTGGGAACGAAATAAAAAAGCATTTACAAAATCATATACAGAGATGTATTGCAAGGAACACAGTGATACAGTAAACACATATTCTATTAAATAGCATAAATAGAACAAACTGTAAAATACAATAGCTAGAATGGTGGTAGCTATCTATGAGAAGAAATGTGGCCGCTATGCTCATTCGTGCCAAGATGAATACAAAGAGAGGCCGAAAGGGCCTATTTATCATAAGCATGAGGTAAAGAATCCCAAACAGCCAAAAACCTAACCCTAGAAGATGAACCATCATAAATTTTGTGGCCCCAAGGTGGTTAGTTGAACTGTCAACTTCCGAGGGTCATAAATTTTGCATACGATCTCCGTTTGGGGTGCTCGGTAGCCCATTGGAAAGTTCCATCCGAGATTTACAAATTTCAACTCGAGCCAAATGCAAGTTGATGGCAACCATTTGGACCCCCAAATTGCCAAAAAAAGTCGTTTAGGGCCTCAAAACGACCCCGAAAGTTTAGGATCCAAAAAACCGTAGAAAAATTACTAGAAAATTGGCAAAATAGGAAATTGTTTTGAGCTAATGGAATAGGTGGGTGGCCACCGATATCCATCTGGATCAATGATGAAGATTATGATGATGGTGGTGGTGGTGGTGGTGACAACGACATTGATGATGATGATGATGATGATGATGATGATGATGATGATGCTGATGACGAATATGGTGATGATGATGAAGATGAAGATGATGATGATGAAGACCATGAAGATGGTGATGATGATGATGATGATGATGATGATGATAAAGAAGAATAAGATCATGATGAAGATTTTGTTGTTGTTGATGATGATGATGATGATGATGATGATGAAAACGATGAAGATGATGATGATGAAAATGAAGAAAAAGATGATGATGAAGATGTTGATGAGGAAGAGGGAGATGACGATGATGATGATGATGATGATGATGATGAAGATGATGATGATGATGATGATGATGAAGATGATGATGATGATGATGATGATGAAGATAAATATGATGGTGATGAAGATGTTGAAGATGAAGATGATGAAGATGATGATGATGATGAAGACGACGATGATGTTGTTGTTGATGATGATGATGACGATGATTATGATGATGATGATGATGAAGATAGTGATGATGATGATGATGATGATGAAGATGATGATGATGAAGATGATGATGATGATGATGAAGATGATGATGATGATGATGGTGGTGATCATAATGAAAACAATGATGATGATCATGATGAAGATTGTGATGGTGATGATGGTGGTGGTGATGATGATGATGATGATGAAGATGTTGTTGTTGTTGTTGTTGTTGATGATGATGATGATGATGATGAGGAAGAGGGTGATGAGGATGACGATGAGGATGATGATGATGATGATGATGATGAAGACGATGATGATGATGATGATGATGAGGAAGAGGGTGATGACGATGACGATGATGATGGTGACGATGATGATGATGAAGATGACGATGATGATGATGATGATGAAGATGATCATGACGATGAAGAGGATCATGATGATGAAGATGATGACAACGATGATGATGATGATGATGATGATGGAGATGACGATGATGATGATGATGAAGATGAAGATGATGATGATGATGATGATGATAAAGACCATGAAGCTGGTCATGACGACGACGATGATGATGATGATGATGATGATGGTGATGATGGTGATGATGATGATGATGGAGTTGATGATGATGATGATGATGATGATGATGATGATGAAGCTGATGATGATGATGATGATGATGATGAAGATCATGATGAAGATGTTGTTGTTGATGATGATGATGAATACCATGAAGATGATGGTGATGACGATGACAATGATGATGATGAAGATGATGAAAATGATGATTATGAAGATGATGAATATGATGATTATGAAGATGATGATGATGATGTTGATGAAAACATGTATCTTACCTATCCAATGCACTTGTTGATCACTTGTGAATGGATTGAAGGATTTTTCAAGTGCAAATTGTGAAAATGGTGCTCTCTTGGTCCACGCACACGATGGGTGAGTGAGGCTTAGCTGGTTGGGTGAAAATAGAACAACTCTGCCCTATTTTTTTTAATTAGCTTAATAGGAGCACGTGCACAATTTTGAGCGCACTCATGCTAAAAACACGCATGCGCCTCGGTTCGGTACCAAACCTAACAGCATGTGCGCGCTTCCTTAGGCATGTGCATGCCTCTATTTTATCCCCGCTAGCGCGACCCCTTTGTAATACTTTGGGGGAGCATCTTTGTGCGCCCACCCCGAGGCTATAACATACATTATAATTAACTATGTTAAGGTAAATTAATAGTTTTTTATTGGATAAAGAGTTGGGTTTAGGTGAAATCCAAAGGCCAATATAGTGTTATTATTAATAAGCCACAATTCCAGTAATTGAGATCATGTTTATCTTCATATTTCCCTGGCCCAAGAAAAATAAATACTTTTTTTAGAGATACTTCTTATATTTACACAGCCATATATACAATCATACCCACTCGGGGATTTGAACTAGGGTCTCCATGTTAATACGAGCCCAATCACCTCGTTGATTGTTAATAGAGAACATTCTTGTGGGTAGTAAAATCAATACTTATTGTGCCTAT
Organism: Larix kaempferi; assembly: GCA_027924585.1. Classification (NCBI taxonomy): domain Eukaryota; kingdom Viridiplantae; phylum Streptophyta; class Pinopsida; order Pinales; family Pinaceae; genus Larix; species Larix kaempferi. The sequence goes on from BSBM01000391.1 coordinate 4,780,879, forward strand.
TAGGGCCCTCACACGAAGTTGAGGGACCTTTTAGATGCAATTGGGTAAATGCAAAACGCACAAGAATTGTGTAAATCCACAACGTTCGCACATTATGTAAAACTAGAAATGGCGGGCTCCGAACCTGCCATGTCATTTAACATGTAGGATAGGATTATAAAACGCTCGAGCATTATGGGAATCATGATAATGCTCAAGCATTATGGTGATAACCATAAAACTCGAGCGTTATGGTTAATATAACAAAAAAAAATAGTGCCATGGACCGCGACACTGTTTTACCCAAACACGAACGTTCGAGCGATTTCACCTTCCCAAAACGCATTGGAGAAGCTCAACTGAGGAGATTTGGAGGCTCAACAATCCCAAATTCATCTTGCAAGGACGATTGGAAAGGTAAGCATCTAAATCGTTGCCTCATCTAGTCATTAAGTTTATAAATTATTATGTTTCCCTAATCTAAAAATATTTGTAAATGAAATGCCAAAACTTAAAATTTTAAAATTTTAATGAATTTTACATCCACCCTGTTAGATACAATGGCTCACTGATCATATCTATCATCATTGTCACCTAAAAATATTTGTAAATGAAATGCCAAAACTTAAAATTTTAAAATTTTAATGAATTTTACATCCACCCTATTAGACACAATGGCTCACTGATCACATCAATCATCATTGTCACCCAACATATCTGTCTATAACATCATTTTGATTATCATTAATTGTCATAACCCAAGCAAGCATTATGTCCCTGTTTGATGCTTCCCTAGATCAACATTTTGTTCATCGTATGTAACCCCAATAATCATGAATTCATTATGTCCATACATATCATCAGCATCTTAGTTTGTACACCAACAACACATTAGCATGTTGTAGCCCCAATTAATCCAAAGATAAAGGTTAAACTCTAATTTCTACTGTTGCTCCATAAACACCTCATAAATTATAAATATATACATGTATATATTTATTTAGACTTTATTTTCCCACCTAAACATGGTCTTCATACACACATCATCACCATTTTCTTTTGCTTCCAGCATGCCCATACTAGCTTGTAACTCATGCCCACAAGGGCCATATTTATGCCTTTGAACATGCCTGCAGCTAGACCTTCTTCAATTGCCCTCCTAGGGGTCTTTTCCATGCCTCCAGGATGCCCGCAGCTTCTACAAAAATGCCCGCATATGCATATTCAAGATTCCTACATGTCACCTTGTCCACATGCTCGCATGCCCACCAGCTTCATTTCTGGATGCCCGGAGATGCCATAAGGGATGCCCGCAATCTCCTTGCCAAGTGTCAACTTCAAGCTTCTTTGTTCATGTAACTTGTTATCTCCAAGTCATCCTTGTCTAGGGTATTAGGAACAACTCCAAATGACCACAGTATGGGTCATTTGGCTCATTAGGTGTGCCAATTCCCATCACCTTGCCTTTTGTCTTGTCTTTTCCAAGTCCTTGTCAAGTCACCTTGTTTTCTTGTCGTCATGCCATTTACACCTTTGTCATTAATGTTGTCACCAATGACAATCCTATTCACAAGATAATTCTGTCAGTTGCAACTCACCGAGATGCACCAACACCCCAACAACCATAGATTTACAAATGATATTTCATACTCTTCTCAAGTCTACAGATTACATACATCATCAACCATAAGCCCTTGTTTGTTTCCAAAGCACTTCATCATTCTCATCAAGCACTCATTATTCAATATAAGTCCATTTTTTCCATCAGCAAATATCACCAATTAGATCACATCTTCATTATGTCATCCTTAATCATGTCATATCAATCTGCTGCCATATATCCATTCACACACTTTACATTGTCCATATGCACATCAAAACATTATGCCCATATCATTAGTCATCTCTTCATCATTCTACCAGCATGTCTTCATTCTGTCCATCAATAGGTTGCCTCAGTTTAACCAATAAAAATACATATCTTTGCCACATCATCATGGTCTTTATGCCTGCATGGTCTCCACCCTTATTCCCTCAATGATCCTTAATGTATGCTTGCAATGGTCATATGAAATGATATTTATGTTTGTAATGTATGCTTGAGATGATATTTATGTTTGTAATGTATTCATTCTTGCACAAAGTTTGTACATTTTTAATTTTTTAGAGATGTCATTATAGCACATATATACATTTCTAATGATTTTTATTTTTATTTTTGTTTGCAGTGACGACCATGGATTCCCACTCTGACATCCAAAGAGAAATTTAGAGGCTTAGAGAAATTTGAGCCTCAATTACTATTGTTTATGACAAGCATGTTATGCTTGCATCCAATTTGGATGCAATGATAGAGACATTTAGTAGGTCTAATGGTGCTTTGCAAGATATTGCCACATTTAGAGAAAGAAAGAGGCAACAATATGTGGATGGACTTAGCTACAAAGAAGTCAAGAAGTTGAAAATATCAAAAGAACAAATATTTTCCCTGTTTAGAAATCCACGGGATGGTGAAGTCCCTAATGCAAACAAAAGGCACATTTCTATCGAGTCGTGTACATATCAACCAATCATAGATAACTGGATGGACTGATGGTACATGGTGTTTGATGCACCACCACACAACAACAGGGAAATGCCTTTGTATTTTCTGAGAAAGATGTATGCATAGTTTTTGCTATGGAAGCATGTTAACTATTTTGATATCTTGGAGTAACAGGGTGTTGGGATGGGGATGCCTCAACAACGTCCCAATGCGAGGCACATAGATCCCAATTGCCCCGTAGATCCACCTCGTAGGAGGCTACCTAGGCCATATGTGTCTCCTGCACATCAGTTGGTGCCAGAGACACAAGATTCCTTGCTACTGTTGGCATAGGTGGTTGTTCTCCATACCACATATCTTCATGGTACGCACCAGGTAGGCCCATCAGAGCCACCATCTATGTGTGGAGTAGAGCCAGCACCTATCGGTGGGGTAGATCCACCACCTCCCGATGGGGTAGAGCCACCACCTTCCAGTGGCCGAGGAGCATCTAGTAGTGGCACTATACCTACACAGCATGAGCACAACCATCAATCCCACCCATGCATAGTATGCGGCCATCCTTTCTTTGGTCTTATCCAAACAAATGATACCTTTACTGGGTATTTCACATAGGTAAATAAGTGGTTAACAATTTAGTGTCATTTTTAAATTATATTTCCTTACTATACACATATATATAGATTGCTAATATTTTTAATGGTTTTAAAACTTGTAGTTATTACAAGAAGGGCACGAGGTTAGATACCTTTGCACTGATGATATAGAGCATAGTACAGAGGCTCATGCACTAGCACTACATGATGATGATGATGATGTTGCCATACTTTCAGTGACAACAAATCACAATGAGGTAACTATTTCAACATGACATTATTTTAATACATGAGTAGATCCAGTTAACAATTTAGTGTCATTTGTAAATTATTTTCCTTATTATACACATATATAGAATGCTAATATTTTTAATGATTTTAAAACTTGTAGCTGCCACAAGAAGGGCATGAGGGCCAAGAGGCTCATGTAGTAGAACCTTCCGAGTTACAAGATGTTGTCATACCTTCAGCAACAACATCTCATGTTATTTTTTTATCACATGTTACTTAATCAATTCTACACAATCTAATATTTACACTTTTCTAAATTGTAGGTTCTAGATCCCCATCAGATGGAAATGATTTCATCTAGTGAGCTCTCCCCCGGTGGGAATACAATCGATAGCGTGCCCGCAGAGACACAATGGATGGAAGACCATTTCTTAGAATTGATTGACGTATACAATACATTGGTATGTATTTCATCATTTTCAGTTTGTTAATACATGTTATTCCATTGACCAATTCATTTCTAAATACTTAACCATTGGTGATTGTAGCCACCAGTAGATATACGTTCGAGACTGTCAATAGTTCAATCTCCCCATAGTCCCAACGTGCAAATGGGATAAGTGTACAAGAGAGGCTCCACTCCTGGAAAGAATGTGGATGTCCTCTATAGCAGACACATGAGAGATCCATCTACCCCTGACCTAACAAAGGTCACTGATGTTTCAATCAATGTCGCATCTACAATAGCCACGAGTCATACGGAGGTAACTATTTGGACAATCACAATGCATAAACCATGTTACTATATTGTTTATTCATGCATATCTAACTGTTTCTCCATTTGGTGATTGTAGCCATTAGTGGCAGAAGTGCCCAGCCCCTCTGCTCAATCCATGGTTCTGACCAGGTCTCCTCTTGCGGTGAGATGCTCATTAATGACCAAGTTTTTTTATTCAATTTACCCAAACACATTGATCAATGTTGAATTGTTGAATTAATTGAGATATGATATTTTATTTGGAGAGCACAATTATAGAGATGCCTTCCATGAGCACACTGCTCACATCTATACCCCATGAGGACTTGGTGAGTGTTTGTCATAAATAATTTGGCCATAAGTTAATTTTTTAAGTTTGTTGATGGTAGGGTATTAGTGCAGTTATTTGATAAAAATAATGTTTTTTTTTGCAGACTTCTGAGATGTTGAGTGATCCCAGGGAGATGGTTGATAGAGGAAAGTCGGGGAAAAACAATAGAAAGATTGTTTTTTGATGTTGCATAGTCTTGGATAGATGTATTTTGACATACATGTACGCATTGTTGTACTTAGGGATACATGTACATTGACAAGCCATTTGAGGGCCGGCTACTTTCCTATATTTTGTATTACAAACATTCGACTATCAATATATTCCATATTTTCTCTTGAGTTTCGACTTGTGCTTGTGATGATTCATCTCTTTCACAAATTGATAAATTATGCTATTGAAATTTATAAAATTACATTTCAAGCAATATTTATTCTCTTAGATTTATTGCATTGATCAAGTAACATCTCACCATTGTGTTATAAAAACATTATCTTAATGGAAAAAACTAATAATATCTTTCAACAGTTCAATGAACTTAGCACATGCATGGTAATTTGATATCTAATTTAAAATTGTGTTTTTTGTCAACTCCAAGGGTTCATACCCATTGATCATGATTATGGTTGCAAGGAAAAAATTTATGTCATAATAGTAACATGCTATGCTTACCATCAATGTAATCCTATGACATTTTCAGACAGTAAGAGGAAGTCCAATAGATGCTACACATTTCATCAATGCTACTGTATTTCATCAAACTATACGTACATGAGCATCTATGCAGTTCGATTGAATGTCAAGGAATGCATAACTAAAGTGTAATAAAATTCATTGGGCCTTCATGTACATATGGTCAAATATACCCTAGTTTGTTAAAATATGCTAACCAATAGTTGGTCATGAATTCACTCTCATAATATCGTTGAATATCTTAATCCTATCCTTACTAAACCCTAGTATGTAAGACCCTAGTTTGTGCTTTACCTCTTTCATATGTCCATTTTCCACTAGGCATAATGCAAAAGTAATCATCCAGAATCCATGGAAAATGAAATACCTAACTAGTTTAATGATATTCCTTGATAATGTTGTATTGATGAACAAAAATAAGATGTTCATGGTCCTATGTTTGTTTTGATAAATTTCACAAGTTTCGTAATCATCATCATCACCCTCATCCTCATCCTCATCCTCATCATCCTCACCCTCATCATTATCTTCATCATTGCCATCATCATCATCTTCACCATGATCATCATCTTCATCACCACCACCATCATGATCATCATCTTCATCATCATCACCCTCATCCTCATCCTCATCCTCATCATCCTCACCCTCATCATTATATTCATCATTGCCATCATCATCATCTTCACCATGATCATCATCTTCATCACCACCACCATCATGATCATCATCTTCATCATCCTCACCCTCATCGACATCCTCACCATCATCATGATCATCATCCTCATCACCCTCATCCTCATCCCCATCCTCATCCTCCTCACCCTCATCATCATCATCTTCATCATGATCATCATCTTCATCACAACCACCACCATCATCATCATATTCATCATCATCATCATCATCAACATCAACATCTTCATGGTCCTATGTTTGTTTTGATAAATTGCACAAGTTTTGTAATCATCATCATCACCCTCATCCTCATCCTCATCCTCATACTCATCCTCATCCTCATCATCCTCACCCTAATCATCATCATCCTCACCCTAATCATCATCATCTTCATCACCACCACCACCATCATCATCATCATCATCTTCATCACCACCACCACCACCACCACCATCATCATCATCATCCTCATCATCCCCACCCTCATCCTCATCCTCCTCCTCATCATAGTAAACCATTATCTTCATCATCATCATCATCATCGTCAACATAATCATCATCATGATCATCATGCTCATCACCTTCATCACCAACATCTTCATCATCATCACCACCACCATCATGATCATCATCCTCATCATCCTCACCCTCATCCACATCCTCACCATCATCATGATCATAATCCTCATCACCCTCATCCTCATCCCCATCCTCATCCTCCTCACCCTCATCATCATCATCACCATCGCCATCATCATCATCTTCATCACCACCACCATCACCATCATCATCATCAACATCAACATATTCATGGTCCTATGTTTGTTTTGATAAATTGCACAAGTTTCGTAATCATCATCATCACCCTCATCCTCATCCTCATCCTCATCATCCTCACCCTCATCATCATCATCCTCACCCTCATCATCATCATCCTCACCCTAATCATCATCATCATCATCATCCTCACCGTGCTCTTCCTACCCATGTTGTCACCATGACCATCCCATTTTTCACAAGAAGAAGGGAAACGCTAGCCACAAGTGCCCGATGGAGGATTTTGCAAAGTTGACCCCCATGGGAAAGAATTGCACAGTCCCTCACTGAGTAAAACCATAGTTTGCAGAATGCACCTACAAGATGACACATGGACCATGGTACCGCCAGAGAGGGGCACCCCTAGCACTGTCCCAACATCTTGAATCCAATGGAGTCGAAGGTTCATAGATCGGAGTGACGGTCTTCATTCTATGGCTTGTTCCGTTCGGAATCCAAAAAGCCTTCAAGGACACCTACCAGATCCCTGCCGGGGGCATAGAAGTCCAACCGTGCAGCAAAAAATGGTTCTGGGGAGTCTTGCAGGTGTGTTTAGGATAGTTCCAGCTGTGAACGCTAGCCATAAGTGCCTAGTGGATGATTTCGCAAAGTTGACCCTCGTGGGAAAAAATTGCACAGTCCCTCACTCAGCAAAACCCTAGTTTGCAGAATGCACCTACAAGATGACATGTGGGCCATGGGACCAGTGGAGAGGGGCACCCCTAGTACTGTCCTGACGTCCTGAATCCAACGGAGTTCACGGTTCGTTGATCAGAGCGACGGTATTCATTCTATGGCTCGTTCCATCCAACATCCAAAAGGCCTTCAGGGACACCTGCCAAATGCCTGTTGGGGGCATAGAATCCCCGCCATGCGACAAAAATGGGTTCCAGGGAGTCCTGTAGGTGTGTCTAGGATGGTTTCGGCTGGGAATGCTAGCCACAAGTGCCTGGTGGATGATTTTGCAAATTTGACCCCTGTGGGAAAAAAATGTAGAGTCCCTCACTAAGCAAAACCCTAGTTTGCAGAATGCACCTACAAGATGACACGTGGGCCATGGGACTGGCGGAGAGGGGAAGCCCTAGCACTGTTCCGACGTCCTGAATCCAACAGATTTGACAGTTCGTTTATTGGAGAGATGGTCTTCATTCTATGGCTCGTTCCGTCCGACATCCAAAAGGCCTTTAGGGACACCTGCCAAATGCCTACCAAGGGCATAGAAGTACAACCGTGTAGCAAAACCTAGTTCTGGGGAGTCCTGTAGGTGTGTCTAGGAAGGTTCCAGCTGGGAATGCTAATTACAAGTTCCTGGTGGATGATTTTGCATAGTTGACCCCCGTGGGAAAAAATTGCACAGTCCCTCACTGAGCAAAACCCTAGTTTGCAGAATGCACCTACAAGATGACACATGGTCCATGGGACCGATGGAGAGGGGCACCCCTATCACTGTCCCGACGTCTTGAATCCAACGGAGTTGACGGTTCGTCGACTGGAGCGATGGTCTTCATTTTATGGCTCGTTCCGTCCGACATCCAAATGGCCTTCAGGGACACTTGCCAGATGCCTGTCGGGGGCATAGAAGTCCAACTGTGCAGCAAAACTAGGTTCCAGGGAGTCCTGCAAGTGTGTCTAGGATGGTTCCAGCTGGGAACGCTAGCCACAAATTCCTGGTGGATGATTTTGCATAGTTGACCGCCGTGGGAAAAAATTGCACAGTCCCTCACTGAGGAAAGCCCTAGTTTGCAGAATGCACCTATAAGATGACACGTGGGCCACGGGACTGGAGGAGAGGGGCACCCCTAGCACTGTCCCAACATCCTGAATCCATGGATTCAACGGTTCATTGATCGGAGCGAGCGGCTTATAGAAGGAAATATGGTGGTTGTAGGTATCTATGCTTTTCTTCCAACGAAAATTGTAACAGTATTTCCATTTATAATACAGGCATATTTTTTACTGGTTTCGTTAAGAGAAAGTATCATTTTCAATAACAAGTGGAACTAGGGAATCCTTCGTTGTGTTCCATTAGCCTTTTGTTCAGCATTTCGTGCTCTGATAAGTGGTAATTCACCTCTATCATCGAAAACTTGGGTCTATAGGTACCTTCCTGTGATGAACCTGCAATAATTAATTAATGCAAATACATGAGATATCAGAAATAATAGTACTTAGAATCACTTTTATATTGATCACGGGCCACTTCGAGGGGGAAACCTCCTTTTAGAAAGCTCAATACAATTAACTTCACAGTGCCTTCATAGGCCTCAACACACACTTATATACTAAGTCTAGGCGCCAATACCATGGGTCAATACTATGTGTCAATACAAACCATGGGCTAAGTCTAGGCGCCAATACTATGAGTCAAAACCATGGGACATATAATACTATGGGACGACTTACAAAGCATATGCGTCCAATACTATGGGTCAATATTATGGGCTAATATAAACTATGTATCAGCAAATACTACGGGACGACTTACAAAGCATATGCGTCCAACAACAATATACTAACAAAGTAAAGACATGGGTTCCTAACACTTCCCTTTCATATTCCTCATTATCCACAGCTAGCACAAGTTAGAGATGCCATTCAGACCCAATTGAGAGCCGAGGAAGTGGTTTTATGTGATGTCAGCTTTGGGAATAAACATTTATGTAAACCAACAGAAGCTCGGACAATACTCCCTGCTTTTAAACGCATTCTGGAGAAAGCAAGAGGACAAGTTCATCAAAGCGACTTCATTCATCTGTATTCTCGTAATGCACACATAGTCCATCATTATCTTGATAAACAAGAGTTTTATAATAGCTTGAATTTTTTGGGCGTGGTTATCTCCCTGTATTCGGTTGTTTGATTGGTTGACAAGCTTGCCTGAAAATTTGCACGTTGAACTTCTTTGTTTTATAGCTGAAAATTGGAAGGGATTTTTAGCTCACCAGCAAAACGCTCTTTTGTTGAAATATGTAAGTTCTTCCAACAACATAGATTCGGCTAGTGTATCAAATGTTGTCGTCCACACCATAATTTATCTTTCGTCGAAGGAGTCGCACATATTGTGGCTGACCAAATGGTCTAGGGAGCTTGGAAGTGCCTCCAAATATTATTCCATGCTTGAATCTACTCATAAGGCAATTATAAATTTAGATCCTTCTGTAAGCCACTCGCCCATCAGAAAAGCTAATGTAATAGCCCATTTCCCAACATCTTTCCTCTATTCAACCCTACACTCGTTTTCCACATGAAACCACTGCCTCCACATCTAATAACTACATTGTTTTGTCAAAAATTGATCTTCTGCTAACAAATGCAAAATGAAGGATTCATTGTCATTGCTACGAGAAGTTCTAAGGTCAGTTGATCATAAAATAGAGATTTTATAAATCTTGTTAAGATCGATATGTTCCAGCTCACGAATTGAGAGCTTCTTTATCTTAGACATAAACAAATGAGCTTGAGGATGAATACTAGAGAGCTGTTTCTTTATAGCTTCAACCTTCTCAAGACGTGGGGGTATAAAACGAGCCATACAATGAAGACTGTCGCCCCGATCGATGAACCATCAAATCCGTTGAATTCAGAACATCGGGACAGTGCTAGGGGTGCCCTTCTCCTCCAGTCCCATGGCCCATGTGTCATCTTGTAGGTGCACTCTGCAAAATAGGGTTTTGCTGAGTGAGGGACTGTGCAATTTTTGCCTATGCGGGTCAACTCTGCAAAATTGTCCACCAGGAACTTGTGGCTAGCATTCCCAGCTGGAAAATTCCTAAACACACTTGCAAGATTCCCCGAAACAAGGTTTTGTTGCACGGTTGGACTTCTATGCCCCCGACAAGCATCTGGCAGGTGTCCCTGAAGGCCTTTTGGATGCCAGACGAAATGAGCCATAGAATGAAGATCGTCGCTCCGATCGACAAACCATGGACTCCATTCGATTCATGATGTCGAGATAGTACTAGGGGTGCCCCTCTCCGTCGGTCCCATGGCCCATGTGTCATCTTGTAGGTGCATTCTGCAAACTAGGGTTTTGCTCAGTGAGGGACTGTGTAATTTTTGCCCATGGGGGTCAACTTTGCAAAATCCTCCACCGGGAACTTGTGGCTAGTGTTCCTAGATGGAACCATCCTAGAAACACCTGCAGGACTCTCCGAAACCCAGTTTTGTCACACAGTTGGGATTCTACGCCCCCGACAGGCGTATGGTAGGTGTCCCTGAAGGCCTTTTGGATGTCGGATAGAACGGTCCATAGTATGAATACTGTCGCTCTGATCGACGAACCGTTAAATCCATTGGATGCAGGATGTCGGGACAGTTCTAGGGGTGCCCCTCTCCACCGGTTCCATGGCCCACGTGTCATCTTGTAGGTGCATTCTGCAAACTAAGGTTTTGCTTAGTGAGGGACTTTGCAATTTTTTCCCACGGGGTCAAATATGCAAAATCATCCATCGGGAACTTGTGGATAACATTCCTAGCTGGAATCATCCTAGACACATCTGCAAGACTCCCTGGAACCTGGTTTTGTTGCACGGTTGGGATTCTATGCCCCCGGCAGGAATCTGGGAGGTGTCCTTGAAGGCCTTTTTGGATGCTGGATGGAACGAGCCATAGAATGAAGACCGTGGCTCCGATCGATGAACCATCAACTCTGTTGGATTCAAGACATCGAGATAGTGCTATGGGTTCCCCTCTCCATCGGTCCCATGGCCCACGTGTCATCTTGTAGGTGCATTCTGCAAACTAGGGTTTTGCTTAGTGAGGGACTGTGCAATTTTTTCCCACGGGGGTCAACTCTGCAAAATCCTCCACTGGGAACTTGTGGCTAGCGTTCCCAACTGGAACCATCCTAGGCACACATACAAGACTCCCCAGAACCAGGTTTTTCCACACGGTTGGACTTCTATGCCCCCGATAGGGATCTGGCAGGTGTCTCTAAAGGCCTTTTGGATGTCGGACAGAACGAGCCATAGAATGAAGACCATCACTCTGATCGATGAAAAATTGAATCCATTGGATTTAGGACGTCGGGACAGTGCTAGGGGTGCCCCTCTCCACTGGTCCCATGGCCCACGTGTCATCTTGTAGGTGCATTCTGCAAACTAGGTTTTTGCTCAGTGAGGGACTGTGCAATTTTTGCCCACGGGGGTCAACTTTGTAAAATCTTTCACGGGGTACATGTGGCTAGTGTTCCCAGTTGGAACCATCCTAGACATGCCTGCATGACTCCCTAGAACCATGTTTTGTTACACGGTTGGACTTATATGCCCCCGGAAGGTGTCCCTGAAGAAATTTTGGATGTCAGACGGAACGAGCTCTAGAATGAAGACCGTCGCTCTGATCGACAAACCATCGACTCCGTTGGATTCAGGACGTCGGGACAATGCTAGGGGTGCCCCTCTCTGCCAGTCTCATGGACCACATGTCATATTGTAGTTGCATTCTGCAAACTAGGGTTTTGCTCAGTGAGGGACTGTGCAATTTTTTCCCACAGGGGTCAACTCTACAAAATCCTCCACCGGGAACTTGTGGCTAGTGTTCTGAGATGGACCTGTCCTAGACACACTTGCAGGAATCTCCAGAACCTGGTTTTGTCGCACGGTTGGGATTCTATGCCCCTAGTAGGCATCTGGCAGGTGTCCCTAAAAGGCTTTTGGATGTCGGACGGAACGAGCCATAGAATGAATACCGTCGCCCCAATCGATGAACTGTCGACTCCGTTGGATTCAAGACGTTGGGATAGTGCTAGGGGTGCCCCTCTTCGCCAGTTCCATGGCCCACGTGTTATCTTGTAGGTGCATTCTGCAAACTAGGGTTTTGCTCAGTGAGGGACTTTGCAATTTTTTCCCACGGGGGTCAACTATGCAAAATCATCCACCAGGCACTTGTGGCTAGTGTTCCCAGCTATAACCATCCTAGAAACACCTGTACGACTCGCCAAAACCCGGTTTTGTTGCACGGTTGGGATTCTATGCCCTCAGCAAGCATCTGGCAGGTGTCCCTGAAGGCCTTTTGGATGCTGGACAGAACGAGCCATAGAATGAGGACCGTTGCTCCGATCGATGAACCTTCAACTCTGTTGGATTCAAGATGTCGGGATAGTGCTATGGGTACCCCTCTTCGCTGGTCCCATGGCCCATGTGTCATCTTGTAGGTGCATTATGCAAACTAGGGTTTTGCTTAGTGAGGGACTATGCAATTTTTTCCCACGGGGGTCAACTCTACAAAATCCTCCACCAGGAACTTGTGGCTAGTGTTCCTAGCTGGAACCATCCTAGACACACCTGCAGGACTCCCCGGAACCAGGTTTTGCTGCATGGTTGGACTTCTATGCCCCCGAAAGGGATCTGGCAGGTGTCTCTGAAGGCCTTTTGGATGTCGGACATAATGAGCCATAGAATGAATACCATCGCTCCGATCGACAAACCATCGACTTCGTTGGATTCAGGACATTGGGACAGTGCTAGGGGTGCCCCTCTCCGCCGATCCCATTGTTGATGTATATGTAACTTCATAATGTATTTCACCCATGTATGTCATATATGTATTTTGTACTCCTATAGAGATGGTATTATTCCTATATACGGAAGTGTTTGTATTCCTATAGAGATGTTATTATTCCTCTATACGGAAGTGTCGTCATTTATATTGTAAGTGTCGTAACTTATACTTGATGGTTTATTAGACCACCTTGTTGGGGTCAACCTTATATAAGTCACGTGGGTCGAAGGGTTATTAGACCACCCTATTGGGGGTCGGCCATGTCGGTCAAAGGGTTATTAGACCACCAAGTGTGGGGTCGGCCGGGATTAAGTTAACAATGGGTTAAGCTAGACATGTAAGCCCCATTAATTTATTGGGCAAGACATAACAAGTATAAATAGAGATCGGGAGATATCTATTTGATCATTCATTCACACACTTCTCTCATTCGGAAAGTGGCGCACTTATGAGGAGGAGGCTCTGTTGCTAGGAGAAGACTATGTCTTGTATTCTGGTTGTATCATTGCTCTATCTATCTCTGAGGAAGTTATTGGGGTTTTTCACCTTTATGGTTTTCCCCAAGTAAACTCTGTGTCTCTTGCGTGCTTGCATTATTGTGTCCATGATTGATATGTTGTAGATTTGCTATACATGTTGTTCTCTCAATTAAGATCCTAGATTAGATTGAAGTAAATTCTGAAAATCTAACATGGTATCATAGCTAGCCTAAAAGAAGGCATGATATGGCATGTATGACACTTGTTGCACTTATGATGCTAGGGCTTGATATAGCAAAAACCAGTCATCATAGCACTTTCGCTATAAATCCATTTTGACGAATTTTTCGGATCTGAAACTTTGACAGGTCGAAGATCAAATCCCCAAGTACCTTGTGTCCAAAGGATAGACTCTAATTCGCTGTACTTTGTGATTTATGATCTGTACAATATAGGGTTTCTGCCTCTTCTAGATATGAGTCAAAAACAAGTAACCTTGGAAAACAGGTCATAACTTGGGCTAGGAAGCTCCAAATGAAATTTCATAAAAAGTGACAGGTAGTAAACAGACTTTACTATCTCAGGAAACTTGTTCAGAGGCCGAAGTTTAACTAGTGACACATGGCACATAGTACAAGTTCGCTCTCCTGTATTATCCCATAAACAGGTTACGTTGCAACACTTGGCATAACTCTCTTTCAGAAAATCCAATTGAGGTCAGACCTGTCGGGATGGAAAGATGACAAGTCAAGCTACCACAAAAAGTTTTTTCCAACTCTGTGGATCAAAAAATGTGGAGTTACACCAGAAACATTCAGGTACATATTTCTGTCAAAACAGAATTATTTTTGAGCACCTTGATTCATGGCTTCCATAATTTAGGGTTTTGGAGAAAGTTGAAATTCTTGTAATCAGATACCACGGCTGAATGCTACTCATCAAAATCGAAATTTAGAGACCAATATCAAAAATTTTGGTTGGGCAGAAGGTTGGGCTTGATCAGACCCTGGTTCGGGACTTTGATCAGAAAAGTGAAAAATTAGGGCTTCTGTAAAAATGGGAATTTTTGAAATCTGTGACCACAACTGGAAGCTCCTCAGAAAAATAGAAGCTTAGAGATTTGGATCAAACCTTTTGATTGGGTAGAAGAGTGGGATTCATCAAACCCCAGTTCAGGGTCATGTCCAGTGAATCCGAAAGTTTCAAAGGCAAAATTGAGGAGTGAGACTTTGCAATTTTCAAATTCTGAATATACCAGCTTGATCAGCTCATCAAGGCACATATTTCTATCCTTTCAGAAGTTTTAAATTCAAAGTTTGAATTTTTGGGGTTTCTTTGACAAACCCTAATATAGCTCCAGATCTAGTTCTTGCAAATCAAGTGGATTGGTTTAATCCTATAAGATGATGGATTGGTCACCTGCATAAGTGAAGAAGTTCCTGTTTTAGAGGGAGATGAGGCTAAGGCCTTACATAAGAAGATTACAAGCAATCTCGACAGGTATGACTCATCCAGGTTACTAGCACAAGTCATTGAAGAGAACCAGAAGACATTATGTGGGTATGTTAGACATAACTAGCTAGCATGCTAATCCAGGTATGTTTTTCCTATATCAAGCTAGAATCCTACCTTGTGTTAGGATCTTATACTGTTGTGTTGCTGATAATGATTATTCATGAAGTCATAGGTTTGAATAGTCATGGTTGTGTGCATATTATGCTTCTTACCATAATTGATGATATGACTAACCAGAAGAATCATGAAGGTATAGGTTTGAGTAATCACAGGTTTAGGCATATTATGTTTCTTACTTTAATTTATGATATGACTAACCATAAGAGTCCTATATAAACCTTGAAATGCTTATTATTTCTGTTTGAAATGATCATGACTATACATGCTTAAGATTATTGTGTTTTGATAGTATTAAGAATATACTAATGAATGTATGATTATGTATGAGACCTCAATGATAACACAATGATGGTACTAATAAGCATGCATAGTTATTAAGGATGGATATAAGTTCAAGGACAGGAAATCCAGGAAGCAAAGATCAAGAGGGAGGACACTCTAGTTGTTCCTGCAAGGAATCAAAGATCAAGAAGGAGCACACTTCAGTAGTTTCTGCAAGGATGCAGATATTCAGATGGAGTTGACCACTTTTCACAATCGACATCAGAATGGAGTTGCAGAAAAGAAGAAAAGACTGAGAGGGACTCAACCCAACAAACAAACAAAGATAAGTATTTGAATTGTCATTACTTGCATATTTTATTGTTTAAATAATACTGTTCAATAATGTATATACTGATGTTCCTAGAATTAGGTTGTGCATTATGCATATTAGAATAGTTGCATTGATGAATAGTATACTACTAATATACATGGGTAAGTGGCCTATGGCACTGTACAACATTCCATTGCTACTTATCTAGAACGAAACCTCTTTGCTGACATGTTGGGAGTTGTGCACACTCTTAACAATGTTCTGGTAGAGATTGGAAGGCATCTAGAAAGTTACAAGATATGGATAAATGTTGTATTAAAGCATTGGCTAAGATAATTGCATGACTGTATGACATATTTCTTAATGTGTAAGAATTTGTTCTGAAAACTATGAGTTGTTTTCTAATCATCCAGTTTAACTTGTTGTGTAGGAAAGATTGTATACCATCACCTACAAAAGAAGGACTACAACATTTGTTCAGCAACAAAGTTATCTCTTGAAAATATTGAATATATTGAAGTTCCCAGGATCTGGGAAGATTGCCATGATCAAGGAGTACCCGTCGATCATGAAGATGTTTGGGATGCAGTCCCAAGACCTGAAGGGGAGTCTGTAGTGACTTCCAAGAGGATCTACAAGATCAAGCATGTTGCAGGTGGTAGCATAGAGACTTTTGCTCTTGTAGCTAGATACACTTCCATTAGATCAGTACTTGCTTTGGCTACAGTGATGAAGTGGAAGATACACTAGATGGATTTCAAGACAGCTTTCTTGAATGGTGTAGTTGAAGAAGAAGTGTATGTGGAGCAGCCACTTGGTTCTGAGACACATGATAGGGAGTCATATATGTGCATAACTTGGTATGGTAGACAACTTTCTATCCAGTTTGGGATTTACCAAGAATAAAGCGGATTCCAACCTTTACTACAAGGTTGAGGAAGGCAATCTAGTGATACTACTTTTTGTATGTGGATGACCTGTTTGTTACAGGTGAGGATGGATTGATTTCCAACACGCAGTGGAAGCTTGCTACTGAGTTAGAGATGAAGAACTTGGGTATGATGCACTACTTTCTTGGTATGGAGGCGTGGTAGAGTGAAGATGGAATCTTCCTTGGACAAGGGAAGTATGCAGTAGAGATCTTGAAGAGGTTCTGGATGATGGACTGCGAGGCTATGGCATTGAACCTGAAGCTTCTGTGTGATGCTTCATCTGAACCGGTTGATGTCACTATGTATCGTCAGATGATTGCGTCCTCTATGTATCTGATGAACATGAGACCAGATATCTACTTTGCGGTGAACACATTGAGCTAGTTCCTGATGGATCCGAGGAGTGTTCACCTGGTTGTTGTAAAGCATATTCTGAGGTACCTGAAGGGTACAGTTGATTATGGGCTCAAGTATGATGTGAATCAAAAGTTTAACCTACAGGGTTATGTTGATTTAGATTGGGCAGGCTGTCATGTCCACTATATGTCAGTTAATTAAAACTTAACATGCAGAGTGCTAAACATAAATTATCAACCCGAGGAAGTCTTTTATTTCAAAGCTATCATGCAAAATATATGCGAGTACAATTTCTACCTGACGTTGTTATTTATTGGTATGCAATCGAAACTATTTGTAACTAGGTCACACTTGCTTGAAAATAAATCAAACCCAAACCTATTCATGAAATCACACTGTAAATCTAATCATACTTCAACAAAATAAACAAGATCTAATTACGTACATCTAGAAGAATTGTTATGTTGGCCAACGATCTACCAAAACGAATTAACAGAAAAACACTATAGTAAATCAAATGAACAACACATGGTCTTAATAATAAAATAACTATGATAAATCCAATGCATGAAAGAATTAACAAATAAACAAATCTGCAAAATAAAACACTTACAATCAACACTACCAGCATCTGCTCAGGGAAGAGGGCCCTTCCTCCACTGAGCAGATCTGGATCTCCACAATGAAAGTCTACAACTCCAGAATTAAGAAACTGCCATCATGTATTATCATAATGGAAGAATTACAACAGATCTGGATCAAATCCTACATCATAACATTGTGTTCTCTCCTATCTTGCATCTCCTATCCTGCCTAATCTATCATGCTTAATCTCTATCAATCTATCCCCCTATCAATCTTTTTTCTTAATGATATTGATTACATATTTATACATAAAATTATCTCATGGAAATGAAGAACTGAGCCCCCAGCTTGTGATCTGCAACAGCTGAAACACGGCCGTAACTGCTGGCAATTTTGGAACCGGCCGCAACACCAAATATGGAAAATACCCTCTCAAAGAACCACCTGCATAGCACAAACCGTAGCGTTTTTGGGAGATTTCCTCTCGAGTCAGGTAAATGAGGATGTTACGCACAAAACCCATGTCTTAGATTTTTGAGATTCATTTCCATCTGTCCACAAATCAAGATGCGAATCAAGGTGTTCTTATGTGGCATGCGTTTTTTGTTAAGGCTGTAACAGCTGGCTATGAGCGTCCTGTACGTGACAACTCACTCCACAAACCATCATTAGTAAAATTATGCATAATAGTCTTTTAATTCATCAAAGATAAAAGAAAATAATCACTATTAACCACTTAAAACATCAATGGAAGTAGCAGGCTGTTCAACGCGCAGCTACAACAAATGAATGAAAAATGGAATGATAAATGAGAAATAATGGTAAGAAAATGGATGAAAGGTATGTCGGTAAGTGATGAAAAATGGACAATTCCAGGGCCCAACATCTCCCCCAAACTGAACTTGTTGCATGTCCTCATGCAACCCAATACATGTGTAGCATCCAACTTGAAAAAAAAACTCATTCACTTGTTCTTTTATTTTACCATTTGCACAGCTGCAACTAGAAGAAATAGAGAGTTTAACACAAATTGGCAGAGTCACTAAGCGAAGGATATAGCAGAAAATTTGGCGGATTCGCAGCTCTTTAATAGAAATTTGGCAAAGTCACAGCGTATTTTAACAGAGAATTTGGCGAAGGTTTTAGCGAAGATTTTGGCGGAACAGCGCTAAATGTAGCGGCAAATTTGGCAGAGTCAGCTTGTTTTAGCAGAGAATTTGGCGAAGGTTTTAGCGGTGAATTTGGCGGAACAGCGCTAAATGTAGCGGCAAATTTGGCGAAGTCAGCTTATTTTAGCAGAGAAGTTGGCGAAGGTTTTAGCGGCAAATTTGGCGGAACAGCGCTAAATGTAGCGGCAAATTTGGCGGAGTCAGCTTATTTTAGCAGAGAAGTTGGCGAAGGTTTTAGCGGCAAATTTGGCGGAACAACGCTAAATTTAGCGACAAATTTGGTGGACTTGCAGCCACCGAAAAAGATGTCGCAGCTGCCGGAAAAATGTCACAGCTGCCGGAAAAGATGTCGCAGCTGCCGGAAAGCGGTCGCCGGAAAATATGTCGCAGCTGCCGGAAAAGATGTCACAGCTGCCGGAAAAGATGTCGCAGCTGCCGAAAAGCGGTCGCCGGAAAATATGTTGCAGCTGCTGGAAAAGATGTCGCAGCTGCCGAAAAACGGGCAGCTAATTTTAACAGAGAAGTTGGCGAAGGTTTTAGCGGCAGAGTGCTAAATTTAGCGGCAAATTTGGCGGAAGAGTGCTAAATTTAGCGGCAAATTTGGTGGACTTGCAGCTGTCGGAAAACAGGAAACGGCAATATTTTACAGCGTTTTAGTCTTTTTGAACAGGAAACTTCTAAAGCCATTTTCTCCCAAATGACGAACTGGGTTGGGCTGAAATTTTGCAGGCAAGTAGCTACCACTCTAATGCATCTCCACGCCAAAAATTAGACAAACCCACATCACGGATCTCGAGAAAAATGCGAATTGGATGTAGGTGATGATGACCATTTTCTCGAAAACCGTGCATTGGATTGAGCTGAAACTTGCCACAGTTGTTCTTCATGATGTTATGCATCCCCTGTCCAAATTTCATGAGTATCCAACTTACCACTTGAAAGATATGCCCAAATCAAATTCTGCACTTTTGAACATGAAAAAAAAATGTATTGCAGCTGAACTTCCAGAGCCAATATTTCAAAAACTACAAACTGGGTTGGGCTGAAAATTTTCAATCAGGTAAATACCATTATAGTGCATCTCCTCACCAAAAATTAGATGAACCCACATCACAGATTTCGAGAAAAATGCGAATTGGCTGTAGGTGATAATGGTCATTTTCTCGAAACCCGTGCACTGGATTGAGCTGAAATTTGCCACAGTTGTTCATCATATTGTTATGCATTCCCTGTCCAAATTTCATGAGGATCCAATTCGTGGTTTGTGAGATATGCTCAATTCAAATTAGGCATTTTATGTGAAGAACAATATGCATCCAAATTATGAATGTGAATGAAAAAGCAACAAGCATAGTAGCTCCTCCCCCAAACTGAATAATTTTTCATGTCCTCATGGAAAGTAGGAGTTTGTTTCTTAGTTGGAAAGTAGCCATCTCCCCCAAACTTAACATATGCAGCATTCAATGATTCTCAAATTCTCACAAACATTTCACTTGTAACAGCTGGCACATTGCTCCATGGAGAAGAATATAGCATAGATCTGTTTAGAATGTTGCTACATAAATGCATATATCAAATTTTTATGGCTCTCGATCACTCAACAATACTCATGCATATAACTTTGTGACAGCACCAAACATAATTCAAATCAGCTCATGGTATCCAAATGCCAATTTTACCATGTAATTAAGATGAAGTAACAAAGATGTGGCTGCCCCAAGACAAAATATGGAAATTCCACTGAGTTTTGTAGCCCTCCAACCTTCATGTGGAGAAAGGAATGTCATAAAATTGTCTCATCTTTTACCTACAACACAATACTGTTAAAGATGTGCTGTAATTACTGATTTTGAAATATGCCCATAAAAGATTAGAACCAGTCATAAATGCTATCATTCCTCTGCCTTGAATGTACAAGATAACGCTGGTATGCACTGTTACAGGAATGTTGTGATTTCCATCCCTCACAATTACAGTAATAAGACTTGATATTATTACTTTCAAACTTTCCTTCTATCTTGTATATACTGAAAATGATCATATGTGGTTTTTGATAGAAGAGCCATTCATGTAACTTGCAACTAAGTCCCCTATATTCTTCTTCAGCCACAACATCCATGCGTTTGAACTGATTTATGTATTAGGTGAACCAAGAAACGCATACCTTTGAAATGCATCCTCTATTGTAGGTTCTTGTGTCCAGCCTATCCTTCTCCTTCAAGATGTGTATCAGCTGCTTTATTTCTCCTCATTATTTTTTATATGGCAACAGAGCACCGTTTCTTACTGCTGGTTCTTGTGTGGCAACAGCAAGACTTATTTTCTTACTGCTGGTTCTTGTGTGGCAGCAGCAAGACTTCTTATTGTTGGTTCTTGTGTGACAACAATAAGGTATCCCTTTTTTTTTTTTTTTGCTTGGTCAGTTGGGTTGGTGAGATGTTGGGTTGGAACTTGAAGTGGATGTGCATGAATGATGAAGTGTTAAAACTGAGTGGGAAATGATGGGAATGGATTGACATAAAATGCTATTTAGAAAATGGAAATGGCTAATGCTTAGTGGTTCTTCATGACATTTCCCTAAATCTTTAATAAATAAAAAACTCATGCTATTTTACCTCAAGTGTTACCTCCATGGAAGCCTTGGTTGACATGAATGGACTGGTGTATGCTGGAGCTATGTAGGCTGATTTGATGCTGAGACATATGTATATGAGAGCTGAAACTGGATGAGACTGAATTTGATCCATGATATTGTGTTGGTTGCCTGTAAGACTAACTGCTGAGACAATTGATGAGGAAAAATTCTACCATAGAAGCAGAAAGCACTTTCTCTTATTCTGCAAATCAACTGCAAAACTACTGAACAAATGATGCTGCAAGTCATTGTTGAAACCATTAGATCACATAATCTTCAGCTGCTACAAACCCGAGGTACAATTCTTACCATGCGAATGAATGTGCTGAAGTCGAGCATGGAAAGAAATCATTGGATTACCGACCATTAATGTATGCCGTTAACCAATGTGAAGAAACTCACATTTGATGACAATGAGCTCTAAAGTACCTTAGTGCATCTTGACAGGTACGAATGGATGTGCTGGAGTCGAGTCACCTGCAAGATTTGTCAATCAAGAGGCATTGATGAATCCACATGATTAACAACAAGGAAATCTGCCATTGATTCATGCAGATACCAAGGCACTATAAAAACTCTAATCTTGATCCCAGATGATGTGTTGGAGTCGATGGGACAAGACCATTGGAAGGTGGACCTTAATGCATTCCACATCATCCAATACGAGTACAAAATAAATGATTGTAAAGAATCATAGTAAAAAATAGAACCAACATGAAACTCAGAAGCGGAAAGTGTATGTGAAGTCATGATGTAGTAGTGATGGGAAATAAAATGGTTATGGTGACTACATAAGCAGTGGAAAATGGGACTTCGACATGAATGGATTTTTGGGGTTTTGAAATGAGGAGGGTGAATGAATCTACCATAGGGAAATTGGCTTCTTGAGGGGTTTCTTTCAGCAACAAGTGGGATGAGAGGTGTCTAAAAATGATTCTTGGCATGTAGCAATGGGACTTGACTTCGGAAACATTGGACTCTGTATGGTTTGCACATCAATCTCTCCATTTTTTTTTAATTTTTAATTTTATGTGCTCAATCCATTTGCAAATCGATAAAAAGTCTTCAAGAGTCACTTGTGCATGCATTGACCTTCTTCTTCCAAGGACCTGCAAAACCTAGCATTTGCCTGCAATAAAACATGAGATGATGGAAAAAGAGAGATGATTGGTCTCTCTTCACCCAACACTTATGAAAAAAACAACAAGAAATTACTTATAAAACAAATCCAAATAAAAATGAACAAAGCAAAATCCATTTTATACCTGCAGGAGAGTAATGTCCATCTAGACTCACCAACGGTATTCTGATCATAGCTTCTTCGTTCCTTGTCCAAATTGAGTGATTACAAATCCAAATGAAAGTAAATTCATAGGTATATTTCCATTAGAAACAGGTTTTTAAAATTCTATGCAATGATCTTCCAAATCACTCATTAACAGCCTGCATGACAAGGTGTCTTTTCGAATTCTGGACTAGACCAACAGTCACGATTTTAGGATTAACTTTTTCGTTTGATAACGGATTGATGTGATTCCAATTGGAGATGAAAGTAGATTCATGTAGGTATCTCCATTAGAAATAAGTTTTGAATCCAACAAGAATTGATGGGTCAACTAAGCCAATGAACATTCTAGAAAATAGAGTTTTAGGAATGCAGATTTGTGACAGGCAGTCGGTATTTTGGTCATAAAATTTGCGTACGACATCGGAATGGAGTGATTCAAATTGCGTTGTAAACTAGACTCATAGGGGAATATACCAATACAACAGGTTTACAAAATATGTCCAATAAGGCATCCAAAAATGGACTGTCCCAGCTCTGTTCCTAAGCTGCCAGCTTGACACCCTGTTAGTATTTTGGCCATAAAATCTTCGTTTGACACCCAATGGTAAAAATTCAAATTGTTTTGGAAACTAGATTCAAAGGGATACTTGGGGTATAAACAGGTTTTAAAAATAAGTTCATTTGGTCTCCCAAAAATGGACTGTCCCGACTGTGTTCCAGTAAAATTTTCAAGCCAAAATGTCACAAAAATCCAATAAATTAAATTTAACCCCAAAAAAGTGATCAAAATAGGTGTGAATGATTTTAATGATGTAAATTTAAATATAACACACATCCATACCAAAAATTTCAAGCATTGAGCACCTAGATTGACTTACACAGTTTGTTGCAGCCACAGCTGCAACTCTTAAAAAATGACATAATGTTGAAATAAAGCATGTGAATTTTTATGGAAAATAAAAAACTAAAGACATATCATGATGTGCAACACCCACGCATCTCAAACTCATTAATTTTTACCTGTAGCACATTCACAGCTGGGTGTTGCATCTCCTTGTCACAGCCAATGTTGCAGCTCACTGTTGTAGCTGCGAGTAATCACTCACAGTTGGGTTGTTGCAGCTAACAACTTTATGTCAAATTTCAAGCTTGAAGGGTTCCATAATCATGGGCTCATTTTCCTGTGGATCCTTCATTCACTTTCTCGAATTACTGTAATTTTGTTTTCATGATATTTTTATTTTTATTTGTAACAAATAGAAACAAATTGAAATTGGGAAATTGATGACAAAAAGGACTTGAGCATTTTTGTTCAAATAGTCAACAATTCCAAAGCATTCATGAAAACATCTCATACCCATTCCTCATACTTCTACTTTCTGATCTTCCAGATCGCAACAAGGCACAGGAAGAGAGCATACTTATTCAAAAATAAAAAATAAAACTTAAACAAACAAAAGCATGGTTTTATTCTGTTATTCTATCCTACCCTATTCTATTTGGAAATATAAAAAAAAATCAAGTGTATGCATATTTCCAATGGAGCCATTTTCGAAAAAGTGACTCAAGTATGCTCATACTCCCAATAGAAAAATATAACTTTATGAATTCTAGGATATGAGAGATCAACTTCCCTTGAAATGATGGTGCCAAGAATTGGTGAAGCATGGAATGATGTTGCAGACTGATAACAGATTGAAACCAAGCTTCAATATAGTCTTTGTTCCCTTGATTGCTCATGGATGTTACACCATAAAGATCCTTATTAAACTGATTTTCCTCAATGCATAAGATTTCCGGATCTAATGATGTGAATGATGCTTTTGGTTCCAATGGTTGTTCTCCATCAAATATTACGTGTGTATTGTTGATCTTGTCTGCTTGCTTATGAGGACTAGAAGAAACGCCATCTGCAAAACTTGGATCTAAAACATGTTCAGGCCTCGTATGGATTTGCTGCAACAACGCACATCCTTTTTGCAGCAGTGTAGGTGAGGTAGAACGAGAGGGAAATGTAAAAACATTTTGCAGTTCAGCATTGTAAGTATACTGTACTGCTTTATTATGGTTAGGGTGGAGGGTGGATTGGACAGGAAATTGTGTTGGATACCAAGGAGTTTGATGAGAAGATAGATGTGGCTGATGTAGATGATTGAGTTGTGAGGTTGATATTGAAGGACCAACTTGTGTTGCAGCATGAGGGAGAGTGGCCATATGATCATAGGATGGGCCATTCCAACCTTGTTGATAAGGTAGGTAAGAGTTAAATTGAGGCTGCAACAACTGCCATGGTGGAAGAGTATTCAATGATTGAGTATAAGAGTAAGGAAATGGAGGGATAGAATTTTGAACCATAGATGTAGGCGATGGTTGACATGACTGTTGCAACGAGTTGGCTGCAACTCCCAGATCTCTTTGATATGTTTCTTTCATCCTTGGTAAGCAGGGGCAATGATCTGTGGAATGATTCAAGTCACATATACCACAACTTTCAAGACTATCCAAAAGGAAATCCCTTGCTTCTCTTATTTCCTCCTGCTTTTCTTTATCCTGCAAAACATCCAATTGTAAATCAGCTTTAGAAATGTCAAATAAATTGCTGATTTTAGTTCGTAAAACTCTTGTTTTTGCAGCAGATTTAAAAAATAGAGATAAAAGTTTCTTAGAATTCTTACCAGTCTTGAAGTTTCCTCTTGAATACCTTCTACATAACTCACAAATATCATCATATGCTAACTGAAATACATTACCTGTTCCGATCAGATTCAATATTTCTAAACATTCAGCTTGGATTCCCTTGAGTAGAAGTGTTTTTAAGATTTCCTTCCCCAGTTTCCTCTGTTTGGATCTTTGGAGGTTATATTGAAATCGTTCTATGTATTCCTCCAGACTCTCTTCTTCTCCTTGTGTCATTTCGAAGATGTCTTCATTGACCCTGCAATAATCTTGGTACCTTTTCAAGAACACATGTTTCATGTCTTCCCAAGTTTGTATACAACTCCCACCGAGGCTCATGAACCATCGGAGGGCTGCTCCTTTTAGAGTAAGGGGAAATACATTCAACTTTTGATCATTAGCACAATAACCATATCCTCTACAAAGTACTTCAAATTGAAATAAAAATACATCAGGGTCTTCGTTTTCCAAACCGTGAAAATTTGGTAGAACATGTGGGGGAATTCTTTTTGTTGGTGCCACTCCACTCGAATCTCTGATGGGAAATTCAAAGGTAACAACTTCTCCATCTTTTTCACCTGCCATCTCTTCATTAGATTCTTTGTGTGCTATCTTGAGGCTCCTCCTTCGAATGTTCCTGTCAACTTGTTAGTAGAATGGGTGGTGCTCACAACACCACTAAGGGGAATGATAAGATTTATGAATCAAAGATTGAAAATAAAATAAAACTAAATGTAAAGACAGAAAATTAACACTCAAAATAATTTCAATAAACTGAAATGTAATCATGCAACCTACATGCCCTATTTTAACAATGCATCTGCAAAACAATGTCAGATGTACTATTGCACAATTGATAACTTCCCCGGCAACGGCGCCAAAATGTCGTGTCCACTATATGTCAGTTAATTAAAACTTAACATGCAGAGTGCTAAACATAAATTATCAACCCGAGGAAGTCTTTTATTTCAAAGCTATCATGCAAAATATATGCGAGTACAATTTCTACCTGACGTTGTTATTTATTGGTATGCAATCGAAACTATTTGTAACTAGGTCACACTTGCTTGAAAATAAATCAAACCCAAACCTATTCATGAAATCACACTGTAAATCTAATCATACTTCAACAAAATAAACAAGATCTAATTACGTACATCTAGAAGAATTGTTATGTTGGCCAACGATCTACCAAAACGAATTAACAGAAAAACACTATAGTAAATCAAATGAACAATACATGGTCTTAATAATAAAATAACTATGATAAATCCAATGCATGAAAGAATTAACAAATAAACAAATCTGCAAAATAAAACACTTACAATCAACACTACCAGCATCTGCTCAGGGAAGAGGGCCCTTCCTCCACTGAGCAGATCTGGATCTCCACAATGAAAGTCTACAACTCCAGAATTAAGAAACTGCCAGCGTGTATTATCATAATGGAAGAATTACAACAGATCTGGATCAAATCCTACATCATAACATTGTGTTCTCTCCTATCTTGCATCTCCTATCCTGCCTAATCTATCATGCTTAATCTCTATCAATCTATCCCCCTATCAATCTTTTTTCTTAATGAGATTGATTACATATTTATACAAAAATTATCTCATGGAAATGAAGAACTGAGCCCCCAGCTTGTGATCTGCAACAGCTGAAACACGGCCGTAACTGCTGACAATTTTGGAACCGACCGCAACACCAAATCTGGAAAATACCCTCTCAAAGAACCACCTGCATAGCACAAACCGTAGCTTTTTTGGGCGATTTCCTCGCGAGTCAGGTAAATGAGGATGTTACGCACAAAACCCATGTCTCAAATTGTTGAGATTCGTTTCCATCTGTCCGCAAATCAAGATGAGAATTAAGGTGTTCTTATGTGGCATGCGTTTTTGGTTAAGGCTGTAACAGCTGGCTATGAGCGTCCTGTACGTGACAACTCACTCCACAAACCATCATTAGTAAAATTATGCATAATAGTCTTTTAATTCATCAAAGATAAAAGAAAATAATCACTATTAACCACTTAAAACATCAATGGAAGTAGCAGGCTGTTCAACGTGCAGCTACAACAAATGAATGAAAAATGGAATGATAAATGAGAAATAATGGTAAGAAAATGGATGAAAGGTATGTCGGTAAGTGATGAAAAATGGACAATTCCAGGGCCCAACACAGGCAGTGCTGCAGATAGGAAGAGCACTTCTGGGTGCTGCTTCGGTATGGGATCAGGTGTGATCTCTTGGTTTAGTAGGAAGCAGTCCTGCGTAGCACTGAGTACATCCAAAGCAGAGTATGTTGCGACAGATGAGCAGGTTGCAGATGTATTGACCAAGCCATTGGCCAGAGTGCAGTTTGAGTACTTCAGAGAGAGGCTTGGTGCACTTCAGATCGAGGTTCCTTCGAAAGGGAAGTGATGAGTCCAGAAGATGCAGATACACATGAGCTTTTCTAACATGGTTGATGTGTTCTCCCATGGTCGTGATGTAATTGCTGAGCCATTCTCACATGGTGGTAGATGTGTTCTCCCATGGTCGTGATGTAATTGCTGAGCCATTCTCACATGGTGGTATATGTGTTCTCCCATGGTGTAGATGTAAGGGCTGAAGCCATTTTTCACATGGTGGTAGATGTGTTCTCCCATGGTGAAAAAGTAAGGGCTGGATCCTTCCCCGAATGGTGGTAGATGTGTTCTCCCATGTCGGTGGTGTAAGTACTAGATGATGTGCATTTGGGATGTGCTTCGTGGACGATGAGATGATCTGAAGAAGACGATGCTATGATGATCAGGAGGATCATGGATGATGAGCATCAGGACGATGCTCCAGTTACTGCTCTATATGTATATGTACGCATCATGTTGGATGTTGGATATGATCAGTTGGATCATTTATATATATATGAATGTACGCATCATGTTTGATGCTGGATATGATCAGTTGGATCATTTGTATGTATTTTTGTATATGCATCATGTTGGATGCTTGGACCATGTATATGTATATGTATTGGGTGGATACATTGTATGATCAGGTAGATCATGTATGTTGATATGTATCAGGTATGATCAAGTGGATAATGTATTTGTATTTGTATCAAGTGGATACATTGTATGAACAGGTGGATCAAGTATGATGATATGTATCAGGTAGATACTTGGTATGCATTAGGTAGATGAAGTGTATGATAAGGATGATCATAGATGACGAGCTTCAAGATGTTGCTCCAGATGATATGTACCAAGATGGTATAGTGATGATGATCAGTATGATCATGAGCATCAGGATGATGCTTCGTGCGATGATGATCTGTTGGATCATGAGTATTAGGTTGATACTTGGAGGTCAGAGATGATATGTGGCAGGTTGTGCAAATAGCATGTAATCAGTCCTCAGATATCTGATAGGTTGATCTGTGTGCTCGTAATCAGTCCTGGGATGAGGTATTGCTATGTAGTATGTAATCAGTCCTCAGATATCCTATAGGTTGAGCTATGTGCTCGTAATCAGTCCTGGGATGAGGTATTACTACGGAGACATGTAATCAGTCTTGGAGATCTGATAGGTTGAGCTATGTGCTCGTAATAAGTCCTGGGATGCTCTTTAGAGATCTTGTCGGTCGTGCTACGACACATAAATGTTCATGGGATGCTCTTTAAAGGTATTGTCTATTCACATGTAATCAGTCCTGGAGATCCGAGAGGTTGAGCTGTGTGCTCGTAATAAGTCCTGGGATGCTCTTTAGAGATCTTGCCGATCGTGCTGCGGAACATAAATGTTCTTGGGATTCTCTTTAAAGGTATTGTGAAGGAGATGCATGTAATTAATCCTGGGAGATCTTGTCGGTCATGCTTAGGCACATAAATATTCTTGGGATGCTCTTTCCGGTATTGCATCCACACATAAAATTAGTCCTAAGAGACCACCTCTATCAGACCGTTCGCACAGATGATGAATACCTACAGGTGGTGGGCCTACATCCAGTATGAAAAAGGACTGGCTATGTAGAACTTCCTATGATGAGTAGATTCAGAGATTGATTGAGATAGCAGTAGCAGTGACGATGACGATGATTCGAGGATGATGATTCACTGATGATGATCCAGAGAAGAAGACTTGTGCTAGTAGACCTGTGTCGAGAAATACCTTCCTAGTTAAGAGGGAGTGTTGATGTATATATAACTTCAGAATGTATTTCACCCATGTATGTCATATATGTATTTTGTACTCCTATAGAGATGGTATTATTCCTCTATACGGAAGTGTTTGTATTCCTATAGAGATGTTATTATTCCTCTATATGGAAGTGTCGTCATTTATATTTTAAGTGTCGTAACTTATACTTGATGGGTTATTAGACCACCTTGTTGGGGTCGGCCCTGTATAAGTCATGTGGGTCGAAGGGTTATTAGACCACCCTATTGGGGGTTGGCCATGTGGGTCAAAGGGTTATTAGACCACCAAGTGTTGGGTCGGCCCGGATTAAGTTAACCATGGGTTAAGCTAGACATGTAGGCCCCACTAGTTTATTGGGCAGGATAGAACAAGTATAAATAGAGATCAGGAGATCTCTATTTGATCATTCATTCACACACTTCTCTCATTCTAAAAGTGGCACACTTATGAGGAGGAGGCTCTACTGCTAGGAGAAGACTATCTCTTGTATTCTGGTTGTATCATTGCCCTATCTATCTCTGAGGAAGTTATTCGGGTTTTTCACCTTTATGGTTTTCCCCAAGTAAACTCTATGTCTCTTGTGTGCTTGCATTATTGTGTCCATGATTGATATGTTGTAGATTTTCTATACATGTTTTTCTCTCAGTTAAGATCCTAGATCATATTGAATTAAATTTTGAAAATTGAACACCCATGGTCCACGTGTCATCTTGTAGGTGCATTTTGCAAACTAGGGTTTTGCTTAGTGAGGGACTGTGCAATTTTTGGCCACGGGGGTCAACTTTGTAAAATCATCCACCAGGAACTTGTGTCTAGTGTTCCCAGCTGGAACCGTCCTAGACATGCCTGCAGGACTCTTGGGAACCAGGTTTTGTTGCACGGTTGGACTTCTATGCCCCCAGCAGGGATCTGGTAGGTGTCCCTGAAGGCCTTTTGGATGCCGGACAGAACGAGCCATAGAATGAATATCATCACTTCGATCGACGAACCGTCGACTCCGTTGGATTCAGGACGCCGGGACAGTGCTAGGGGTGCCCCTATCCACTGGTCCCATGGCCCACGTGTCATCTTGTAGGTGCATTCTGCAAACTAGGATTTTGCTCAGTAAGGGACTGTGCAATTTTTTCCCATGGGGGTCAACTCTGCAAAATCCTCCATCGGGAAGGTATAGCTAGTGTGATGATGATGAAGGAAATTAGAGTTATTGAAGGAAATTGAATTAGGTTTAGAGTTAGATTTAATTATGATGCTGAAGATGGTGATGATGATGAAGACGTTGATGATGATGGTGATGGCAATGAAGATGATGATGATGATGATGAAGAAGATGTGATGATGGAGATGTTGATGAGGAACCTAGACATGGCAATGATGATGGTGATGGTGATGAAGATGATGATGGTGACGATGATGAAGACGTTGATGATGATGGTGATGGTGGTGTTGATGTTGATGGTGATGATGAAGAATATGGTTTAGTGCTAGGGTTTGGGTGAGGGTTAGGGTTAGAGTTATAGAAGGAAATTGAATTAGGGTTAGAGTTAGAGTTAATGATGATGATGATGATGATGGTGATGCGGATGAGGATGGTGATGTTGATGGTGGTGATGATGATGATGATCATGATGATGGTGCAGATGAGGATGAAGGTGTTGAGGATGATGATGATGGCGATGATGATGATGATGATGACGATGATGATGGTTTACCATGATATTGATGAGGATGATGATCATGATGGTGGTGGTGAGGATGATGAAGATGTTGATGATGATGATGATGATGATGATGGTGGTGGTGGTGGTGGTGGTGGTGGTGGTGATGAAGATGATGATGATGATGATGATGATGATGATTACAAAACTTGTGCAATTTATCAAGATGTACCAAGTCTATGCAATTTATGAATCTATCAAGCTATCAATGTATGGCTGCAATAGTCAAAATATTAATGTCAATACTCAATGAGACCACGAAACAAAATCATAGCATACATGTACACCACATACCTATAACATAGTACACAATAAAACAAGCAAACCACGTACCAGATTACCTATCTATGGTCATTCGACTAGACCATCAAGATCACCTCGAATAGCATTGGTTTTCTTTAACCTCTCATGCTCAAAATAAGGAAATACGTATCATGCCTTTGATGAGTTCTTCCTTGGCATTGTTTGAATCTGGAGGTTTGTGCTAATAACTAAGTTTGTATAATGGTATACAATCTCACTTGCTCTATAATATTCATATGTATACCCTTTTCTATTTGTTGAGTGGGAAACCTGGTTCAAGTATTCTCCCTTTATAACCATCAACCCAATCGAAAAATCAACTCCCTCAGAGTCCCACAATGGGACATTTAGGGTTTGCTTCCCCTCTTAGCAATGTGCCAGCCAATAGTCAGTGAGCCATACATTGCATCTCGGGGAAACCACTGCGTATATGTGCCATGGAGAAAATATAGTTCCAATGTTTTAGTCAACTAATTAGACACAACTAGTTGTCAAAAATATCAAAAATATACACAGCTAATTAGACACAACTAGTTGTAAAAAATATAAAAATATTAATTGAACCTAGTTGTATGAGATCTGATATGTGGTCATAGTCTGGTGAAATACTTGATTGGTCCTCCTCCAACTGGGATAATTCTGTAGCTATCCATCGACCAATGGGGAGTGATACACGGTCCCAGCTGTCAACCCAATCCATGGATTCACATTCGTCACATTCACCACTACTGCATGGAGAACAAAAACATGACAGTTTCCTTGTCCACATTTCAAGTATAGCATTGTCTGACGTTCTAATTGAATGAAATGCACAAGTTCCTTGGATGGTCTTGCACTCATATAACTATGAATGATCTACATCCACCACCTCCCAAAAATATCTAACCACATGTGCTTTCCTAGTTGAGTGATCTTCCTTCCTTCTTGCTCCCTCCCCCATGACTGAAGCACACCATTCAACGATGGTTTTTTCATTTCAGATGATAGGTCCATCTGTGAACTTCATTTATTGCTGACGTAATGCAGTCTTTATGCACGCACCTGCTCCATCGTGTTCACCTTTTCCATGTCCAGTCTCAAAAGAGTTCCAAATATGTGGCACCTTGTGCCTTTTGTGGAGCATACACAACCATTGGAAGACACGAGCATTTTTGAATTTCTCTGCACAACCGTCAGACCATATCCAATGTTGTTCCATCTGTATACTGTTATCCTTCAAGTGATTGTAGAACATTTGAAAGTTGTGTTGTACAAAATCCAAGTCGTGACACCTATCATCACTTATGTAGAAGTGATACTCCTTCAATATAACCCTATTGTCTTCAGTACTATCTTCCCCATGTCTATAGGTGATATGGACCATTATGCTGACCTGGTCTGAGTGATAGTATTGACTCTGAATCTCATTTTGCGGTTGAAGAGTGTAGTTTTCCGTAAAATCAACCACTAATAGGATAGTCCCAATAGGAGATGTATCCCTGCACGTTCTAAACTGCTCATCTTGCCAATGAGCCACATGCACATGCTTTACATAATGTTGTGTCTTTTCAAAGAATTCCTCCATGAAGTTGCAAACCCGTACCTGATAGATCAACAAGAAATACATATATCAATAGATTGTTACATATGAAATTGCAATCTGAAGAAAAAATAGTATTCAATAACTCATTACCAACATGAGAAGTGACGAATTGTATTTTTTTTCTTTCATTCCCTCCATCAATATCATACGTAACATATTTGAATGACTGCAAGTTCACCTCTTGCCTCCCAAGTTCATGCTCATCGATCACATGTATGCATTTGTCCAATAGTGCGAATCCACCACACCCTGGGCATGTCCCATCTATGCAAGTTTTTTGATAAAATGTGCAATCGTTTGGCCTGCTACACAAGATGCTATGAACATAGTCTCTAGATGGAATCGGTGGTAATGCAGTTGAGCATACCTACACAAAAGTGTTATGCAATACATGAAAAATATATGTATATGTGCCATAATAGTAACCATACTCAATGTGGTATCGACAACAACATGTGTTACGAATTGTGCTTATTTTAACATACCATGGTTTGCATTTTTCAAAGGATCTTTGGAAAAAGTCAAGTTCGTTATGTTCATTCCTAAATCTCTCATATAATTCTGTTTGTGTCATATCAAGAAAATGCTTAATGTGTGGTTCACGATCCTTTGAACCCCTTCTCAATTTTAATAAATCTTTTTGGTTGGAAGAAGGTCTAGTGTTTCCATGCCAAAACGCTTGCACTAATCCCTTTACCACATCAATGAGCTTCATATCAGAGCGTGGAAACCTGCCAATGAAGGCCGAAACATCTATTTGACCGGTTTCAAGTTGTTCTCTTCTAACACAATACCTACAAAGTATCTTCACATTCAAATTAACAATTTTGGATGTAGGTTTAAGAAAACAAAGTGCCCTAGTGCTTTTGTTAATGATTGATTGTGACAACACACAACGAGACGCATTGTGATCCTTTGAGCGAGATTTATTTCCAATTGTACTAAATGCATCTACTAAACTTTTAACGATATGAGAACTTGGTTATAACTTTTTGGCCATCTTTATCCCTAATGTTCTTCTAACAACATTCATATGCCTAGATTTCAACAATGATAAAAGTAATTTGCACTTTTCCCCATCACATTTAGAATAAAAAAAGTTATCAAGTATTTGTCGAGTTTGATAAGCAATAGAACGCTTAGACAATGTACCTTCAAGTGAACTAATGCGATTTTCATCAACTTGTATACGTCTCGGAGTTCTTCGGCGTGCAGTTGCTAATGGAGGTAAGAGTGTTGGAACTGGAGCATGTACACCATCACCAGGACGCTCCGACGTTTCCATAGGAGCCTCTTGTCTTTCATTATCTTGGATGGTCTCCATAACATTTGCTTCTTCCATCGTCAATCCTCCACTGAATGCCTCTCTAACTTCGTTGCTTGTATAACCACTACCCAACAAGTCATTCACTACCATATTCTGAGGTTGACTTGATGTGGGAATTGAAACATCCCCCAATGAGCACCTATGTCTTACTTCTTCACTAGTGCCATGGGGTGCTTGTTCATCAAATGTTATTGAAATTGAGGGCCCCTCTAGTGAATTTCTTCGTATTTCTTGAGGTGGATGGGTAGGAACGACTGTGGCATCATCTACGGTTGGAATTGGATGAGTTTCCATGGAATTCCTTTGATTCCACATGTCCAATCTTTTCTTTGCTCTAACTTCTTCCATGGTTTCTTGAGGCTTCTCTTTCCTCGTTGATTTCCTTTTTTGATTGCGTGGATTCCCCATGACCACAATGAGCAATACTAAGAAAATAGATCCTAGAGGTGTGCTCAATTATTCAAATATCCAAATTATTTCTCAACGGTGAATATAGGTTCTTCAAGCTTGCTCAATTGTCAA
Source organism: Larix kaempferi (assembly GCA_027924585.1). Classification (NCBI taxonomy): domain Eukaryota; kingdom Viridiplantae; phylum Streptophyta; class Pinopsida; order Pinales; family Pinaceae; genus Larix; species Larix kaempferi. Next base: position 4,815,984 of record BSBM01000391.1, read on the forward strand.
TATTGATACTTCCTCAATTGTGAATATAGATGAACATCAATCTTGCTCAAATGTGAAAGTAAAGTTTCTACCTCACTTGTGAATATAGAAAAATTTTCATTTGTGAATATCGAAATTTCAAGCTTGCTCAATAGGGAATGTAGATTCTTCTTCAGTTGTGTTCATATAGATTCAACAAACTTGCTTGACATTGTTAATATAGAATTACCTTGAGGCTTGAAATTGTGAATGTAGAATCCTCTTGAAGCTTGAATTTGTGAATGTAGAATCCCCTTGAAGCTTGGTAATTGTGAATGTGGAATCCTCAATTCCAAATGCCAACTGTAGAATCCTCTTCAAACTTATTGATTGTGAACATGGAGTGTCTTGAGCTTCCTCCAATGCTTTGACTGTTAATTGTGAAGTGTCGTGCTGTATGGGAGACGGGAAGGCGAGAGGAGAAAATGCAGAACACGGGAGGATAAAATCATTTTGCAATTTTTTTTGCACAGAGATAACGCGCTAGCGTTATGTAAACACATAACGTGTGAGCATTATTCACATACAAAACGCGTGCGCGTTTCTTGAATATTAAAAAAAACCTAGGTATTTAATATGTTTGGTGCACAGCTAAGTAATGTACCTAGTTGAACAAAACGTGCACGCGTTTTGTATTCATAAACGCACTAGCCGGTTATTGAAATAATAAAAAAACCTTATTCAATAGTTTATTTAATAGTTTCTATGGGTTAGGAGGTTAAATAGGGATTTGGTGTTAGGGGTTTAGGGATTAGAAATGGGGGGTGGTTAGGTAGGGGTAAGGAGCTAGGAGGGGGGGTAGTTAGGGGTAAGAGGCTGGGAGGGGGGTTAGTGAGGAGGAGAGAGAGAGAGAGAGAGAGAGAGAGAGAGAGACTGAGAGAGGGGGTTAGTAATGGTTGGGGTGGGGGGAAGGAGGGATAGAGAAAGTGAGAAAGGAGAGGGTGTTGGTTGTAGGGACTGTGAAAGAGAGATGGAAGGCGTGGTTAGAGGTAGGAGGAGGTGTAGGGAAGAGAGAGAGACTGAGAGAGCCCGGGTTAGTAAGGGCTAGGGAGAGGAGGGGAGAGAAATATAGAGGAGGGGGTTTTGGTGAGGGGGAGTAGTAGATGATGGCGAGGGGGAGTAGTAGATGATGAAGACAATGATGATGAAGATGAAGACGATGATGATGATGATGAATATCATGATGACGATGATGATGGACATCATGATGATGATGATGAATATGATGATGATGATGATGATGATGGTGATGGTGATGAATATGAAGATGAATATGGTGATGAAGATGAAGATGGTGATGAGGATGATGATGATGATGATGACGAGGATGATGAGGATGAAGATGATGCTGGTGAAGATGATGATGATGATGATGATGATGATGATGTTGAAGATGATGATGAGGATGATGATGATGATGATGATGATGATGATGGTGATGATAAAGAAGAGGATGATGATGATGACGATGATGACGATGATGATGATGATGATGATCAATACCCAATGATGGTGAAGATGGTGATGAGGATGATGATGGTGATGATAAAGAAGAGAATAGCGATGATGATGATGATGATCAATCATCAATCATGATGAAGATGAAGATGAAGATGAAGATGGTGATGAGGATGATGATGATGACGACGGCAGTGATGGTGATGATGGTGATCATAAAGAAGAGGATGATGATGATGATGATGGTCAATCATCAATCATGATGAAGATGGTGATGAGGATGACGATTATGATGGAGATGATGATGACGATGATGATGATGATGACGATGATGATGACGACGATGATGATGATGATGATGGTGATGATAAAGAAGAGGATGGTGATGATGAAGATGATGATGAATATGACGATGAGGATGATGAAACTGATGGTGATGAAGATGATGATGATGAGGATGAGGATGATGATGATGATGGTGATGATGAAGAGGATGATGAATATGACGATGAGGATGATGAATATGACGATGAGGATGATGAAGATGATCGTGATGAAGATGATGATTATGATGATGATGATGATGATGATGATGATGATGATGATAAAGAAGAGGATGATGATGACGATGATGATGGCAATGAGGATGTTGATGGTGATGATAAAGAAGAGGATGGAGATGATGATGATGATCAATCATCAATCATGATGAAGATGAAGATGAAGATGGTGATGAGGATGATGATGATGATGTTGATGATGATGATGATGATGATGATGATGATGATGATGACGGTGGTGATGGTGATCATGGTGATCATAAAGAAGAGGATGATGATGATGATGATCAATCATCAATCATGATTAAGATGGTGGTGAGGATGATGATGATGATGGAGATGACGATGACGACGACGACGACGACGATGACGACGATGATGATGATGACGACGACGATGATGATGATGGTGATGATAAAGAAGAGGATGGTGATGATGAAGATGATGATGATGATGATGATGTTGAAGATGATGATGAGGATGATGATGATGATGATGATGATGATGATGGTGATGGTGATGATGGTGATGATAAATAAGAGGATGATGATGATGATGATGATGATGATGATCAATACCTAATCATGATGAATATGGTGATGAGGATGATGATGGTGAGGATAAAGAAGAGGATGGCGATGATGATGATGATGATGATGATCAAACATCAATCAGGATGAAGATGGTGGTGAGGATCATGATGATGATGAAGATGATGATGGAGATGATGACGACGATGATGACGATGATGATGATGGTGATGATAAAGAAGAGGATGGTGATGATGAAGATGATGATGAATATGACGATGGGGATGATGATGATGATGGTGATGAAGATGAGGATGATGATGATGATGATGATGATGGTGAGGATGATGATGGTGATGATAAAGAAGAGGATGATGATGGTGATGATAAAGAAGAGGATGATGATGATGACGATGATGATCAATACCCAATCATGATGAAGATGGTGATGAGGATGATGATGGTGATGATAAAGAAGAGGATGGTGACAATGATGATGATGATGATGATCAATCATCAATCATGATGAAGATGAAGATGGTGATGATGATGATGATGATGATGATGAAGATGATGATGATGAAGATGATGACGAATATGATGACAAGGATGATGATGATGATGACGGAAGTGATGGTGATGATGGTGATCATAAAGAAGAGGATGATGATAATGATGATGATGATGATGGTGGTGGTGGTGGTCAATCATCAATCATGATGAAGATGGTGGAGATGACGACGAAGACAATGACGATGACGACGATGATGATGATGATGATGATGATGATGATGATGATGATGATGATGACGACGATGATGATGATGGTGATGATAAAGAAGAGGATGGTGATGATGAAGATGATGATGAATATGACAATGAGGATGATGAAGATGATGGTGATGAAGACGACGACGACGATGATGATGATGATGATGATTATGATGATGATGATGATGATGATGATAAAGAAGAGGATGATGATGATGACGACGATGATCATGATGATGAACAATACCCAATCATGATGAATATGGTGATGAGGATGATGATGGAGATGACGACGACAATGATGATGATGACGATGATGATGATGATGATGATGATGACAACAATGATGATGATGGTGATGATAAATAAGAGGATGGTGATGATGAAGATGATGATGAATATGACGATGAGGATGATGAATATGATGGTGATGAAGATGATGATGATGATGATGATGACGATGATTGTGATGATAAAGAAGAGGATGATGATGATGATGACAATGATGATGAGGATGAACAATACCCAACACATGATGAATATGGTGATGAGGATGTTGATGGTGATGATAAAGAAGAGGATGGCGATGATGATGATGATGATGATCAATGATCAAGCATAATGAAGATGAAGATGGTGATGAGGAGGATGATGATGATGATGATGAAGATGATGATCAGTATGACAACAAGGATGATGATGATGATCAATCATCAATCATGGTGAAGATGGTGGTGAGGATGATGATGATGGAGATGACGACGATGATGATGACGATGATGATGATGATGATGATGATGATGATGGTAAAGATGATGATGATGCTGATGATAGAGAAGAGGATGGTGATGATGAAGATGATGATGAATATGACGATGAGGATGATGAAGATGATGGTGATGAAGATGATGATGATGATGGTGATGATGATGATGACGATGATGATGATGATGGTGATGATAAAGAAGAGGATGGTGATGATGAAGATGATCATGAATATGACGATGATGATGATGAAGATGATGGTGATGAAGACGACGACGACGATGATGATGATGATGATGATGATGATGATGACGACGACGATGATGGTGATGATAAAGAAGAGGATGATGATGATGACGACGACGATGACGATGATGATCAATACCCAATCATGATGAAGATGGTGATGAGGATGTTGATGGTGATGATAAAGAAGAGGATGGCGATGATGATGATGATCAATCATCAAGCATGATGAAGATGAAGATGGTGATGAGGATGATGATGATGATGATAATGATGATGATGAAGATGATGATGAATATGATGATGAGGATGATGATGATGATGGTGATCATAAAGAAGAGGATGATGATTATGATGATGATGATGATCAATCATCGATCATGATGAAGATGGTGGTGAGGATGATGATGATGATGATGATGATGATGATGATGATGAAGATGACGATGGAGATGACGACGACGATGATGATGATGATGATGACGACGACGACGACGACGATGATGATGGTGATGATAAAGAAGAGGATGGTGATGATGAATATGACAATGAGGATGATGAAGATGATGGTGATGAATATGATGACGATGATGATGATGATGATGGTGATGATAAAGAAGAGGATGATGATGATGATGATCAATACCCAATCATGATGAAGATGGTGATGAGGATGATGACGATGATGATAAAGAAGAGGATGGCGATGATGATGATGATGATGATAAAGAAGAGGATGGCGATGATGATGATGATGATAAAGAAGAGGATGGTGACTTGCTTTGTTGATCAAATCATTTATAATTGCTCTATTTCGACCATTGTTTCTTAACTACAGCTTGTGCAACTGTTTGGTGGTTATGCATTGAGGCCACTTGAGTCCAAGAGAAGGTCGGTGAAGAGGAAGCCTTCCCGGAGGGTATGTTGTATTTTCATTTATACTCATACATCCTTCGATCGGTAAGTGTCCATAAACATAGTTTGAGCCTTACTTTGGTGCCCCTAGTTTTATTGGTACAAACGACCATTTTGAAACTTTGCCATCTTTTTTGGAATGCTTATGCCCATAGATTTGTTTGAAATATTTGTATGATATTTACCTAGATTGCAATAGCGTCGCTTACCACTATAGAAACTATATTATCTAAAGTTTGATCTTAGTTGTAGCGAATTGACTGTTTGAATTAGTTGTTGTCTATGGCTATGATATTTAGATAATACCTGTCCATTGAAATGAGTCATCAAGCCATTTTGAAGATTGTTCCTATTAATTTGTTTGCCTTATCATTTTGTTAGTGTAAAATATCTGGTAAACATAAAAATAGGGAAGGCGAGAGGAAAAAACACAGAACATGGGAGGATAAAATCATTTTGCTAATATTTTTGTACAGCAATAACGCTAGCGCATTATGTATCCACATAACTCTAGCGCGTTGTTTTTAACATTGAGTGCCAAAACACTAAAATTTGAATTTAAATACAACGCGCACGCATTATTTGAATTTAAACATAATGTGCGCGCATTCCTCACCCACTCCTCTCGTGCCCACGTGTAAGCCACTGTCCTATTTGGCTAGTTCGGACTTATCAAACCTGTGCTAGGGAATTTTTAGACCATAGCTAATTTGACATTTTCAACATTTTTCTAAGTATGCCTTTTTTTCACCGCTCTCTACAGCATGACATACCTAACCATTATTGATGAAATTTTAGGCATAGATAGAATTTTTTATGCAGATTCCAAATATGTAATTTAAAAAAAATATATATTGAGATTTTCTATTTATTTCCTAATTTTCATGTGTCATCACTCCGTTGGTCAAAAAACATACTGTTAGTGTTTATTCCGTAACTTTTTCATTTCAGAACCATTTAAAAAAAGACTTGTATGCTGCACTAGAGGACATCGACCTCTACATCCTGTAAAAAATCCAAGTCAAAATAACTACAATAAGACCTTCAAAGGTTGCACCCACATTTGACGTACCGTTCTCGAGGTTTGACCACTTACATAATTAAAAAAAATAAAATTAAACCTTTTCTTTTAGTGATTCTATGAGGTATGATTTAACCTCGAATGTTCATCGCTTCATTTTTGTGGTTCTCCTTTGATTCATGTTGACAATCTACTTGTTCATGATTTTCAGTTCATTCTTTATGCATTGCCAATTAGCTCACAATCTAGGATTTGAAATCCAAAGTTATGCGTTAGGCAATCATTAAGATCTAGTCATGTTATTCAAATTAAGGGTTTTAATTGCTTGGATATTGGTACAAGATGTAGTGTTATAGTAATGTCTAATTCACCCATTACCATGTCAACATGTTGATCTTCAATTGATTACATTTGACATAGATATGACTTCCTAAGAAAATACTAAATTGTATTGGGAAACTACTTGCACTAAATCCTATCATGTCTCCTATGTATACAAATGTAATTAAGATTTTCTATTCAACATGCACTTAGCTCCTCTTGCCCAAATGTGGTAGTAGTGGGATATTGATAATTCCCATGTGTTGACTTGCATGATAGTGATAGGGAACTTACAATGGAATTACAAATAAATGATGTATATTCCAATATTGTCCCAATAAAGTTGGATTATATTGAAAACTCCCATGTGTTGACATGCATGATGGTGATAGGGAACTTACAATGGAATTACAAATAAATTATGTATATTCTAATATTGTCCCAATAATGTTAGAATGACTAATATCATTATTCAACATCGAATATACAATAATTTTTAGATATCTTAATGGTGATAGATCTACATGCATATGTAACAATTTCGGTGATCATAGATCATGTTACAAGTGAAAACTAAACATTGAATGGAACACTGTCCTTTTAAAACCATTGTAATTCAATGGCCATAGAATTACTAAAGCTTTAAATTTTAATAAAATGTAGGCTCTATAATCTAATGTACAAAACTGAAAATACAATTAATGGCACATATATAGAAGAAGAGATAATGTGAGTTAAGAATTCAACATAAATATATGTTGAATCACTTTTGTATGATTTTAGAAATCAAACTTCAAAACCACTATGATGTTAGCTACATTAAGTTTTCGTGAGAGGCAAATATTAAAAAAATGTGTCTATATAATCTCACTTGTTCATTATAAATTGAACTTGGAATAAATTGATGTTTCCTAAATTACATAAATGCATCATTATTGTTTTCACAAGCATACAACTCATAAGAAAGCATACAACTCATAAGAGGACACTTCTTTGGAAGTGTACAATCTTGATAAAAAAAATGTTTATTGTAAACACAAAAAGATTAATAATTCATTACAATGGTTTATATAATTAAATCCAATTGCTACTAAGAAATTATGGATGAGGTGGTTAGGTGCAACCTAATATTGAAAGAAAGTGGCATATTCTAAAGTCTTCCTTACTTATACACATTGCTAAAAAAAATGTTAAAACTATATTTTCCAAGTCACCCATGTAATAATGAAGGTGTAGGTAATAGAAATGAAACTTATGATCTAGAATAAATAACAACCTCGAAACTGGAATGAATAACATAATCAAATCAGGTTAAAACCATGCAATAAAAATATTAACATTACTATAATTTAACATATTATACATGAAACTTTGAAATTTAGTAACTTAACATGTTAAAACCATGCCATAAAAAAACCAAAATTTTGAATAAAAATATTAAGGTGATGGATTTGAACCAAAATTTTGAATGGTTAACGGTGAAATTTTTTATTTTTATTTTTTAAATTAGAGATTTTCTCTAAAAAAATGAATATATAATTTGAGTCTTAATAATTTATATTTAAATAATTTACTTAAAAAAAAATGTTACATTGATAACACCCATCAACTCGTTATATGATATCTCTTTGCAACTTGTCAACCAGTAAACCACAATACAACGTTCACACTGAACATCACAGGTTAAAATACTAAACATAAATAAATGATACAACATTGACACTGAAATCACAAATTAAGAAGTACTAATTCTCTGTGCTAAAACAGCCCTACATTTCGTCTAACAGATCTGTCCTTATTTCCATGTTCTTTCACTTGGATAAGCGATATAACAAACTTTATGCGAGAACTTTGATCCTATCCTTTTACTTTCCAATGTAAACAATTTTAGAAGCACAATCAAACCATACATACACCGACAGAAATACAAATGGTCCAGTTCGAATTTTATCTATGTAAGGGGAGTTATAGCATTTGCGTTTGTTGCCCACTCAGAGACTACAGCGGCCATGGCTTTGTATGAAGTGCCTCCTTCTTCCAACGCACTCACGGTCTTCACCTTCAATTCTTCCATCCTTGCCCTTACCCTCCTGCCTTCTTCTCCTTCCATCAACTGCCTAACTGCTCTCCTCCACTTCTTCTCTCCCCACATATCCATCGCTCTCCATCTTTGCAGCTATCCCCACCTTCAACTCATTAAACAGTAGAAGCATGTTCATCCTTTGCTCGGCAGAAGAGGCCAACAGATTATGGGCACTCCATATGAGATGCTCTCTAACGTAGAATTCCAACCGCAGTGACAAATGAAACCGCCGGTAGATGGGTGTGAGAGAACAGGAATCTGAGGCGCCCATGAAGCAACAACGAGTCCTCGGTCCCTGGTTCGATTCTCGAATCCCTCAGGTAAGAGCTGGGAAGGGTCAGTTTCCCCGATCGATAGAAAGCTGCTTGACGGACTGCGCAGCACCCACATGAAGCGATGTCCACTTGCTTCCAGTCCCGCGGCAAGTTCGGTCACCTGTGCCCTCGGCAGAGCTGTTCCACTCCCGAAGGAAACCGAACACAACCGACGAAGGCGGTTGGTTGTCTAGCCACTTGAGGCAATCCTCCCTTCCGTCAACAACATGTTTATTCTTGTATTCAAGAGGCGACGAGGATATGAGCGGCCCAACTGGAAAAAAGTGGGGAACTCGATCAGCTCCAGTCGGATTAGATATATTTCCTTCTACAAGAGCTTTCATAGTTTCAGGCTCCAGATCCTCGAAGGTGTTAATTAGCGAAATTCCCGTCACTTCCCACAGGCTCGAGGAATGGTACACGGCCCAGTAAAAGGCTTCATCGGACCTGTCATGAAACGGAGGCGGAAGATCTGTGCCAGCCAGCGGTGGAAGTCCCGGTACCTCTATTGGAAACTCGGCGTCTTAAGCGAAATTGGAATATCTGAGACGAGCTTCGGAATAGATAACATTAAAGAGAGCAGAGAAGCATTCGAAGTGAAGAATACGTATGTGGGTATATGGAACTCGGCGGCCACACCGAACATAGTGGAGCAGAAAAAATCAGTGATAAAATCAGAGACGGGCGGGGCAGACTCGACGAGGGATCTCAGAGCATTTTCAACTGATTCTTTTGATTTCTCGAGAAGCTTAGATAAGTGAGTTTCTATCTTCATATGCTCTGCGCCTTCTTCTGTGTCTACTTCTGACAATTGGACGAAGGTGATGTCGAGACCCGAGGACGTGATGCGCTCGGAGTAAGCTGCCATGAGACGAGGGGAGAACATCCATTTACAGGAAATGAAGGTGACCGAGAGCCCATGGCATTCCGAAAGGCGGATGGCGAGCTCAGCGACCGGGATGAGATGGCCCATTCCCGCGCCGGGAAAGATCACGGCATGAGGCTTTGGGCTTCCCATGGCAGCCAGTTCAAACTTGAGTGGAGAGCAGACAGCAGTGAGCAAGAGGTTAATAATTATAACGTCCTTTACCAGCGAGCAATTGTGAAGAAGATGGTATTCCCTGCCCTTCTTCATATACCTAATCATGCATTGGCAAATTATCGGCAACATCGTGTACCGCACCGCTCATTTAGTTTACAGCCGCGTATGATATGTAAGCATCACTTAGGCTCCGCACATGGAGCGAAGAGGGCCACCCTCTGCTCAAATTTCTGACGTTATAGAGGGCGGAGCCTAAGTCTGTGGACAATGAAACCCAACAATCCAATAAAGTCAATGGTGATCTGTGAAATAAGGGCGCAGTGGACAATGAAAGCCAACAATCCAATAAAGTCAATGGTGATATGTGAAATCAGATGTAATGAACGGTGATAACAACTTGATTAGACGGAGTCAGGGAGTGATCAAAGCACAGTACAACAGAGCTATCAAATCACAGTACAAATACAACACAACCTGTAGGGACCATGCTTGGGCGCTGCATCTCATAAGATTCGCAGATGCATCGAGAAGAGCCTCTCCATACCGGCGTTTTCGTGGGATAAGTAGCACTCAAATCGTTCTGGTTTTCGGGTGATTTGTTCCTAGATTTGGTTAAAAAAATGGGCAGAATTATAGTTTTACCCTATTTACTGTCGAACTATGTTATGGAATTGTGCCCCTAAGGATTTTGGCCCATTTTAAAACTACCCAAATTATTGAAATTCCAAAAATAACGAAAAAGAATGAAACTATGCCTACTCAAACCATAATTACAATTCTTTTAAAAATATAATCTCCTTACCTATTAAACTGGAAATGTAGGTTTAGTTAAATGAAACTAAAAAGTTTGTAAAAAAACCACCTGTAATTTGATATTAAAAATTCCAAATATGTTTTTACTATAAAAACCGGGTTATTTTCTTTTTAAATGTTGTCGAAATGTTTGCAACTTAACGAAAGCAATTGCCAAATTCCAACACCGACCTGCACACTTTCTACCATTTTTTCAGAATGCTTTGGGTGGGAATACTTAGTGTTCAGCCAAAATAATATGTTAACTAACCAAAACAAGTGTTCAATAAATATTGGTAAAATCATTTATTATAACTATGTGAGTTTAAATTTATTTATTTTTATATTTTTATTTTAAATTTAAAATAAAATTATGTTAATCATAAATTATCATTAACTAATCAATATACACTCACTGAAATGATTCAGTACTAACCCATGAGAAGATAGACTTAATAATAGTTCATAAGAGCAAATTAATAAAATTTGAAGAATTTATTTTTTGAATTTAAAATAAATTATATGTTTTCATTTCACATGAATTTTGCTTTGTTTAGATTCATTTAAATTGTTTTTTCATTTTTTTTAAATTGATATGTTTTTAATTTAATATAGGATAGGTTTATGAGGTGTAAAATAGACTTTGATTGGATATCATAAAGTCATTGGTTCAAAACCTCTAGATATGAGTCAAAAATAAATAAAAACTAGTAATTACAACTTGGGGTACAATAAAAGAATGTTGTAATTGAAAGTGAAACAAGTAGATGCAACAACATAATATTGAAATGTATAACCATTAGAGTTTAATCTTGAATGTAAAAATATGAGAATAAAATAGGTATTGACAATGTATATTAACGCTAAATGGAAGATGGAGATTTATTACAAAATGCAAAGGGCAATACTTGTAGCTTGTTGAGGAGTAGATCCTCCACATGGAAAGTAGAATAGTAGTTAGGGAGAAGGGTATAATAGAAGTTTTTGGAAAGTGAAACAAAGAAGTAGAGTAAGAATGAAGAAGTCGGAGAGCTTGAAAGGAAGTATAAGAAAATGAAATAGAGAAAAAAGAGAAGTACTTACATATAGAATGTAGTTAAGAGAGCTCCATTGATTGTAGCAATGTCTCTGCATTTTTCCTTACTTTGACATGTGGATTATCCTGGGTACGTTTGTATCGATCATAGGAAAAAGCTGGGGAGATGTGAAGATCCTTAAGGGAAGGGACTCTGGAAAGTGCAGTGAGGTCAAAACTTGACGCTCCATTTAACCAATGTCTATTGTAGCCTTTGGTAATGTCATGCCTTGAGATTTATGTATTGTTAATGCCCATGCCATTTTAAGTGGGATTTGTGTACGACCCCCCTTTTGTATAGGTGGAATTGGTAGAAAAGTAGGATTGTTGGTATCCCAAGGAGGGCCAATGTACTTTTGGAAGTTAACAACAAATGTTGAAAGTTGTGGAGGATAATGGTTTGATTTGTAGAAAATATCAGCCGCTTGTTTGAGCGATCTTGTAACGAGACCTACTGAAACCCACAAGTTTGATGTTAACATAACTCGTTTCCCAGGGAAAAGAAACACTGCACACTCCAGTTGCTCATCTTCAACTTGAGAAGAAACATGGTTGTTTATGTGCTCAGCAATCGAGAGTGTTATTGGAATTTGCAGAGACTTCAACATGTCTTGATTATGAAGGGAAGTTAGTTGGTTGGTTGCAAATAAGTAGAAATAAAATGATCAAAGAAGTCGTTAGCTTTATCAACCTCAGTAGCATTCCCCCAGTCAATATTTTCCATATCAGGTGCATTTGGTAACCATATGAAACTGTGAATATGTGCAGAGCCTCTATTTTTCCATTCATACTTATGCATGCAATATGTGGCAAAACAATAAAAGAAAAAATATATTTGTTTTTGGAAGAAGGGATAAGAAAGTTGACCTGTACCAATAGTCGTGTGCCAAGAGTTGTTTCACCGAGACCTCTTCATGAAAGATTGTGAACCTGTGGTGCATGCAGAGTGATGCAAAATGTGGGTTGGAGATGATATTTTGTTCCCTCCATTGTTGGTGTTTGATCGAAGCAATGGGTGGTGTCCCATGCAAGATCGCATGCTTGTCGGGCCATTTAGTGTTGGTTGCACTCAAAGTGAAGAAAAAAGTTGGGCAACAAAGCTGGGAAATCATATATGTCAATTTGTTCCTTGATTTGTGCCAGAAAGAGCATGTTCCATGAAGCATTGTGCCAAAATGCATGATCTGATCAAGGATTTTATCAGAAGGTGTTTGTTCCAAGCGGTTGTTGAGTTCATAGATGGTTGTGGGAAAGTTGTCTTCAATGTTTTTTTTTTATGAACATTGTTGCTATCGACTAGCTACAGCGGCACAAGATGAGATTGTAAAGGTAGTAGAAATATCGTGGGTGGATTCCAAACCTGTTATCATTGTATCGAAGAAGATGTAATGCATATTCATGCAAATCAACATATTTAAAATTTGGTTGTTTGAACATGGCAGCACCTTGGGGGAAAAGTTATGGAAATTCCATTGGGAAAAGGCCCTCTGTGTTGTATTCATTAATAGGTGACAAACCTATAGGTGGCCATTCCATTGCATTTCTTGGTGATGAAGAAGGTGTAAATGCAAGAAACTTCTGATTTGTTGGAACTTTGTATCTGTATTAGGGAGAATATTAGAAAAGGACTAAGTTTGTTGGGAGTTTGGCTCAGCATTGTCAGGTTGATAAGGGTGAATATATATAGCGGAACAAGTAGAATCAAGGTTAGTGGAGTGCGAATGTTGGAGAAAAGGGGAAACATTAGTGGGGGAAATTGGAAAAGCCATAAGTGCAGGTTGGTCAATATGTACATCTTTATAATTGTATGGGTCATGTGCTATCTTATATTCCAAGGATGCAAGAACATGGGATCCGCTGACAATGCAATCATAGGATTGATGGTTGAAGGTTTTGCGAGTGATAACTAAAATGTCCAAGTCTTCAACACGTCGAGGCAAAAAATGGAGGATGGTTGAAATTTCTTGTGGAAATATTATTGTATGGACACTATATTTTATATTTTCCACCATGAGCATGGGTTACTTGCAAAATAGGGTTGACATGTTAAATGAGCATTTCTTCAACTTATGTAAGGATCGATGGAACAAGGGGTTGTTCAATAGGGTCCATGTTGTTCCAAAGGGAGTATCAGTGGCCATTTTTTTTTTTTTTTGAATAACATCTAGAACAAGTATGGTGGCCATTAAAAAAGCAGAAATGAAGACTGGGATAAGATTCTTTACATAGTGAACAAACATGGATGGATGGTAGCTTATCTATCCTTAAGCGAAAGCAGCGATGTGCTTGAGATATGGTATTTTCATTGAAGGAATGATTGAGTGTGTTGGGTGGAGGGATTGATCCACTCGGGTCTAGGAAGCTCAAGAGGGACAACATTTCGACTGAATGAGTCAGATATGTTATGACGAAATCTTAAGAAATGAGAAGAAGAAAAGCAGGAATACACTACGTAGATAAACACAAATACACACTGACAATATGCAGGAATGTGAACTGAATTCTTTATTACTGGATGTAAAGATCATAAAACTCTACTTGATATGATACAATAGTTTACATGCTTATATAGAGAGTACTGATACGCTTGGGTGCCTTCCTGTTCAGTTCAGTTATAAGAGAAGTTAGAATGGTTTCGACAGTTCAACCGTTACAGTTGACTGGAAGACAGAGAGACAGTCTGTCGAAGTTCGACAGTCGCAAGTCGCAAGTCGAGGTTGCATGTCGATATTGTGAAACTATGAGGTTCCTGAAATTGTCAAAGTCGCAGAAGTTGTCAAAGTCGCGGAAGTTGTCGAAGTCGCGGAAGTTGTCAAAGTCGAAACTTGTCGCAGTAGATGTTAGCATTCGACAACAATGCCAATTGTGATATGGATCAGACCTCCTTCCTTAAGAAATGATGGTCCCCATTGTTTGCTCGTGAAGGTGAGGAAACTTGTCGATCAGTTCAGTAGCAAAGTAGTACGTTCCTTGTGTTTGGATTTGTCTGGATTTAGCAACCTGAAACAAGGGAATTGTGTTCGTCCTTGTATGGCGTACTCATCATCCCACAATGGTGTCACAAGGAAGAGGCTCCTGAACATATGGATGGATGTTGTCGGGTTCTACTATCTGCAACTCGTTCTGTTCCAACAGTGGTGCATGATATGGTCGAAGTAGATCCACGTTGAATACTGGATGTAGACCAAGGCATGAAGGAATGTTGAGCTGGAAAGCGTTTTCTCCAATCTGTTGAAGAATACTGTATGGACCATATCGCAAAGGTTTCAAATTCTTGTATGGGCTAGTGAAGTGTTCCTTCTTGAGATGTAACCATAACTTATCCCCAATCTGGAATGGATGAGGAATACGATGCTTGTTTTGTTGGGCCTTAGATTTTGTGTTTGCTCTATGCAACATGTCCTATGCTTGTCGCTGGATGTCGCATATTTTTTCTCGAAACTTGATTGCTTTGTCAACTTCTCGCTGGTTGTGATCGGTGTCGTTCAGCTATGTCAAGGAGCTAATCAAGTCGATAGGAGCTGAGGGTTGAAATCCGTAATAGATCTCAAATGGACTCTTTCTCATAGAACTTTGCTAAGCACGATTGTAGCTGTGTTGTATGTATGGAATACTTTCATCCCATGTTCATCGATCCTTGTGGTTGTACATGCGAAGCAGTTGTACTAACAAGCGATGCACAACTTTCGTCTGTCCGTATGTCTGAGGATGGAAAGATGTCAATAATGAGAGTCTTGTTGTAACATCCTGAATTTTCATAAAAAATTAAAACTTTTGAAAAAGACATTAAATAAGATAAACATAGTTGCGGAAAATAATAAATGTTTGATTACAACAACAATCATTAAAAATTCATTTAGTACTAAACATAATTTATTTTCTGAGTTAGCAACATTTTGATAACAACTACTTAAGACACATTTAACAAACATGATTATTGTAATAAATGCACTGACAGGTTAGAAATATGATGCGATACTTTTCTTTTGAGATGATACTGACAGTTTGCTTTCTTGATGTCCAAGGGTGTCCTATGAGGTACCTTGGAGTTTACTTAGCTACAATGCTAAAGCATTTGAAATATTTCTATTTGCAGACGATAGGTAAGAAGTTCGATGACTGCATAGTTTAAGAGTACGCGTGTAATTCAATTCAACGTCGTAAATAAATAGAGTGTTATGAAATTTGTTGCGACTCACCAAAAAGCATGCAGGTATGAAATACATGGTTATGCTTACTGGTTTCAAATGCTGTTTTACAACTCAACAATGTTTTAAAAACAAAGTCATCTATTAAAATCATCGTTATTGTGACCATCGTCGTTGTTGTAGCTGGCATTTTTTGCCGTCTTAAGGTAATTAGTATCTTCATAGTACCGATATAGTAAATGTACCGTAAAAAATCATTAAATGTTTGCATGATGGATTGATGGTAAGAAGTACATAGCATTAATAGATTTTATGCTAAATATAAAACATTAGATTTGTTTGAAATGTCAAAAATGCTAACTCTATCCTTTTATATTTTGCAATAATGAAAACTATGAGAAAATATAAAACAATAATAGAAAATTACAATGCTAACATTATAAATACTATGAATTATTAATCCTATGCTACAAATGGACTATGTTAACTATATGCAAAGTGTACATAAGCCTTGTGGCTTAACGTTCACAATATAAAACATAGATATGAATGTAACATACGTTATAACTATAATTACAAACAACAATTGGATCTATAATGATTACATAACACAAATATTATAATTTGTAAATCATAAACTTAGAACTATATAAACTTTGAATAACAGTTTAACATATCACTAAAGTTTGAATTCATGAATTGTAAGCTTTGAAGCCTATATTGTTTGATACAAGGTACTAACTCATATTAAAATCGAAATGACAGTTTGTTGGTTGGCATGCGCATCGAGCTACGTTGGAGATAGTGTTACAGTCCTGCATTAATGGCTGTCCCATATACTGTGGTGACGAGGACTGTCAAAGCTTCCATGTAATGCAACTCGGTGCATAAGGTGACTGCAAAAGTTATTGTGTAATACTTTTACGTTAACACTCCTCCGAGCTAGTTGTCGATCGATCCATCGTGTGCAAATGTGGAAAGGTCATGCTTGTGCTAATGAATGAACAATAAATGCAAATGCTATATGATCCCCAATGTAATTGTGTTGGCACATTTGTGATTGTTGATCGACTTGAATCAGAGTTGTTGGATGCAATCCTAGCATTGTGTCGTCGTGTTGCTTGATGAGGAGTGAATGTCGTTCCTTGTTACTATTGTTTCGGCAGTGAGGCCGACAGGCTGCTAGATTTTAGGGTTAGATGACAATGTAAGAGGTTTCGACCTCGAGACCTGTAGGTTAGGGTGATAGTTACAGGCTTCATCTCGCTGCCATGGCGTGTGATAGAATGTAGTGCCTGTAGTTTGAAAAACTGCCGACGTTAATAGATTTGCAGTTTCGTTTCTAAGTTTTGAATGAAAATAAATCTTCGTGCAAAAAGAAATAAGGGTGTCCTGGTCTCGTCTGAAGCAAGGAGCACGTCATTTGCTCGTTGATGTATAGAGCTCGGTCACCGTTTGCAAAGGGTAAGTGCCTTCAGAACTCAGAGTTGTTTGTAACGTTCAATTTACAGCTTAAAATGTTATAATGTCTAACTTTTGAACGTTTGTGTGGTAGGTACCAGTTTCGAAAGGGAAAACTTGAGCCAGGGTTTGGAAATGGATGGCAAGTCTCCATTCCTGGTAAGCTCCGGGTCTTCAAACCCTCATAGGTGCTCTTTCGGTCTTGGTTGATGTGATTTTCAGCAAAATGAGTAACCAAGTTTTTCCATGCTTTGTCGTTGTCTATCAGTCGAGAGTCTTTGAAGACTTTTGTGTTGAAGTGAAAACTTGTAGAGGGAATGACCCTCGTAGTTTAAATGATAATCGGCCTACTTCGTTTTGATACCTAGCTCGTCAAGTTGGGAGTTGTAATACTCATTTAAATGCTAGAGGTGGGGATAAACCCTGTGTGGTGTTTCGTTTTGAAAGTGTAATGTCGACCTATAAGTTGATGCTTCCATTGTGAAGCCGGAACATGTGTTGGTTCGAAATTGAAACTTGGAAATGTTTTTGGGGTTAAGTTTTTGAATGAAATAAAAGTTAGAGCCGAAGCTCGTTAAAATATGTGTCCTATGTTTTAACCTCGGCAATGGAAAATGTTGTTATATACTACTCGTTTTATGCTTAATCGTTGAGTTCTATGTAGATAATCGTGACTGTTGAGCTATGTAAAAGCTGTATGTATTTCTTAGATGATAACTCTATCTAAAAGAAAACGATAGAGTAACTTTTCATTTGCAAAATAAAAGGAACAGGGCTACGCCCAAATTCTAGTTTTTCTATGATGTAAAAGATGTTTTCGTAATTGAACTCCATAAAAGACTTTCAATCGACAACTAGGTTTTGTTCTGCAGTTTGTACATGAGTGTGTAAACCGTGTTTGTTTAACTATTGGAAAATGATGTTAAGGGTTTGAAATACTATATAGGGTTTTGAATAAATGATACGAAACCCGGTTTTGAATAATACATACAGTTTATAATGTAATTGGAAAAATATGATAATTGTAAACAAAATAGGGTTTACATTTTCTTTTGTTTATAGTTCTGATAATACTGAAATAATATAAAAATATCCTAATAGGAAAATTGTAAAGAAAAACACAGTGTGTGTGTGAAATATGAAGACTATGTATTGACTGTGATTTGTAGCTTATGTCCATCGTTAGCAATTCTATTTATTTGCAGCAATACTATTTATTTGCAGTTATGATGTATGGAAATTTGAATTACATTTATTTCCTATGTAAATAATAGAGACAAGAAAAACACAATGTATTTGTACAGAAAATAAACAATATTTGTTTTTCATGAAACAATGAGATATTCTATAATATTTTAGATACTATACAGTAATTTCTACTATTGTTAACTATAGGGCAGAAAATGAAAAACATATAAATTACTGTACTTTTCTATCGAATCAATGGCATTTGCCTATATTTTCATCTATAGTTAATTTGCTTCTCTACATTAGAGTACGATGCAAATAACAACATGTGGAAAAATGTAGATATTGGATTATCAACTCAAATTATCATCAAACTTAACATCAGATTTAAACAAAAGCAGAAACCAATTCTTCTTCAAAACAAAGTTTACTATTTTTTACTAAACAGATCTATTAACTGAAATAAATTAGGAAACAATAAAACCTGGATTAATTCTTTAGGGAAACAAACAACCCAAGAAGACTGTTCCACCCAACCAATTCCTGAAGACAACCAAGTACTTGCCTTAGGACCCCCAAGCCTGTTCACTGAACCACCAAAAGGAAGAAACTTAGGAATTTAGGATCTCCACTTGCAGTATTAATAATTGTCCAATATTTAAGAACTGGCAGTCCAAAGGACATGCACCAACACCTCTAGTTCTCCTTATCAAAAATAGTTTTGCAGACTTATGATTGCACTCACTACTAGCCTCCCTATTCGAATATCTCAGTGATCACCTGATGCACATGAGGAATATTTCTGCAAAAAATATTATGTAAGAGCTGCCTGCTCAATTCGAATCTTACTTATGTAGGTTGCCTAGGCCTTTTCAGTTGTTACTTGGTCATTAAATGAGTTGCCTTCCCACTCCCACCACCTGGGGGATGATGCCACATTATTAGGGGTAGTTGTCCCATAACCAACAGCTAGTGGTGTAGTGAAATTGCTTCCATCTGTCCCATACCTTCCAACAGCTTCCATTTCTCCTAGTGGGTCAGTGAACACTAATTTAACAGTTCCCTTGGGTGTTTATCTCCTACTTAATTTATTTAAATAATAATATTCAGTAATTACATTCATCCTTGACCAAACTTGGTCATAATTTCAAAACTTTGAAATTAAAATTTAACATAAAGTATTTTGCAAATAAAATAATAGTTTTTAGAATTTGGGTAGGTGACATACACCCCCCCTTAAGTCTCAACATCATCCTCGATGTTGGTTAATCACTCCTTGAGTGTTCCTAGAACAGAGTTGGGTATGATGCCTGCATACTACTCTTCAACTCCCAGGTTGCCTCTTCAGGGATAAGGTGTTTCCATTGCACCTTTACTTTCCCAATGGTGCGATTCCGGAGCAGAGTGTCCTTCCTTTCGAGGATACAGTCCGGTTCTGTTGATGTATATGTAACTTCGGAATGTATTTCATATATATTTATTGTACCCTTATTAGAGATGCGTTATTCCTCTATAAGGAAGTGTCATCATGTGGATTGACAAGTGTCGCAAGTGTGTGTACTTTCCGATGTGTTATTAGACCACCATGTGTGGGGTCGGCCCTTAAATATATATTATATTGTGGATGTACCTAGCTAGACAAGTTGGCCCCATAAGGTCACTAGTAAAACAAGTTAGTATAAATAGAGATCAGGAGATCTCTATTTAGATCATTCAGAAAGTCATCTCTCTCTCACTTAGAAAGTGGCGCACTAGTGAGGAGGAGGATCATCTGCTTCTAGGAGACTATCTCAAGTGTATTTTGGCTGAGCCATTGCTCTCTCTATCTCTGAGGAATTTGTGGGGTTTTTCACCTTAGGGTTTTCCCCACGGAAACTCTGTGTCTCTTGTCTCTCATGATTTTGATTCTTGTGATGCTTATTGTGATTGTTATGCATTGATATACTGTATATGTTATTCTCTCAGTGAAGATCCTAGAGTATTGTGAATTAATGCTCAAAATTTAACATGGTATCAGAGCTAACCTGAGAAGAAGACATTTTGCAGTGACGAAAACTTAAGTTTCTTGTTTATTGGGTTTCTCTCCACTGATTTTGGAAAAGCAGTATAGTATATTGACTCTACTCATCAAGGAGAATCTATCTGTCCAATCATAATTCAATTCTGAGCATTTTTCAGATTTGGCCCTAAAAATTAGGGTTTCCACAAAAATAGGCATTTCTGAAATTTGAAGACATAGCTAGAAGCGCCTTGCAAAAATCGAAGTTTAGAGCTTTGGATCGAGATTTTTGGATGGGTATATCTCCGGGAAACTCAAATCCTAATTCAGGGCTCTCCCTAGTGAACCCGGGAGGACAAAAAAGCAAATCTAAAGGGTAAAGCCTTGTTGATCTCAAATTCTGAATACACCAGGCTGATCATCTCATCAAGGCACATCTTTCTATCCTTTCAGAAAATTGAAATTCACATTTTGAATTTTTAGGGTTTTTTCGACAAACCCTAATCCGGGACCAAATCCAGTTTTTAGCATTTCAAGTGGTAAGACCTAAATATTTTCTATTTCCATTTGAAGTACTCTTTAAGATGCCTCACAACACCAAGCTTGAGGATAAGCTTGAAGGAGCTGATAAATTCCGAGCTTGGAAGTATAGGATTGGGTTAATCCTGAAAGAGAATGAGTTGCACTCATATGTAAAAGAAGACATCCCTATCCCAAAGGATGAAGAGGCTAAGGTATTGCATAAGAAAAACTTGGTCAAGGCAAAGAGAATCATTGTTGATTCTATCAAAGACCATCTCATACCCCATGTGTCTTCTCTAAAGACACCCAAGGAGATGTTTGACTCTTTGACCAAGCTATTTGAAGGGAAGAACATAAATCGGAAGATGACCTTGCACAACCAATTGAAAGGAGTAAAGTTTCAGAATGGGGAAACCATTTAATCTTATTTTTCAAGGGTCTCCCAGATCAAGGAACAACTAGAAGCAGTGGATGAAATGGTGGAGAATGGTGAAGTGGTGATGACCACTCTAAATGTCCTACCCAGGTCATGGGATTCCTTTATTCAAGGAATCTGTGCAATGAAGAAGTTGATCTCCTTCAACATATTGCGGGAAGAATGCTCTCAAGAGGAAGCTAGGCTTGTGGCCCAAGAATAAAAGATGGGAAATGAAGATCAAGCTCTCATACCACATGCCAGGAAAGGCAAGTCCAAGAAGGAATCATCTTATAACAGAAGATTCTCACACCACCATTATCATAAAGATAAGAAAGATCTCAGATGCTTCAATTGCAATGAGAAGGGACACTTTGCTTCAGATTGTCCCAAGAAGAAGAAAGAAAAAAACAACAACTTCAATAAGAAGAAGAAGAATAACAAAAGAAGATATCATGCTCATGCTGCCGAAGATGATGAACCCCCAAAGAAGAAGGCTATGGCAGAACGTGATAGTAATGATGACTCATCAAGTGAAGAAGAGTATGTTTTAATTTATGCTCTCACAGGTACTATCTCCCATGGTTGTAATGATTGGTTGATTGATAGTGGGGATTCCAAACACATGACTAGGTTTAAGGAATCTTTTGTGAATCTATCTGAACATGAATCACCCCATTAGGTGAAACTTGGGGATGATTATCAATACCCAATCAAAGGAAGTGGTGAAGCCTCCTACAACCTAGATTCTGGAAAATCTTTGAAGATGAAAGAAGTCCTTTATGTACCTAGGCTCAAGAAGAACTTACTCTCCATCTCTGCATTGGATGCAAAAGGTATGAGGGTTGCATTTGTGGATGGCCAAGTCCTAATGTGGCCAAAGGGAAAGAACATAGATGATGCAGTAGTGATTGGAGAGCAAGAGAAAGGTTTGTATAAATTGAAGGGACAACCTAAACATGCCATGGTACATGAATCCATGGAACCAAGTGAAATTTGGCATATAAGACGTGCTCATATGCACTATAGGGAACTTTCAATTGCAAGCATGGCTGTAGAGGGTCTTCTTGAGATCAAGACCAAACATGAAGGTGTTTTCAAAGGATGAGCAAAAGGTAAGAACATTAAGAAGGCTTTCCCAAGCAGTGAAAGCAAGGCAAAAGACATCCTGGAAATCATCCACTCAGATGTATGTGGTCCTATGTCATGCAGCTCTCTGAGTGGATATGTTTACTATGTCTCATTTATTGATGACTTCTCCAGGAAGACTTGGGTATACTTCTTGAAGAGCAAAGATGAGGTGTTTGATAAATTCAAGGAATTCAAAACCTTGATGGAGAATCAAACTGACAAGAAGATCAAAACATTTAGATCCGACAATGGTGGAGAATTCACCTCAGGTGACTTCAGGAAGCTCTGTAGTGATTCAGGGATTAAGAGGGAGTTGATTGCTCCTTATAATCCTCAACAAAATGGAGTTGCAGAAAGGAAGAATAGAACAATCATGGAAGCAGCAAGGGAAATGCTGCATGACCAGGATCTACCTATGCATCTATGGGCAGAAGCAGCTAGAACAATTGTATATGTGCAGAACAGAACACCCCACAAGTTATTGGATCACAAGACACCATAAGAGGTATTTTCTGGTAAGAAACCTGAAGTCAGCCATCTCAGAATATTTGGTTGTCCAGTATACACTCATGTCCCAAAGGAAAAGAGGACTAAACTAGATCCTTCAGGGAATAAGGGTATCTTTGTGGGTTACAGTGAAAGCTCGAAGGCTTACAGAATATACTTTCCAAGGTTCAAGAAGATTGATGTCAGCAGGGATGTAACATTTGATGAAAACTCAGCCTTCATCAAATCAAGGAAGGCACCTATCAAAGTTTATGAAGAACCTAAGGAAACTAGATTTCAAGACACTACCATGACTGAAGCAGTTCCAGAAGTTCTTCGCGAGTTTGAAGATCCGCAAGAACTTGTAGATCCACCCCATGAGGATAACTCTCCCAAGAGGAAACCTGCATGGGCTAGAGAGCTCATTCAAGGTGCAGAAAGATTTGGCATTCCAGAAGAACACGGAGCAAAGAAGAGAACCAGATCACATACTAGCTATGTTGCTTTACTCTGTGACATTATGAACAAAGAGCCTTCCAGTTATGAAGAAGCAACGGAAAAGAAAGAATGGAAGGATGCCATGGTTGAGCAATACCATTCAACAATGAAGAATGATGTTTGGGATGTTGTACCAAGACCTAAAGAGAAGTTTGTTGTGACTTATAAATGGATCTACAAAATCAAGAATGCTGCAGATGGCAGTGTAGAGAAATACAAAGCAAGATTCGTAGCTCATGGCTTCACTCAGAAAGAGGGAATAGATTATGAATAAACTTTTGCACCTGTAGCCAGGTATACTTCCATCAAAACAGTACTTGCCTTGGCTGCAGCGATGAAATGGAAAATACACCAGATGGATGTCAAGACTGCCTTCTTGAATGGTGTAGTTGAAGAGGAGGTATATGTGGAGCAGCCACTCGGTTTTGAAATACATGACAGCAAGTCGTATGTGTGCAGATTGAAGAAAGCCTTGTATGGCTTGAAGCAAGCTCCCATAACTTGGTATGGCAGGATGGATAGTTTCCTATCTAGTTTGGGCTTTACCAAGAGTAAAGCGGATTCCAACCTTTACTATAAGGTTGAGGAAGGGAATACTGTGATTCTACTCCTGTATGTGGATGACTTATTTGTAACAGGAGATGACAAATTGATTGTAGATACGAAGAGGAAGCTTGCTGTCGAGTTCGATATGAAAGATTTGGGAATGATGCATTATTTCCTAGGTATGGAGGTGTGGAAGACTACAGGTGGGATCTTCCTTGGTCAAGGAAGTACACAGTAGATATCCTGAAGAGATTCGGGATGATGGATTGCAAGGCCATGGCCACACCTATGGCATCGAATCTGAAGCTTCTATGTGATGCTTCATCTGAGACGGTTGATGTCTCTATGTATCGTCAGATGATTGGGTCCTTGATGTACCTGATGAACACTAGACCAGATATTTGCTTTGTGGTGAACACATTGAGTCATTTCCTAACAAATCTGAGGAGTGTTCATCTGGTTGCTGTAAAGCATGTTCTGAGGTACCTGAAGGGTACAGTGGATTATGGGCTCAAGTATGAGGCGAATCAAAAGTTTAACCTGCAGGGTTATGTTGATTCAGATTGGGCTGGCAGTGCTACAGATAGGAAGAGCACATATGGGTGCTGCCTCAGTATGGGATTAGGTGTGATCTCTTGGTTTAGCTGGAAGCAGTCCTATGTAGCACTGAGTACAGCTGAGGCAGAGTATGTTGCAGCCTGTTCAACTAGTTGTGAGGCAGTATGGCTATGGAAGCTACTGTCTGAATTATTTGATCTCCCGTTGGATGCTACTGGTATCTTTTGTGATAACTAGAGTTGTGTGAAGCTGTCCGAGAACCCAATGTTTCATGATAGGTCGAAATACATAGAGATCAAATATCACTATATCGGGGATATGGTGTAGAGAGGAGCTGTGAAGCTCCTGTATGTTGCGACAGATGAGCAGATTGCAAATGTGCTGACAAAGCCACTAGCCAGGGTGAAGTTCGAGTACTTAAGAGAGAGGCTTGGTGTTCTTCAAATTGATGACACTTCGAGGAAGAAGTGATGGACACATTTGCTGAATCCATTCCAAGCATGTTGGAAGGAGGATCCTTCACATGGCTGTGGATGTAAGCACTGGATGATGAGCATCAGGATGATGTTCTGGTTTCTGCTTTGTATGATCAGTTGGATCATTTTTATATGTATGTTTGTATGCATCATGTTGGATGCTGGATATGATTAGGTGGATCATTTATATGTATATGTATGTACGCATCATGTTGGATGCTGGATATGATCAGTTGGATCATTTATATGTATGTACGCATCATGTTGGATGCTGGATATGATCGGTTGGATCATGTGTATGTATTTTGTATATGTATCATGTTGGATGCCTGGACCATGTATCTATATATGTATCAGGTGGATACGTTGTATGATCAGGTAGATCATGTATGTTGATATGTATCATGTATTTGTATTTGTATCAGGTGGATACACTGTATGATCAGGTGGATCATGTATGATGATATATATCAGGTAGATACTTGGTATGCATCAGGTAGATGCATTGTATGATCAGGATGATCATGGATGACGAGATTCAGGATGCTTCTCCAGATGACATGCAGCAGGATGTTGCAGTGATGATGATCAGGATGATCATGTGTACATCAGGATGATGTATGGTGAGTATCAGGTTGATACTCTATGGTCGTGGAACAGGTTGTGCAAATAAGCATGTAATTTGTGCCCTGGGAGATTTGCGAATAGTATTTCGAGGTTTTGCCTATGGCATGTAATTTGTACCCTGGGGTATCTGGAAAATGCTCTTTTGAGGTTTTGCTTCGGAGGACATATAATTTGTGCCCTGGGAGATCTGCATATAGTCTTTCGAGGTTTTTCCTATGGAATGTAATTTGTGCCCTGGGATATCTAGAAGATTCTCTTTCGAGGTTTTGTCCTATGGCATGTAATTTGTTCCCTGGGAGATCTGATAAGTTGAGCCATGTGCTCGTAATCAGTCCTGGGATGCTCTTTCGAGGTTTTTCCATGACCACATGTAATTTGTGC
This sequence comes from Larix kaempferi, assembly GCA_027924585.1. Taxonomy (NCBI): domain Eukaryota; kingdom Viridiplantae; phylum Streptophyta; class Pinopsida; order Pinales; family Pinaceae; genus Larix; species Larix kaempferi. The sequence goes on from BSBM01000391.1 coordinate 4,842,331, forward strand.
CCTGGGAGATCCGATAGGTTGAGCCTTGTGCTCGTAATCAGTCCTAGGATGCTCTTTTGAGGTTTTGTGGTGACCACATGTAATTTGTGCCCTGGGAGATCCGATAGGTTGAGCCTTGTGCTTGTAATCAGTCCTGGGATTCTCTTTCAAGTTTTTGTGGTGGGGTCACATGTAATAAGTCTTGGAGATCTGGACAGGATGAAAAAGGCCTCAGATGCTCTTTAGGGTTCTTGCTAGTCAAGAGACTATTTTATGGTTTTGTGATGCATGTAATAAGTCCTGAGATTTCCACAGTATGGCCAGTGATGATGAAGACCTGCAGGTGGTGGGCCTACATTCAGTACGAAAAAGGACTGGTTCTGTAGAAATTCCTATGATGAGTAGAGTTAGAGGTTGGTTGAGATAGCAGCAACAGTGATGATGATGATGATGATGATGCATCGATGATGATGATCCCGAGAAGAAGACTTGTCTAGCAGATCTGTGTCGAGAAATACCTTCCTAGTCAAGAGGGAGTGTTGATGTATATGTAACTTCGGAATGTATTTCATCTATGTATTTCATATATATTTATTGTACCCTTATTAGAGATGTGTTATTTTTCTATAAGGAAGTGTCGTCATGTGGATTAACAAGTGTCGCAAGTGTGTGTACTTGCCGATGGTTTATTAGACCACCATGTGTGGGGTCGGTCCTGAAATATATATTATATTGTGGATGTACCTAGCTAGACAAGTCGGCCTCATAAGGTCACTGAAAAAATAGGTTAGTATAAATAGAGATCAGGAGATCTCTATTTAGATCATTCGTAAAGTCATCTCTCTCTCACTCAGAAAGTGGTGCACTAGTGAGGAGAAGGATCATCTGCTTCTAGGAGACTATCTCAAGTGTATTTTGGTTGTACTTTGGTTGAGCCATTGCTCTCTCTATCTCTGAGGAAGTTGTGGGGTTTTTCACCTTAGGGTTTTCCCCATGGAAACTATGTGTCTCTTGTCTTTCATGCTTTTGATTCTTGTGATGCTTGTGATGCTTATTGTGATTGTTATGCATTGATATATTGTATATGTTATTCTCTCAGTGAAGATCCTAGAGTATTGTGAATTAATGCTCAAAATTTAATAGGTTCCACCTGAAAATATCCGTCTTGTCCCACTTGTACATCATTCCAATTTACAACATGAGTAGCATCATGTACATATTTCTTTAAAAATGATATATGAAAAACATTATGTATTTTTAAATTTGGTGGCAAAGCCAGTTGGTACGCCACTGGTCCAACCCTAGACAATATTTCGAAAGGACCACAATACCTGGGTGCCAACTTGGCACAGCTTCCCAATTTTAATGGACTCTTTTTTGGTCTTACCTTGAGAAACACATGCTCACCAACCTGGAACTCTTTATGAGTTCTTTTTAGATCAGCTTGACTCTTTTTCCTATCTTGGGCAGCTTTTAAATTTCCTTGTACCTGTTTCACAATTAGTTCTAACTCCTGCAATAATTCAGGTCCTAAAACAACTCTATTTACTCGATCATTCCACGAAACAGGTGTATCGCATTTCCTACCATAAAGAATTTCAAAAGGACTAAGTCTGGCTGATGCATGATAATGATTATTATAAGCAATTCTGCTAAGTGCAAGTAGTCTCCCCACTTACCGGGCTGATCCTTAACATACATTCTCAATAAATCTTCCAAAACTTGATTCACCCTTTCGGTTTGTCCATCCATTTGTGGATGAAATGTTGTGCTGCAATTTAAGGTTGTATTCAACCCTTTAAATAATAACCTCCAAAATTTTCCAGTAAACTTAGAGTCACGATCTGAAATTATAACCTTTGGTATACCATGTAGTCGAAAAATATGCTTCATGAAGATTTCTGCAATGTCTGGAGCTTTATGAGTAGTCTTTAAAGGTATAAAATGTGTTGATTTGCTGAGTTTGTCCACTACCACCATGATAGAATCATTTTGTTTCTGGTTTTTGGGTAATCCAGTAATAAAATCTATGCTTATCACTTCCCATTTCCAACTCGGTATAGGTAAAGGTTGCAACAATCCAGCAGGATGTTGGTGTTCAATTTTGACTTTTTGACAATCCAAACATTTATCTATGTACTCTGCTACTTCATCCTTCATTCTGGGCCAATAATACTCCTTCCTTTGCATAGTAATGGTTTTTTGATAACCTGGATGACCAGAATAATGACTTTTATGCATCTCGTTTAAAATCAAAATTTTTATTTCTAGTATGTCTGGTACATACAATCTGTTTTTATACAGCAACAACACATTTTCCTTCATGCTGTAATCTGCCATAAAATTTTCAGAACTGTTGTTTGCTGTCTTTTATTTTATTTTTCCATATTCTTCATCTGTTTCACTCTTTTCAAGAATCTAATTTTCCAAATCTGTTGAATACGTACTGATGGCTGAAATAAAATTCAGTTTTTCCTTACGACTCAAAGCATCTGCAACCTTGTTCTCCTTCCCTTTAATATGCTGAATTTCAAAATCATACTCACTTAAGAAGGTCAACCATATAGCTTGTCTAGCGTTCATATTTGTCTGAGTTAATAAATATTTCAGACCCATGTTATCTGTCAATAAGGTGAATTTTCTGCCAATGAGGTGGTGATGCCACATTTTTAAATAATGAATTACAACTAATAACTCTAAATCGTAAGTGGAGTAATTCTTATCATGTAGTTTCAGCTTTCTTGATTCATATGCCACAGCATGCCCTTCTTGTGTTAGGACTCCACCGAGTCCGTCATTGCATGCATCTGTACAAACTATAAAATCCTTGTTAGGATCTACTATCCTTAAGATAGGTGTTGTAGTCAATAATTCCTTTAACTTCTTGAAACTGTCAGAACATTTATGATCCCACACAAATTTCTTCCCTTTCTTCTGCAAGGAAGTTATGGGGTTGGAAATCCTTGAAAACCCTCTATAAATTTTCTGTAATATCCAGTAATGCCCATAAATGATCTTACATCCGACACATCCATAGGAACCGGCCAGTCATTAAAGGCCTTTATCTTGTCGGGGTCAACCGAGATTCCTTCTTTAGAAATTATGTGTCCTATATACTGAATTTGTCCTTGTGGAAGTCACACTTACTAAACTTAGCGTATAGTTGATGGTCTCTCAGAACTTGTAAGATAATGCGTAGATGTTCATCATGCTCTTCTTTACTTTTAGAATACACTAAAATGTCATCTATAAACACAACAACAAACCTGTCTAAGTATTTGTGCAGAATATTATTCATCAAACACATAAATATAGTTGGGGCATTAGTCAAGCCAAATGGCATGACTTCGAACTCGTAATGTCCATACCGAGTTCTGAAAGTTGTCTTGAAAATATCTTCATCCTTAACCCGTACTTGCTGTTATCCTGATCTTAGATCAATCTTTGAAAATATCGTTGCTCCACGCAGTTGATCAAATAGATCGTCTATGCGGGGCAACGAATACTGATTCTTGATTGTCATCTTATTAAGTTGACGATAATCTATGCACAGTCTTAGGGTTCCATCTTTCTTGTTAACAAAGATGACAGGTGCTCCCCAAGGTGACACGCTGGGTCTTATATAATTCTTATCAATCAATTCCTTCAATTGTGATTTCAATTCGTTTAATTCCAGTATATTCATTCTGTATGGGGCTTTAGAATTTGTTACTGCTCCTGGTATTAACTCGATGGTAAAATCTAAATCTCTTTTAGGAGGTAATCCTAGAATCTCCTCAGGAAATACATCCTTAAAATCCTTTAGGATAGGTATGTCTTCAAATTTCAGTTTGTCCTCTTTACATATAAACTCATCATTTACCACATTTACTGCAAACAACTAACATCCTTTCCTAACTGCTCTCTTAACTTGCATGGCTGAAATCTGTCTAAGGGTTACCTTTCTTGGGATACCTTTTATTTCTACAGTTTTTCCTTCATCATTTAAACATGTAAAACTTTTTTCGTAACAGTTCAAAATGACATGATGGGATTCTAACCAGTCCATCCCAATTATAATATTATAATATCCTAAAGGTAAAATATTCAACTTGATTTGTGTCTGTAATTGATTCATGGACAAAGTACAACTTTCTATAAAATATGATACTTTCCTCTTTGTTCCAGTTGCTAGTCTAACTAACCAGGATTTACTGAACTTTTATGTTTTTAACTTAATACTTTCCACTATATCTGGTGATATATAACTTAAGTTAGCACCTGTATCAATTAGAACAGTAACAGAATGATTTTGTAGCATACCTTCAATCTCTACCATAGAGATTTGATGATATGCTTTCCTATTGTCAAGTGTTGCATTGATTTGGGGCATCTCCCTTGCTACGTCTCCGACAGGAGGTTCAGTCTGAATGGAGTGAATGTTGTTAGCTTTCCGCTTCCTCAAGGGACATTTTGATGCATAATGGGGATCTTGACACTACGAAACATTTGATGGGTGCCTTTTTCTCATTGGTCCTGGTATTATTAGGAGAATTTCTGGGTACTGTAGAATTCTGTTGTTGATTGTTTCTGGAATTATTCCCTTGATAATTTTGATTCTAAATTTTTTTCTTTTGGAAACCGGAATTTCCACTGAGCCTGAAATTTTTCTTTTTCAGCTCAAAATTACTGGTCTTATGACTTTTCCAGTTTGACATTCCTTCTCTTTTCCGATTTGTGTCATAATAGAAAACTGCCTTTCTCATAGCCTCTTCCAAGGTCTTAGGACTGTCATACTCGATTATGTCCTTAATATTGAAAGGTAGATAGCTCAAGTACCTTTGAATCTTCGGTTTTTCTTCTATGAGGTATGGTACATATCTCAGTAAATTGAGAAATTTATTGTTCATTTCCTTCATATTCATACCTCCTAGTTTCAAACCATAGAACTCTTTCGATTTTTCTTCATTGTATTGTTCAGATAAAAATTTCTTCTTGAAATATCTTTTAAAAGTACTCCAGTTTACATCTTTATCTTTGATGCCCTTAACTCTTTTGACATCCTGCCACCAGATATTTGCTTTTCCGGTCAAGTTATATATAGCCATTTTTGCTTTCAAGTATTCTGAATAGTTATAAATCTAAAAATATTTCTTCATACCGGATAGCCATGTTTCAGCTGTCTCACCCTTCTCAGTTTCTCCATTAAACGTTGGAGGTTTGATCTTTTTGATCTCCCCAGAAATCTGCTCATGCTCATGATTTTTCCTTCTGGGTTTGAAATCTCCTTCGCTGCTATCACTTGTGTAGTTACGTTTCTTTTTACGCACTTCAATAGCATCTCCCGATGAGGTTGAACTGTTGTTTGCATCATTGGTTTTCATTTTCTTACTTTTATTAACATGAGGCAGGTCGTCAACTTTGGAGATATCTTCCTTATCTCTCTCTTGTTCCTCAGTTGGGAACTGTTCAAACAACACTTGATTTAACTCCTCCTGCGCTTTCAGAATTCTTTCATTGTCTTTTTTCACCGATCTAATTTCTTCTCTTAACTCGTGAAATGCACATAACAATTATGATGAATTGTCATTCAACTCACCGTGGCCTTCTTCTGCATAGTGATGTCCCGTGCTAGTGATGTCTCGTGCTATGGCTGTTTGGTTGAAATCTGTTTTCTAACTATCCAGCTGAGTTCTCCATACCTGTAACTTAAAATAATTTATGAATAACATCATAATTAAAATTTCAAATTACTAAAATTTTCTGCTGTATAAAATTTTATGCTGCATGTTCTTGGACCTTTTTCAGGCCTAGAGTTCGAACATGAGCTCTGATACTACATGTAACATCCCGAATTTTCATAAAAATTTAAAATTTCTGAAAATGACATTAAATAAGATAAATATACTTGCAGAAAATAATAAATGTTTGATTACAACAGCAATGATTAAAAAGTCATTTAGTACTAAACATAATTTATTTTCTGAGTTAGCAACATTTTGATAATGACTACTTAAGACACTTTTAACAAACATGATTATTGTAATAAATGCACTAACATGTTAGAAATATGATGCGATACTTTTCTTTTGAGATGATACTAATAGTTTGCTTTCTTGATGTCCAGGGGTGTCCTACGAGGTACCCTGGAGTTTACTTAGCTACAATGCTAAAGCATTTGAAATATTTCTATTTGCAGACAACAAGTAAGAAGTTTGATGACTACATAGTTTAAGAGTATGTGTGTAATTCAATTCAACGTCGTAAATAAATAGAATGTTATGAAATCTGTTGCGACTCACCAAAAAGCATGCAAGTATGAAAGACATGGTTATGCTTACTGGTTTCAAATGCTGTCTTACAACTCAACAATGTTTTAAAAACAAATTCGTCTATTAAAATCATTGTTATTGTGACCATCGTCATTGTTGTAGCTAGCTTTTTTCGTCGTCTTAAGGTAATTAATAGCTTCATAGTACCGATATAGTAAATGTACCGTAAAAAATCATTAAATGTTTTCATGATGGATTGATGGTAAGAAGTACATAGAATCTCTCAATGATCACCTGATGATCACCTGATGCACATGAGGAATATTTTTGCAGAAAATATTGTGTAAGAGCTTCCTTCTCAATTCAAATTTTCCTTATGTAGGCTGCCTAGGCCTTTTCAATTGTTACTTGGTCATTAAATGAGTTGCCTGCCCACTCCCACCTCCTGGGAGATAATGCCACATTATTAGGGGTAGTTGTCCCATAACCAAGAGCTAGTGGTGTAGTGCAATTGTTGCCATCTGTCCCATACCTTCCAACAGCTTCCATTCCTCCTAGTGGGTCAATGAAAACTCATTTAATAGTTCCCTTGTGTGTTTGTATCCTACTTAATTTATTTAAATAATAATAATCAGTAATTACATTCATTCTTGACCAAACTTGGTCATAATTTCAAAACTTTGAAATTAAAATTTAACATAAAGTATTTTGCAAATAAAATAATAATTTTCAGAATTTGGGTAGGTGACACTTGTGTCGAGCTATTTCCAAAGAGTCTTCGAAAAGATGTTGATGAATCTAGCATCTTTGTCAGAGATAATGGTTTTTGGTAAACCATAGTGTTTCTAGACATGTTCAAAGAAGAGCTGCGCTGTAGTCGTCTTCTTGCATAGAATGAGAATGGCCATCTTGGAAAATCTATCGACTACTACTAATATAGCATCATGCTGATGTTTCGTAGTAGGATATCCTGTCAAGTAGTCCATAGAAATAGATTCCCATGGTCGACCAGGAACTAGAAATGGTGTGTACAATCATTGTCGTCGATTAGGCGGTTTAGAAATGGCACAAACCACGCATGATCAAATGTACTTGTTGACGTCAGTTTTAAGTGTAGGCCAAAAGAACTACTTCTGGAGAATAGCAAGGGTTTTTTCTACTCCAAAATGTCCTGCAATCTTGTTGTAGTGCGTGTCCCAAATGAGTTGATGTTGGTGCTCACCTGTCAGTACATAAATCCTTCCAAGCTTGTATAGCAAGGTGTCTTTCAGGAAATAGTCGGTGGTCGATGACTTATCATTCTGAAGCTATCGATAGACTGGTGAAAATTCGATGTATTCCTCATACAATTGAGGCCAAGTAGTGGTTTCATATCCCTGCATACTCATTACTATAAAAAGGAGATTAATGGGTGGTCAGCTTAGACAATCAGCGGCGGCGTTAGCTTTACCTTTCTAATACTTAATTACCAATTGGAATTGTTGTAGGAAATTAATCCACTTGAGTTTTCGAGTTGTCTGTAATTTTGACTGGGTCGTAGAGAACTGTGAAGGCTTGTGGTCAGTGAGAATGACTGTTTCCTTTCCAAGGATGTAATGCGTCCATTTCTTGAGAGCTTGCACAATGGCGTACAATTATTTTTCATACATCGAATATCTTCTAACAATGTCGTTAAAAGTTTCAGAATGAAATCCGACTGGGTGACTAGACTGAGTGATCATTACGCCCAAGGCATAGTCCAATGTGTCTGTCTCACTCAAAGGGCTGATGCAAATCGGGTAGCACAAGTACTGGTGCAGTGCAAAGCTTGTATTTGAGCTTGTCGAAATCTGCTTGTTGTGTTGATGTCCATTTAAAGATAGTTTTACCACTTCCTTTCGTCAACTGATTCAAGCGCCAGGCTATGTGACTAAAGCCGAGTATGAATCATCGATAGAAATTCGCCAAACCAAGAAAAATTCTTAGTTCTTGAATGTTGTGAGGAATGGGCCAATATTTAAGAATTTGTACTTTATTTGGGTCGACATGAATGCCTATAGATTCAATTACAAACCCCAAATAGTTGATGTTGTTCATCGCAAAGGAACATTTTTCCATGTTTAAGTAGAGTCAATGTTGCTGGAGAGTGTCAAGGACTTGTCAAAGCTGTCCGACATGTTCTTCCCATGATCGACTAAAAATCAATATGTCATTAAGATAGACAATGAACCATCTGCCGATGAAAGGTCGAAGAATGTTATCCATGTATCGCATGAAGGTCGTAGGTGCATTGGTTAAGCCGAAAGGAATGACTAACCATTCAAACAATCCTTCATTGGTCTTGAAAGTAGTTTTCCATACATCCGAGGGCTCGATTGGAATCTGATGATATCCCGACTTGAGGTCGAGTTTAGTAAAGAATGTAGCACCTTTCAGACAGTTGATGAGCTCGTCTATCTGCGGTAGAGGGTACCGATTCTTCACCGATATTTTGTTGAGTGCCGTGTAGTTGATGCACATGCGTCATGTCTCGTATTTCTTTGGAACTAGGAAAAATAGAATTCCACAAGGGGAGGAGTTGGGTCGAATATGGCCTTTGTCTATCAAATCTTGGATTTGTCTGTGAATCTCTTCATTTTAGAGAATGGATCTTTTGTAGACAAATGCGTTAGGCAAAGAAGAACCAAGAGCAAGTTCAATAGGGTGTTTTACTTGGAAATGTCGAGGTACTCCGTATGGAAATTGAAATAGGTTCTTATACTCATCAAGAATATTGTCAATCTACTGCTTTTGTCTGTAGATGCATTGGTTGGTGACTCGACTGGTTGCTGCAGTCTTCCTAGAATGTTGCAGCTTTATCATAATCAATGTGACCTTATGAGCATGATTGATGACTTCTTTGTTTGTTTAGCATATATCATTGCAACCGTTGGTGTAGTTCGTTGTTCTGGTATGTTGTACCGTTGATTGTGAATCCTCACAATCACCTTCTGTGGTTGTGACTGGTAACTTCCATGGCGATCTTATAGGTAAGGTTTCCCAAACAGGGCGTTGGCCACGGAGAGTGGTTCCACGTCCCAAAGTACTTCATCTTCAAAAGGATTTATGAAGTAGGTGAGCTTGCATTGTCGAGTGATCCTTAGCTCTTGTCCATCCTTCATCCAATAGATGTTGTAAGGATGAGGATGCGGAGTGGTCACAAGACCTAGTTTCTTCGCAAGATCTTTAGAAATAAAGTTCTTTTGGCTCCTGTTGTCCACAATCAGACGCAATGGATTGTTTTAAATCCATATCTGTGTATGGAACAGGCGCTCTCGTTCCTCCTCATCAACGATAATCGAGGCTGCTGGAGTTGTCGATGTCGATGTCAAAAGAGTCATTGCTTCTGGTTCAGATTCTACCATAGTCTTGTCGAATGCGTCAGATGTCTTCCGAGATTTGCATTTAGACGTATCATGCCAAGATGAGTGTTGGTAATCACACCATGTCCCGGTCGGTTGCTTGCTACGTTCCTTTTTATGAAAATGATTTTTGTCGTGATCTAGCTTTGACGAAGTTGAATGAGAATATTTCGACTTGTCAAAGTCGGCTGGTGCCTTCTTGTCGGATGGTCGTCCTAATGTCGTCTTTATCGTGAAGCATGCTTTTCCCTTCTGCTTGGTTTTGAGTTTGTTGGCATAATGGAATGCATCCGTAAGCGTATTAACAGTCAGAAACTCCATCTCCTATTGAATGTACTGGGATAATCCACTAACGTACTTCAAAACAAGCAATTTTTCTTCTTCCTGAAGGCCAAGTCTAGCCATGATTCGATATAACTCATCGGTGCAACTCTGTATGAACTAGTCTGTCCATTGCCTTAGCTGCTGCCACTTCTTATACTACTACTCAAGGTACTTGGGTGGGTAAAACTCCTTTCGGATGTATTCAAAAAATTTATCCCATGTGTTAATGGGGTCTCCTCTTTTCTCCATCTTTGTCTAAATATTCTCCCACCAACAGTGCACAGATGTTGACATCTTTAAGGACACAATGGTGATCTTGTCGGATTTTGAGAGTTGATTCATAGAGTAATAGAACTCCAATTGTAGTACCCAATTGTAGATGGATTCCACATCAATATATATTTCCTTCTAGATTCAATATGTCCAAATTCATTTGCACTTTGAAGGGGTTGATTTTTTCGGAGCTAGTACTCATCAGAAATCCTCCTGAAGTCGAAGCAAATCGTGTGATAATTTCATTGAACTGGGTGAAAATCCCAGTTCATTGTCGAGCCAGCGCTTTCTCTATGAGTTGTTGTATCTTTTCGATTCCATGTCTTTCTCCTGTTTCTTCTGCCATCTCTGGAGGTAGTGTCTACTTGAATTGATGATTCTCTGAGCGTGTTTGAACCGACATAAGTAAGGTAACTTTGATGGAAGTGCCTACGCAAAACTTAAGCACGAACAAAGTTGATGCGCTTTGACGAAGCTTTGAATCTGCTCTGATACCAATGATCCACTTAGGGCCAGGAATATCGAGGGGGACAACAGTTCGAATGAATGATTCATCTCTGTTATAACGGAAGCTTAATAAATGAGAAGAAGGAAAGGAGGATTACACTACGCAGATAAACACAAATACACATAGACAATATGCAAGAATGCGAACTGATTTCTCTATTACTAGATGTAAAGATCATAAAAATCAGCTTGATATAATACAATAGTTTACATGCTTATATAGAGAGTGCTGAGACGCTTAGGTGCTTGGCCGTTATGTTTAGTTACAAGAGAAGTTAGAACAGTTTCACCAGTTCAATTATTACAGGCGTCTGGAAGATAGAGAGACAGTCTATCGAAGTTCGACAGTTGCAAGTCGCATGTTGAGGCTACATGTCGACGTTGCAAAACTGTGAGGTCACTGAACTTGTCGAAGTCGTGTCGAAGTTGTGTCAAAGTCGAAACTTGTCGCAGTAGATGTTAGTATTTGACAACAATGCCAACTGTGATTTGGATTAGGGATGGTATTTGGGATGGTTGTGGAAGAGTTTTTTTGAGAAGTGGAAGGGTAGTCTGATGATGGATGATGGTCGAGATGAACATGTGAAGTGTAGCTTTCATTTTCATGGAGGGAGTAGGATTGTTTGGTTGTGGTCTGCGAAAGGATGGGTAGGATTTGAAAGATGGGATGTTGTAGGCGTTGGAGTGGGAACGTGAGACTCTACCATATGGATGGATAGGGCATATTTTTTATGTTGGTAAAGATGTCGCCTATGTGCATTTATGCAATCTTTGTTAGCCAAATGATAGGCATGTGCACGTTCTTTTTTGGAAGGAGGATACATATCCAAATGTACATGATGAATGAAGGCATCTGAATCTAATTAAGAAAAGAAGAAACAACATGTTATATGTAAGACATGTAAAGAGAAAAGGGAATAGAAGAAGGGAAAGATTCAAAACAAGATGAAAATAGGTATTGTGGAAGGACATTCTAATTGCATTATTATTTTATTTCAAGGTACATAAAACATGAAAAGCATTCAAACGATGGAAAGTGTTTGAAGAAATAAAAAATCTAACAATAAGTGTGTATATTTGAAAAGAACGTATACATGAAAATATGGGTAGATAAATGTAGTAAAGCAATCACATGTAAAGAGAAGCAGTTGTTGATAAACGTACAAGAAATGAAAAAGTGTAAGTAGCTATATTTAGGAAGAAAGTGAAATATACAAATGGCATAAAAAGGTTACTTTCTAGGTACATAGTAGTATTGTGTTTTTTTTTTCCAGGTACTTAAAATTAAAAAGAAAAAACATTGAACTCCTAGTAAGTGAAAAAAGAACTAAATAATGTGCTGATAATAAATGTGTGTATTTGGAGGAGTGTATAAATGGCTACTATAAGTAAACTTAAAGGCATCAAAGTGTCTGAATGTAAATAAAATGAGCCATAGATAAATGTACAAGGTAGAAATCATTGTAAGTAGCTATATGTAGGAAGGAAAAAAAAATCAAATGACATACAAGTAAACTACAAAGATGAAATGTATGTTTTTGAGATTTAAATAAGTGCATATGTTAACATGAAAAAGAAACTATTCACATTGATATTGCTAAGATTATTGAAGAGTAGAACAAGGAGACATGAAGCTAAATGCAATAAAGAGAATGCATGTAAAGTAGAGGAAAAGTTGAAAATGTTTGTGTGTATATATATAAGATACCAAATAAAGTACAATATATAAGAGTAGATTCAAGTGTAGATATTGTAGCTATAGTAATGCGGAATGGAAAATGTTTGCTTGCATGTATGGAAAATATTTCTAGGAAAGTATATATAGTTAAACTATTACAAAAACTAAGGCAATACAATGTTTGTAAATGCCTTCTATGCATGCCACAATTTGGAAATTTCGAGGAGCAGTAAGTTGCTAGCTACCGCAAAATCAACATGTTTAGAGTGCATGATGGTGACCTTCAACTAAGGATTGTCTTTAAATGTTTCCATTTTAATGGAAAGTGTGAGCTGGATTTGCATGCATTTAACCTTAGAGAATATTTCCTTGGTGGAGGAAGGATCAGAAGAAAGTAAGTGTAGATCCTTTGCAGCGATGCGAAGGAGTTCAATGGATGCATCCTCGAATGCGATGATGGAGTCAAGAGAGGCAATGTGGTATTGATGTTTCAACTTCAACAAATACTTGTAGTCACAATAAGACAAATCAACCTCACATCTAGGACATTGCCAACCATTGGTAGCATTCTTTATGATTTTTTTTTATGCATTGTTTTGAATCAGAAATTAAACGAAGATCAAGGTAGTAGAAGTTGTCAAGATCAATACATGGTATGGTATCCTTTACAGAAAACGATTCATCTCTTTCAAAAGGACGAATGTTTTCAACTTCAATAAGATTTCGTTTCTTATTCATATGCTTAGAAAAAGTTGGATATCGTGTAGTTAAGGATGGGGATGAAGTATGGAATCCCTCTTATTCAAACCATTGGGTGAGCTTGTGTTTTTTGGGTATATATGGGTTTATGAGAATGACGGATTTGGAATTAGTCCCAACTGTCTTTCCATTAAACTTGGCTACATGACCTCCTTTGATTGCAAGCATAGAGTGTGCATTTTCAGAGCGCAAGGTAGATATTTCTTTCCCTTCTACTCAATAATGTTCTCCCCACAAAGTAACGCCGATCCTAAAACATGAGATGTCCTTTATATGGATTTTTTAAAATATTTTTTGAACCATATTTCCTATGTATAGGGACGGTAGGGAATGTGTTTGTGGAAACACCAACAATGTCAACAATGGATTTGACAATAAATGATTTGATATCTTGAATTGTTTTGAAGTTGAAATGCATTCGGGGAAGTAGAATGCTTTCCAGTGGAAAATGTTGAACAATGGAGCTTGGTTGCAAGAAGATTTACCATTCATTTGTGATAGATATACATCTTGTTTGTTGGTTTGATAGTGCCTTTGGAAATGAGGTAGACGTGGCCAAGCAACACTTGATCATAAAAGCATCTACAAAATCATTAAAGCAAGTGATGTGTATTTCACCCCTGTCCTTATCAATAAAGTCAAATCCAAACACCTTCCCATGGCCTTTTTGGTTATTGAAGTGGAAAAGGGTTTATTTATCCTAAACATGACCCTTTATGGACCAGTTTGAGGTGTAGGGGCTCAATGCATTGATAGGAATTGTTGTTTCAACAATTGTAGGGACCTTCCTTGGTCCCCGATTAAACAATATAGATTCTATTTTTATTCAAAGTTTTGTTTCTATTCATTTCTTCCAAAATAATATGTTTCACCATGCAAGTAGAAAGCAAGAAATTTTTGTTGTGTAAATGTGAAGTTCATACAAATCTGAAGTTTCATGCAGGTATAAATCATCTATCAAAAATTTAGAAATTAAGCATCCTATTCGTATTTTCTCATTCAACAAATGTTCTTGCAAGATACAATTTAAACAACAATTAAATACCTGTAATATAGCCCAAACCCTTAGAATACTCAACTTTCGAAACTTGATCTGCCTCCTTGCCAACTAGGATAGTCTAGCCAATCACCCAGCTCTAAGAATTGCTTCTTGGACTTTCGAGCCCAAAATCTGAGTACCGTATAGTACAACAAGTCCCGTAGTTCTCCCCTTTGTGAAATTTTAGCCTCGTCTACTAAATTTCTTCCTTCATGCAAAACAATAATCCCCTTCTTCACTTCCCTCTTCTCCTATATATCCTCTTCCCTTCTACCGACTCATTCCTCTACTAACTCCATGTCCTGCAATTACTACCCTTATCTCGCCATTAATTTTCATTCATGTTTTCCATCCACCGTCAAAGTTCCTCGTTCCCCTAAAAAATTAAAATATTCAATCTTAAACTTATCCTTATTAATGAGGCCAGTCAAACATGGCTTATCTACATTAAATGAAATTCATTTAATTAGTTTCCATTCGGTCACCTACCCTTTTATCAACTCATTGGGATAAGATTCACACATGATCTTTTTTTTAATAATATATTCCAATAACTTTTATCATAATTATTATTGTCAATCAATAATTATACATAATTGTTAATTAATACTAAAGTTCCGCTAAATGTTAAATGTATATTTATTAATTAATACTAAAGTTCCGCTAAATGTTAAATGTATAATTATTAATAAATACTAAAGTTCTGATAAATGTTTTATTGTTAACATTATTTACTTCAATGTAAGTTGTGATACTATATTATATTATTATTGTGGTATACGACACCAATTCACCCTCTAGTACTTATTAAAATCAATATTTAATCAATAATTATCTATTAATTAATTAATTAACAACAATTGTTCATTAATTAATTATTAGTACCACTAATTATTTACCCAATGATTATCACACCCCTATAATGGTAATTACTCTTCAGTTATAATTAAAACTAATTACAATTTATTAATCGAGTCAATAATAATCTGATCAATAATATTTACACCATTATCATTTGTAAACCAAGAAATTGAACTAATTCATATCATTAATATTTAATTAATATTAATCAATTAAATAATAATATTATTAACATCCACTTATCATTATTAACTCTTAATCAACATTACTAATTACATTAATAATACTCCTCTTAACCATTCACTAACATTTATTTTAGTGATAACCATAATTAATACTTAACCTAATTCACAATTAAACCTTCCATTAATAACTCGACGCAATTATATCAATGCATAACTACATATGCACTAATAATTAATTCCCAACTAATTCTTAGGTATTTATTCACAATCACAATGCATTCAATCCCAACTATAAGAGTATAGTAGATAATTAATACAAGCCTATATAAACAAGTTAGGGAAGTGTAGCTACGGCTTACATACCTCATGTAGGTACACTAATAGTACTAAACAAACATACCACATAATTACATAAATCACTATCTGTCGACGCATACCGAGATAAGAATTTCAATGGCTGTCTCAATTCATTATAATACATGAAAACGTATCATACTAAATTACGACACAAGAATCAAGCAAAGGTTTTTAGTACACACACACAGAGTAAATTATGTTTCCATTTTTACTTCTATGACATACATATATACGTAATTCCTTCTACCTAATGCACAACTAACTTCCACATCCTATCATTCTTCTACTGGACTACCTTGGAGAGTCCCCTACATGGTATAAACCCAGTCAGAACCCGTAAGTGGAAGTGTCAACTATATCGACCAAGCTTCCCCAAGAGGAACCCACCAGTCATCATCACACACCTTGGGGAGTGCATCATAGCATGACCATCCCATGACTTCGGGTTCGAAGGATAAATGGTGGGAAATGCCTCCACCCCTCCTATGGAATAAGGGGCTATGTCTACCTTGACATATTTATTACGTTGTGACTTTCATACTTAGTTTTTTTCATCGAATAACCAATTTTGGCTGTTGAGTTTCCTGAAACCCCACACCTACCGATAATAATACAATACCCATGCTAAACAATAATGTATCACTTGCATACCATTTATCTTTCAGAACCCATGTCCCCAAGGTACTCCCTCCTCATAGGATCCAACTACCACTTAGCTCTTTTAACCTGTAGGTTAGTCTCCAAACACACAATCTAGAATATCATGCAATCATTGACATGGATATACATTTCATTACTAATGAACAACAATGCAATTCATTTCTATGTACCATGTACCTAGTATCATATCCATCCATTCATCATATAAATTTTAACTATGTATCTGCGTACCCATCATTTAGTAAATTTGCATGCTAGAGACATAATCAAAACATGAATATAATTCATAACATTAACATCACACACACATATATAATCTATGCAAAATAATAAAACCACATTTCCATAGTGTCATCAAACTGACGAAGTCTCACAGTAATAAGCAAATACAACATATAATGATAGTTCATGTAATAAGGTCAAAACGGGGAATTACATACACCCACCCTTTGGGAAACTTCATCCCAAAGTTATGATCAAAATAATGTGGGAAAATCGGTACGCATGGTCTCTGTGTCCTCCCAGGTAGCAGAACCTGGGCTATACATGTCCCACTGGACCTTGACTTGGTCCACCAAATGGTGTCTGAGTTGTCTAACCGACGGTCCAATATACGTAATGGTTCGACCCTAATGGTCCCCTCGTCCGAAAACTGCAGTTCCTTCCAATTTATTTTATGAGACTCATCGGCTATATAATGTCGTAAAATAGATACATGAAAAACATTATGATTTTTATGCAAATGGGGTGGTAGCGCAAGACAATACGCGACGGGTCCAACCTTCAAAATTTCAAAGGGTCCTGTGAATAATGGTGACATTTTTGTCCCTTTCCCAAACCAGATGGTACTTTTACTAGGCCTAATGCGTATGAAGATTGCATCCCCAACCTTATAGTTCCAGTCAACCTTATACGCATCAACATAGCTCTTTTGTCTATCTTGAGCTTCTTTTAACCATTGTCTAATCTAAATCACATGTTCCTCCATCTCTTGAATCAACTCAGGTCCTATAATCACTCGATCCTCTAACCTTTCCCAACTCAATGGTGTTCTGCATGGCCTTCCATATAATGCTTGATAAGGCGGTATTCCGATCGATCTATGGTAACTATTGTTGTAAGCAAATTCTACCAAAGGTAAATTATTTCTACAATGGGTCTGATGATCCATAACATACACCCTAAGCATGTCCTCCATCACCTGATTCACTCTTTCTGTTTTCCCATTTGTATCTGGGTGGTAAGCTATGCTTATGTTCAACTGAGTTCCTAAGGCTGACTGCAAGCTTGTCCAAAACCTGGACGTGAACCTGGAATCCCTATCTAAGATAATATTCTTGGGAAACCCATGAAGACGAACTACTTCACTTATGAATACACGAGTTAGATCAATGATGTCATAGGTCTCCTTAACTAGAATGAAGTGAGCCATTTTGGTCAGTTTATTAATGATGACCATAATGGAATCATGCCTATGATAGGTAAGAGGCAATCCAACCACAAATTCCATGGAGATAACCTCCCATTTTGACATAGGAATTTCATGCAGTTGCAATAGTCCTGTTGGGTGGTGATGATCAACTTTTACCTGTTGACACTCAAGGAACTTAGCAACGGAATCAACCATGTCATGCTTCATTCATGCCCAAAAGAAAATTTGTTTCATGTCCGCATATATCTTCTTTATGCCTAGGTGTGCACAATAGACTACTCTGTGGGATTCCTTAAGTATGGTTTCTCTAATATCTCCCTCCTCGGGAATATACATCCTTCCTTGATATCATAACAACCCATCAGTTTCCAAATCACATCCTTCAAACTTAGGTTTTACCTGCTTCCCATTCTAGATTTCCAACGAGACCTTTAGGTACCAACTATTCTTGACTAACTGTCCCAATACTCTTTCCTTCAAATTAACCTTTGAGGGTATTGTTAAATATTGTAACTTCTAAGAATATTATAATTTGTACATTATTATTCCGGAGATGTTTCATCCCTCCGAGGTAACCCTATCATGTATCCGGAGATGATTATTCCTCCGAGGGTTTGTGGAAACTAGGGTTATTAGACCCACCATGTGGGGGTCGACCCTGAACTTATATTTTAGGGGTAATTAGACTTCTCCAGGAGAGGTCGGCCCCATTAGGTAGTTTGGTCAATCGGGAGTTAATATAAATAGAGGAGGTGAACTCCTCATTAGACACACTTGTACAACTCAGAAAAGTAGCGCACTAGTCTGAGAGATCTGCTAAGGAGAAAGAGAAGGAGGGAGCACATATTGTATTTTGGTTGATCGTCTTATTGAGGAAAGCTTTGTTGGGTTTTCTACCCCATGAGGGTTTCCCAGGGTAAATTCTGTGTATATCTTGTGATTATGTTTCTTTCAGTGATCTTGCTAGTCTATTTGGTTTAAACTTAACATGGTATCAGAGCTAGCCTGAATAGGACATCTTTCACAAGGTAAGAATATATATATCTCTCTCTCTCTCCGGTGAAAATTAGGGTTTCAGGAAAAAGTTGGTATTGTTAAATTCTGATTACATGGCTAGATATCCCTTCTCAAAACCAATCTTTTGAACCCTAGATCGAACTTTTTGGTTGGGTATAACTCCGGGAAAGTCAAACCCTAGTTCTACCAAAAGTGCGATAAACCAGAAATTGATTTCAGCAAAAAGTTGGTATTGTTAATTTTTTATTACATGGCTGGATATCCCTTCTCAAAACCAATCTTTTGAGCCCTAGATCGAACTTTTTGGTTGGGTAGAACTCCGGGAGAGTCAAACCCTAGTTTTACCAAAAGTGCGATAAAATTCTGTCCCTGGATACGGAAAAGTAAAAAGGTTAAAGTTTCCTGGTAAGTACTATTCTATATCTTGTCTCTTGGACTCCCCCAAGAGAAGATGGCTCCAAGAACTAAGCTTGAAGACAAGTTAGAAGGCATAGAGAATTTCTGGGCATGGAAATATAGAATTGGTCTCATTCTTGAAGAGAATGATCTTGCTCAATACATCAAGGATGAAGTTGCAGAACCTAAAGGAGATGAAGCCAAAGAGAAGCACAGAAAGGATTTGATTAGGGCAAAGAGAATCATATCTGATTCCATCAAGGACCACTTGATTCCCCAAGTGGCTTCCAAGAAAACTCCAAAGGAGATGTACGATGCCCTAGGAAGAATATATGAAGGAAAGAACATCAATAGGAAGATGAACCTAAGAACTCAGTTGAAGAATACCAAGATGAACAAAGGGGAATCCATTCAGGACTACTTTTCAAGGATCTCCCAAATCAAGGAGAAACTAGATTCCATTGGTGATACTCTTGATGAAGATGAACTTGTAATGACTGCTCTAAATGGTCTCACCAGATCTTGGGAGTCATTCATACAAACTATGTGTGCCAGAAAAGAAAGTATGAAGTTTGATTTAGTGTGGGAAGATTGTGTTCAAGAAGAGGCTAGAGCAACCAATAGAGAAGCACTCCTCAAGGAGGATGACCAAGCCTTGGCCACTCACACCAAAAGAAGAAGAATGGGTCACTTCAAGAAAATTGACCACAAAGGATCTCAACACTTCTCTAAATTCAAAAGGACTAGAGGACCCAATCCAGGAAGAGATCTCTCCACAGTCCAATGCTACAGTCGTTTTAAACTAGGACACATTGCCAAATTTTGTCCTTCACAAAAGAAGAAGAGACTTGTACACAGAAGACATCATGCACACATGGCAGAACATGATAGTGAAGAAGAAGAAGAAGAAGAAGAAGAAGAAGAGGAGGAAAATCCTCGAAGGAAAAGATCTAAAATAAAGAAAGAAGATCCAGAAGAATATGTCTTATTCTCTGCACTCTCTGGATTTGTATCCCCTGGAGAAGATACATGGCTCATTGACAGTGGTGCTTCTAAGCACATGATAGGTCAAAGAAAGACTTTCTCAAATCTTGAAGAAAAGTCTTCTTCTCAAAAGGTATCTCTAGGAGATGACTACCAATATCCTATCAAAGGAATTGGTGAAGTAAGCTACAAGCTAGATTCTGGAACACCCTTGAAGATGAAAGAAATTTTA
Source organism: Larix kaempferi (assembly GCA_027924585.1). Taxonomy (NCBI): domain Eukaryota; kingdom Viridiplantae; phylum Streptophyta; class Pinopsida; order Pinales; family Pinaceae; genus Larix; species Larix kaempferi. The sequence goes on from BSBM01000391.1 coordinate 4,862,645, forward strand.
TATGTGCCAGGTTTGAAAAAGAACCTACTATCTATCTCAGCACTAGATAAGAAAGGTTTTAGAGTTGCCTTCATAGATGGTTAAGTACTTATGTGGCCCAAAGGAAAATCTATTGAAGATGCAGTTGTCATTGGTGAAGAAGAAGGAGGTCTCTATAAACTCAAGGGACATCCAGAAGTTTCCCTTGCTCATGAAACCTCTAGTTCCAGTGAGCTATGGCATAGAAGATTAGCTCACATTAACTATAAATCTCTACCCTATGTAAGCAAGGTGGTCATAGGACTACCAGATTTGAAGGTTGATCATAATGGCTCATGTAAAGGATGTGAAAAAGGGAAAAATATTAAGAACCCTTTTCCAAAGAGTGAAACAAAGACTAAGAACATTTTGGAGCTAATACACTCAGATGTATGTGGACCTATGCCCACCACCTCCCTAAGTGGTTTTGAATATTATCTCTCATTCATTGATGACTATTCAAGGAATACTTGGATATACTTCCTAAAAGGCAAGAATGAAGTCTTTGGAAAATTCAAAGAGTTTAAGGACTTAATAGAAAATCTCTCAGAAAAGAAAATCAATATTCTCAGAACAGATAATGGGGGAGAATACACTTCAAAAGACTTTGAAGACTTTTGTAAGGAAGCTGGAATCAAGAGGGAACTAACCACTCCCTACAATCCCCAACAAAATGGGGTAGCTGAAAGGAAGAATAGAACCATCATGGAAGCTGTAAAGACTATGATTCATGATCAAGACCTACCTATGTATTTATGGGCTGAAGCAGCTAGGACAACAGTCTATGTGCAGAATATACTATCCCATAGTGCTCTTGAATTCAAAACTCCAGAAGAAGTGTTCACAGGAAAGAAGCCCGAGGTAAGTCATCTCAAAATATTTGGTTGTCCTGTGTACATTCACATTCCAAAAGAAAAGAGAACCAAGTTGGATCCCTCTGGTAAGAAGGGAATATTTGTTGGTTATTGTGAATCATCCAAAGCCTTCAGAATTTACATACCAGGTTTTCATCATATGGAAATAAGCAGAGATGTAACATTTGATCAAGAAGCAGCTCTCAAGAAATCCAGGAAGTGTCAACTGGAAGAAATCTATGAAGAAGATACACCTCCTAGAATCACAGAAGCTGTGCACACTCCTGAAGATGATACTCCAGAGGACCATGACATGATAGAACCACAAGAACCCCCTATTACAAACTTATCTAGGAAGAAAAGGCCAGCATGGGCTAGAGACATTATTCAAGGAGCTGAAAGATATGGAGCTCCTGAAGGATCCATTAGAGAAAGAAAGAAACCAAATCTAGTATCCAACTATGTGGCCTTGATGTGTGATCTTGTGGATCAACAACCTGCTAGCTATGAAGAGGCAGCTCAGAAGAAAGAATGGGTAGAAGCAATGACAGAAGAATATCAGTCAATAATGAAAAATGATGTTTGGGATATAGTTCCCAAACCAAAAGATAAAAGTGTGGTTTCTTCCAAATGGATTTTTTAAGATAAAGCATGTTGCAGATGGTAGCATTGAAAAATATAATGCAAGGTTTGTAGCCTGAGGTTTCTCTCAGAAAGAGGGAATTGACTATGAAGAAACTTTTGCACCAGTTTCTAGGTACACTTCAATTAGAACTATCATGGCACTTGCATCCATGATGAAGTGGAAATTACACCAAATGGATGTTAAGACAGCTTTTCTAAATGGTGTAATTGAAGAAGAAGTGTACATAGAGCAACCACAAGGTTTCGAGATTAAAGACGGAAGAACTCATGTATGCAAACTGAAAAAGGCACTATATGGATTAAAGCAAGCTCCTAGAGCTTGGTACGGAAGGATTGACAATTTCTTAACAAGCATGGGCTTTACCAAAAGCAAAGCTGATCCTAATCTTTATCTCAAGGTAATGGATGATGAACCAGTTATACTACTGTTATATGTAGATGATCTGTTTCTAACCGGAAATGAGAAACAGATTATTGAATGCAAGAAGAAGCTTTCTTCAGAATTCAAGATGAAAGATCTCGGATTAATGGACTATTTCTTAGGTCTTGAAGTATGGCAAGAACCAAAAGTAATCTTTCTAAATCAAGGTAAGTATGCTGTGGAAATTCGGAAAAGATTTAATATGTTGGAGTGTAAAGCCATGACCACTCCCATGGACTCCAACTTGAAGTTATTAATTAACGACACATCAGAATTAGTGGACATAACTCTATATAGACAAATCATTGGTTCTTTAATGTATTTAGCAAATACTAGGCCAGATATATGCTTTGCTGTAAATACCCTGAGTCAGTATCTAGTAGAACCTAGAAAGGTTCACTTAATAGCTGCAAAGCATGTGATGAGGTACCTAAAGGGTACTTTAGATTTTGTCCTATATTATCTTGGAAACCATGAACTCAATTTACATGGTTACTCAGACTCTGATTGGGCAGGAAGTACCTCAGACAGAAAGAGTACATCTGGTGGATGTTATGGTCTTGGATCTGCCATGATCTCATGGTTCAACAAGAAGCAATCCAGTGTGGCTCTTAGTACTATTGAAGCAGAATACATAGCTGCCTGATCTGCTAGCTGTGAAGCAGTATGGCTTCGGAAACTATTATCTGGAGTGTTTGACTTAGAGATGGATCCCACTGTGATCATGTGTGACAATCAAAGTTGTATCAAAATGATAGAAAATCTTGTATTCCACGATAAGTCAAAACACATAGAGATTCGATACTTTTATATACGAGACATGGTGCAGAGAGGGGCTATCAAACTCGAATATATAAGTACTGAAGAACAAGTTGCTGACATATTAACCAAACCCCTAGCCCATGTGAAATTTGAATACTTCCGAGACAAGCTTGGAGTAACTCTAAAGGACCCTCCTCGAAAGAGAGAGTAGTATCGTCACTAATGATGAAGATACTTGTCTGCCACTCTTAGATATTTAGGCTTATTTAGATTTAGACTTCTTACACTTACACTATTTCTATTTACATGTTTTGATGATATACGTATTTACATGTTTTGTTGATGAGGTTACATGTTTTGTTGATGAGGTTACATATTTTGATAATATATGCATTTACATGTTTTGTTAATGATGAGGATACATGTTTTGATAATGTATGCATTGATGAGGATACATGTTTTGATAATGTATGTATTGATGAGGATACATGTTTTGATAATGTATGTATTGATGACGATACATGTTTTGATAATGTATGTATTGATGAGGATACATGTTTTGATAATGTATGTATTGATGAGGATACATGTTTTGATAATGTATGTATTGATGAGGATACATGTTTTGATAAGTATATTTATGTACTTGTATGGATGAGGATGCTTGTACACATATTGACAAGAGGATTGTATCATCCGTGGACTTTAGTCCTAAAGTGATCCGTAGACAAGATGTCTCCGAGAACAAAATCCTGAATGAACAGGTAAGGGGATTGTATTGTCCTCGGACCATAGTCCTGTGAAGTGAGCCATAGACAAGATGTCTCCGAGAACAAAATCCTGAATGAACAGGTAAGGGGATTTTATCGTCCTCGGATCATAGTCCTTTGAAGTGAGCCGTAGACAAGATGTCTCCAAGAAAAAAATACTGAATGAACAGGTAAGGGGATTGTATCGTCCTCGTACCATAGTCCTATGAAGTGAGCCGTAGACAAGATGTCTCCGAGAACAAAATCCTGAATGAATAGGTAAGGGGATTGTATCGTCCTCGGACTTTAGTCCTGTGAAGTGAGCCGTAGACAAGAGGTCTCTGAGAATGGAATGATAGGACTGGATCGTCCCTGGACTTTGGTTCAAAAGGTACATGATAGGACTGGATCGTCCCTGGACTTTGGTTCAAAAGGTACATGATAGGACTGGATCGTCCCTGGACTTCGGTTCAAAAGGTACATGACAGGATTGCATCATCCATGGACCTATGTCCTAAAAGGAGTAGGATTGATCATCCTGTAAAATGATCATATGTATTGCAGGGAATATGATGCTGATGATGACGATGTTGATGATCGTATGATGACGATGCTGATGATCGTATGATGACGATGATGATGACGATGTTGATGATCGTATGATGACAATGCTGATGCTGTCGATGATGTTGATATGATGACGATGATGATGCCGACGATCATGCGATGATGATGACGATGTTCCAACAATTGATTAAGTTGCTGATAATGATGTATTGAAGAAAGCTTCCGATGATTTGTAGATGTATCATGTGTGATGTAGTCAATGACTCCTTGCTCCTGTAGATGTTGTTATAATATCCTTCTCGTTAAGGGGGAGTGTTAAATATTGTAACTTCTAAGAATATTATAATTTGTACATTATTATTCCGGAGATGTTTCATCCTTATGAGGTAACCCTATCATGTATCCGGAGATGATTATTCCTCCGAGGGTTTGTGGAAACTAGGGTTATTAGACCCACCATGTGGGGGTCAGCCCTGAACTTATATTTTAGGGGTTATTAGACTTCTCCAGGAGAGGTCGGCCCCATTAGGTATTTTGGTCAGTTGGTAGTTAGTATAAATAGAGGAGGTGAACTCCGCATTAGACACACTTGTACAACTCAGAAAAGTAGCGCACTAGTCTGAGAGATATGCTAAGGAGAAAGAGAAGGAGGGAGCACATCTTGTATTTTGGTTTATCATCTTATTGAGGAAAGCTTTGCTGGGTTTTCTACTTCATGAGGGTTTCCCAGGGTAAATTCCATGTCTATCTTGTGATTATGTTTCTTTCAGTGATCTTGCTAGTCTATTTGGTTTAAACTTAACATGTATTAGGGAGAAAATACTTGGTTTTCTGCTTAAGGCATCGGCTACTACATTCTCCTTCCCTTTGATGTATGAAATCCCAAAATCATACTTGCTCATAAATTCACTCCATCTCCTTTGCCTAACATTTAGGTCTCTTTGAGTGAATATATATCTCAAGCTTTGGTCATCAAATTTGAGCTCAAAGCTTCATCCAACTAGGTAATGTCTCCAAATATTTAAAGCTAACATCACAAAAGCCAATTCTAAGTCATGGGTGGGGTAATTCTCTTCATGCGGTTTTAACTTCCTTGACACATAAGCTATTACCCCACCTTCCTACATCAACACTACACCCAAACCATGCCTTGAGGAATTGGTGCAAACTATGAATTCCTTATCCATATCCGACACTCGTAGGATCGATGCACTCGTCAGTAGTCTTTTAAGCTTAACGAATGCAACATCACATTCATCCGCCCATTCATACCTGATGCCTTTACGCTATAAGGTAGTTATGGGTTTTTTGATTTTTTGGAAACCCTCCGCAAACCTTATATAGTACCCGACTAACCCCATGAATCTTCTTACTTCACGCGCATTCCTTGGCATGAGCTAATCCATTATGGAATTCACCTTTTTAGGGTCCACTGAAATTCCCTCTCTGGAAATTATATGCCCTAGATAATGGATCTCCTTTTGATAAAAATATCATTTGGACAAGTTACCATACAACTTGTTCTCCCTTAAGAATGACAACACCATTCACAAGTGTTCCTCGTGCTCCCTTTAATTCTTGGAATAGATAAGGATATCATCCAAGAATACTTGCACAAACCAATCTAATTACTTCCGAAATACGTTATTCATGATTCTCATGAATATAGATGGGGCATTGGTCAAACCAAAGGGTACCACTACAAAATCATAGTTCCCAAACCAAGTTCGAAAAGCAGTCTTAGGTATATCACCTTCCTTAATTCGAATTTGGTGGTAACCTGATTGCAAGTTAATCTTTGAGAATACTGTTGCCCCTTTCATTTGATCAAAGAGGTCATCAATTTGAGGTATCTGGTACCTATTATTCACTATGGCTTTGTTCAAATCTCTGTAATCTATGCAAGGAAATAAGGAACCATCCTTCTTCTTGACAAAAATTACTAGTGCACCCCATGGTGAAATACTTGGTCTGATGAACCATAGTTCTAGTAGTTCCTTCAATTGGATTTGAAATGCACAAAATTTTGGGGCCATCATCTTGTATGGTGTCTTTAATGTTGGCTCCAAACTGGTTTTAACCTCAATGGTAAAATCAAGTTCTCTCTTAGGAGATAACCTAGGCAATTTCTTGGGGAAGACGTCACTAAATTCAGCTAACACTGGGTATTGATCAAAGGAGGGTCCCTTCTCGTTATTTTCCGCCTCAACAATATACAACTGACACCCTTGCCTCATACATCACTTTACGTTCATAGTTGATATGAAACATAGGGACACCTTCCGTTTGATACCTTGGATCTCTATGGCCTCCCCTTTGTCATCAAAACAAAGAACTTTCTTTCCATAATGGTCCAAGAAAGCTCGATGTTCCGCAAGCCGATTCATACCTATGATAAGGTCATAAGTTCCGAGGTTGGTGACGTACACCTTGAATTGTGTAACACACACCCCGATATATACTATAAATTTTTCAACACTAGGTCCCACTGCTTGTTTTACCCATGAATCCATTTCAACTAAGTTGAAATTGTCGTTCCTGTAGGCTTCCAACCCGCATTTATCTAATGCATATGGAGAAATAAAAATATCTATAGCATCGTGATCAAACAACATTTTGAGCTTAACATTATCGACCTTACTTGATGATTCTACCACAGTGGATTTGTGTTCATCCTAATGGTTATTCACTCCTATTGAGATATGATGCTTACTTCCCCCACTCCCCATTGGGGCCTTTCCTTCTTGATGCACTGTACCAGATTGTAACTCGGGACAGTCACGCTAGTAGTGTGGACCTCCACAACCCCAAAAAGAAACCTATGATAGGGAAGGTGAGCTAAATTTTGAGACCTCTAAGAGGGGTTTCTCCCTTTGGATCCCCTTCCCTTACCGACTGATCCTCGATAATTCCTAACACTCTGGTGAGTTCTTGTTTGCGATTGGGATACTTCCCTAGATTCCACTAACCTGTCTACTACCACAACTATGGGTGTATACATGTTTCTGTAGGGAGGTGGCCTCATATACCCTCCCCTAGGGTAACTTCGAGGGGCCTTCCCTATAAACCATGACTATTGAGATTTGAATTATTTGATGGGTTTCACACCCAACATCTCTTCTATATAACAAGCATAGTCAACTGCCTCGACAACAGAATTTAGTTTCTACATCCGCACCTAGGCCTGATCTTAGGATTAAGCCCGTACACAAAGCACTCGTCCTGGCATTGGTCATTCTCCAATTAGGTGACATACTTAAATAGTGTTATTGGACAATCTACTCGAGCGGATGAGAGCTAGATCTCCCTAGTTCAATGTGAATCTAGAACAAATAAGAACAAAATAAAAAGCTACTTTCCTAGATCTAGTTAGAGATCGAGTACTTAGACATCTTACCTTCAGATTGTAGATCTTCTTCCTCATTGTTTCTCCAAGTCCCATGGTAGTTAGATCTTTAGCTGCAAGCCCTGTTAAGACATATGGAAACAATACAAGCAGTAAAATATATCTAAACAATAACTAATCTAAGTAAACAGTTAAGGAAGTAAACTACGAAAATTATCAACACAATAACATTTGTGGAAAGAGTTTATATTACTGTATAAAAGAGGGAAATACAAAATAGAGAGATAATCACAACCCAAGCCTTAACGCTACAATCCTCCTCCAACAAGCCAAACCAATGCCTCCAAAGGAAGTGAGAGTCTCCCAATAAATGGATAGGGATCTCCTAAGCTAATTTCATCGGCATGTAAGTGCTATAGACTTCCTCCCTTAGGAATGGAGAGGGGCCTTGAATTTATAGGACCAAGTGGATAGAGTAAGTAGGTTGAGGATCATGGGGAGAGGGCTAAGGGATCCTCCCACAAGTTTAGGGAACCGAAGGAAATCTCACCTAGGAGTTAGGGATAGAGATCCACCTCATCCAACTTCTAGAAATCGCTCAAAAGCTACCTTTATCCAATTTAACCAACTCCGACGCAAGCTGCATGAAGGAAACCTGCGCCTGATAGGGAAAACGCAGGTTGTGCACATATACTCTGCGCCGTTGCCGCCGATTAGTAGAACATACTCTACGTGGTGCTCCTTGCTCAAAGACAACATGCTCCGACACAACTAGAAATGTGGACAAAGGGAATCAACTTGCTCTACATGACGTACTTGATCATGGGAATTTCAAGGATTGATGCACTGAATTAACATGGGACTCATGATGATGAGATTTAGGTGTAACAAAATGCCCCCCAAAACATGAAGATGCAAAAACAAGACAGGTGAAGTACTTTGACAGATAAATGGCAAGGACTTGCTAGCTGGAGGATGCTTCTGCAATACAAATAACCCTGAGATACAAGTCTCACATGACTCACAACATGGCTCCCAACCAATACATTGCAGATCCATGGTAATAAATACCGAATGAACACAATCATGGATACTAGACACAATCGTAGATCCATGATGAGATGATAACACAACCATGACCAATACAAAGTGGATCCATGTAATATGACTCAAACAATCTCCATCACAACCTGGGTATAATATGACTTCCCTAGGGTCTTCAAGTCAAACTTGCAATGATACGAATATATCGATGTGATTACAATGTTTTGGAGTTGAACATGGTAGAAACCATTTGATTACCGGTCATTAGTGTATATCGTTAACAAGTGTGAGGGAGATCACCATTAATGTCGATGATCCCCAAGGTATCATATTACATATCACCAAGTGTGAATAAATGAGTTGAAGTTGAACTCTAGATGAAATATTTCAATCAAGAGTCAATGATGTAAACTCATGGTGAAAGCGATGTAACCTACCATTGAGGCATGCAAGCCCAAGGTACTTTGTTGGTTTCTAAATTCAATCCTCAGATGATGTGTTGAATTCGAAAATGATGAATCGATCGAAGGAGGGCCATGATGAATCCCCCATCAATGACACGAAACTCGATAACAGATGTTTGGAGTAGATCGGACAGTAGATTAGTGTGCAAGACTGAATCAAGGTAGACAGATATGGTAGAAGGTGTACTGACTGCAGATGATGAGCGATGGACATCTCTTGAACATGGGCATGACATGACTTGGCAGTATTGACATGATGAGAACAGTAATGAACCCTAATGTAACTGATAGTAGAGACATTCTTTGGATGACCCAAAGGAGTGACTTGACTCATGGAATCAGCATGACTCGAATACAAACGGATGACCCAAGTATTGTATGCAAATGCAAATGAGTGCCATGTTCAAGAGCGACAATGCAGTTTCTGTAAATAAAGTGTAACACAAAATATTTCATTTTTCCCCATCATGACTAATGGGTTCGTCACTTGTTTTTTAATGATATTGAGGAGGGTAAACAGATACTCAGTATAGCTTAGCTCATAGATGAGTCCAATACTAAATTTTTTTCGAACCTAAAAAAGCAGGGGTTCATCCCATGTTGGGCCCTTCAATGTTGAATTTTAACGAGTCCATAGAAGGAAAACTCGGCGTCATTTCATATTTAGAGAGTTTGAAAAGAACTAAAGAAGACTCCAAAGGTCCTTTTTTGTAAGGTTATCCTCTTCGCCCGGAAAAGGGTAAAACAATGCGAGAGAGGACCCTTCCAGTCATGATTGGTTGGAGTATTCCTTTTCCATAAGTAGTGCCCCCTGGTCCAAAAAAGGGGTAAACTATCACCAGGAAGATGATCATTCAAATACTTTTACAAGCGTGAATGTATCAAGTTTGCTTGATGATCTTTTCATATTTAGAGAGCTTGAAAAGATCTTAAAGAAAAGACTCTAGGGGGTTCCTTTTTCATGGGAGTTTAACGAGCCTGAAAAAGTGATAAACTATAACTCGATGACTTATTCTCATTGTTTTACGAGCACGAGAAAGAACAAAGATTTAGCTCCGTGTCATTAATAATTTGATTTAATGAGTGAAATAATGACAAAAATACACTTTATGAGTTGTTCATACCCGAGAATACACGCGAAATGACCATAACCGCAAAAAACTGGATCAAAGTGGTACTTAACTTCACCTGCAAGCTTCGAAACTCGGTCAAAAACGATTAACCAGATATAAATGAATCCAACTATAGCAAAATAACTCACATTGGAATAAATTAAAAAGGGAAATGCTCTTTTTCAATATAAATAGGGGTAAATAGTAAAAAGAATTACTATTTTTTTTACCAAGTTGGAGAGGTGACAAGTGCCCTTTGGAGATGTTCTTCTTTTGCCGATTCCAAGAGCTCTGATCCATCATTTTAGGTGTCGTCAGCGACAGGTAACTCTAAACTTGTCTCTTTAACTTTCTAGTGGTTTAGAATTTGTTTTTTCTTGCATTTAGGTAGGTTTTGGTCGTGTTGGGTTGGGGGATTTATGCTGACGACCCAGTGCAGGTTTCCCTTTCGGGATTTGCACCGACGAAGAACCCGAAAGGGATTTCTGTGCTGGTGGTGCACTATCCAAGTGGATGTTCTACGCCGGTGCAAATGGCCAACTCAAAACCAAAACCCACTCAAATGCAAACTCTTTTGATGGTTGGGAAAAGTTCTAAAGGTGTTAAAATGTCTTTCTTGACAGGTTTGGAGTGAGCACAATGGTTCTTGAGTGGTGAGAATGAGAGCATGAGATCGAGGATGTGCAAGTAGAAAATGATCCACAATGTGTTGCATCGTTGAGAAATTGTGGGCTACTGAAGTATTTTCAATTGTCAGGGATGAGGTCCCAAGTACCTTTATTGACACACTTGGACCACTGTTGGGACCCAATACAGCAGCATTTCCAGATTGGTGAGCATACATTGACCATAGATGTCGAGGACATCTATTTTTTGATAGGGTTGTCCTGGCGAGGAAGCCCTCTTTCCTTGACTGGATCACGAGATGGTGATCGCTCAATAGAGGACATGATCGATCAGTGGTGTACTCTAGGTACACTGATTGTTGGTGGGAAAATTCCCATCAAGGATGTCCGAGATCGGGCTCTTCGAACATGTAATATTTACTATTGTGCAGGTAACTGGAAGCCAATCTGCTCATCTGACAAGCAAATCACAGATTATGTATGCCGAGTAGTGCATGAATCCTATTGTGTTCAACTGGTGTGAGGGGATTCTCACTAGTCTCTGAGATCAGTTGACCAAATGCTAGCGCGGGGTGCTGAAATAGTTTGGGTATGATTCAGTGGTGGTGTCCTTTATGTTGGAGAGGGTGCCCCACTTGCGCCCACAAGTAGACCTCTAGGATAGGGATGCACGTGATCCTCACATGACCAGGTGGGAAGAGGTGATGGATCTCCATGGTGGCGGGGATCCCATCATCAGTTTTGGTAAAGGGTTCTTCACATGGTTATAGGGACAGATCCTCATGGTGGAAGAATACCCATACCATGGTATAGACTTCCGAGGATACCTAGACTTGGTGCTTACCAAGGGAGCGCAGTGGGATGATATCGGTAAGAACAACTACTTGTGTTTTTCCATTTTATGCATTTTATGATTTTTTGGGAATAATGCTGATGAATTTTACATGTTTCTTGCAGACGTGGGTCCATAGCGACCACTTGGATTCTCTTATCTTGTGCGAAGAGGAGAATCGCCGGAGGTGGGCCCTGTGGTCTGTGATGCTCTTGAGGAGATAGAGGAGGTTGAGGAGAACCTCCATAGGATGACCTTGGACATTCCAGAGCCGAGTGTCCATGACCTACCCCGTCACTATCAGAGGTTGACAGTTGGAGTATCAGTTCATTTTGTCATGCTTCTCCGAAATGTGGCAAGGGTCGTAGTCTGATTCCATGCGCATCCTGGAGCTGCGTGAGCTAGGGCTGCACAACCTAGGGCTTAGGTGTATGTTTTATATTTGTATTCTTATGAGCTTCATATTTTGTAGAGATGACTCTTACTGAAATCTAGCATGCTTCATACTTTTGTATCAATACTACCATTTTGTATCTTGTACCAATTTATATATATACAGACACTATTGGCAGTTTTATACATCTTGTGTTCTATTGGTGATCAATGAGATCTTGTTTACATGTTTACTTATACAATAGATAATTTACATGTTATGTCTATATTTATATTTTATAAATATGTTATGTGTGTGCAATGTACCAATCCAAAATGAAGTTGGTCATTGAGTCAGAAACTGTATTCATGTCTTGTGGAATGTGCAGGTATTGAACAGACTCAAAGGACCTTTCTAGAAGACGAACTTGTTGAAAGAGATGGAGTAGAGTGGGGTTGCGGATAGCATAGATCTGGTTAAGATGAGAAACCAATAGTTGTGATCCAGGTGGATAACAACGTGGTTCATACCCAAGGAAAGAGCATCGGTTAGGGTTCCAATCACCACCTGATACTCTATGGCATTATTAGTCGCATATCCTAGACAATTTCCTCCTGATCTAATGAGCTCTCCGGTCGAGGAATAAAGTACCCAAGTTGATGAAGCAGGTTTACGAGTATGTCGGCTGGTACCGTCCGCGAATCCATAGCAAGTTTCCATCTGCACATGCAAACAAAACATGGTATAAGTAACGAAACAAGACCTAGACACACTAAAACAAAGCATCACACCACACAAAAACACACACCATGTACAATATATACAACATACCTATGTGTGAAAAAATCAGGCATAGTACCTCTTCAGGTAGATCCCATTGCGGGGATCACCCAAAGATATCTCATCATAATCCTCTAGTTCGTATGGTCCCTTCTCCAGAACACGTTTCACTATGTAAAGTCCATGCCACATGGACTCGAACTTAGCTGCCCCCATCTTATCATGCTTTTGGCCATATGTGAGGACCAAATCACCCTCGTTAAAGACACAAGGTTAACTCGACTTATCATATTGTGCTTTGATACATTTCTTATGTGCCTCATTGGCAAGAGCAGCATTGTGGTAGGTCTCGTCAATTTTTGCTAGGTAAAGGAAGCGTTCTTCCTCAGCAGTGGTGTTCGGAAGAAGTTCAACTACGAGTTTGAGAGATGGAATCTTGCACTCTATTGGTAGGAATGCCTCCAGTCTATAAACTAATTGGAAAGGTGTAAATCCGGTGGCAGTCTTAATGGAGGTCCGATAAGCCCATAGTGTGGAAAAGAGCATGTGATGCCAATATGATTTATGCATACCCACCATGCATTGGATCATGGTTTTCAAGAACTTGTTAATGGCCTCGACTTATTCATTTGACTATTGGTAGTAAGGGGTTCAGTTTTCATGATGAAAACCCAGTCTGGCTCTCAATTCATCTACCATATGGTTCTGGAAATGAGATCCATGATCAGTGACTATGGCTTGTGGAACTCCGAATCATGAAATAACATGATTAAACATGAAGAGTGTGGCAGTTTTTCCATCTTCGTTGTACGTAGGCATAGCCTTGGCCCATTTAGTAAAATAATCCATGGCTACTATGATGTAACCGTAACCTTTCATTCCCTTGCAAACTTTGTAATTTCCTAACATCAGTAGGAGGTGGGAGAGCGACAATGGCTTCCACCTTCAAGGGATCGATGCAGATCCCATCTTTCGAAACGATAAAACCTAAGACACGTCCTGATTCGACGCATAAAATACACTTGTGAGGGTTCAGATGGATGTTATACCATCTGCATCTGAGGAATACTATCATTGGATGATTAATGTGGAACTCACGCTGCTGTGAATGGGCAGGTATATCGTCAAGATACGACTCCACAAAGTCCTTCACATTGTGAAAAGCGTACGACATGGCCTGCTGGAATGTAGCACCAGCATTTTTAAGACCAAAAGGGAGTTTATGATATGAAAACTTACCCCAAGGGCAGATGAAAGCAGACTTATGTTGGTCATCCCGGTGGATCTCAATTTGATTGTAACCGAAAAAGCCATCCATGAATGAGAAGATGACACTTCCAACACAATTGTCGATGATCTGATTGATGAATGGGGTCGGATAATTGTCCTTAGGACAAGCCTTGTTAAGGTCCCGATAATCAACACAGACGTGGATGGTGCCCTGCTTCTTAGCCATAGGGACAAAATTTGAGACACATTATGTTAATGGAATAGGATAGATAAAGCCATCCTTTAAGAGCTTTTCAATTTCTACTTTGATTGCCATAGTTTTTTGAGGGTGTATCAGTCATAACTTTTTGCGGACTAGTTTAGCGTCAGGATAAGTTTTAATTTCATGAAAAACAATAGCAGGGTCTATCCTGGGCATTTCCTCATAGGTCCAAGCAAACACGTCTCAGAATTGCTTGAATAAGGTTGTGAAAGTAGTAATCTCTTCAGGGGAACATTTCTAGCCTAACCAAAGATGTTCCACTACACTAGGGGTAACCGAGATATCAACCAGAGTGGTGGGGTCAATGTTCGCCAGGTTTTTCCTCAGTGTCCGTAAGACACGTGAGTATCAAGGACTAGGGGCAAGGGTAGACATCCAGTGTGAAAATGGTGGTGATGTTATTCTCTACAGAATCCAATGGGTGAAGGAAAGACGATTGATGGTGGAGTTCTTCCCACGGAGGGTCATGCACACTCATAATTTCCATAATGGACACATTAGAATGAAAATTTTGGAGTAGAGGATTGGGTAAGGATGATGTTCGCTGTAGAGAATAGGATGTAGAGGCCATAGCCAAGTTGTCCTCGGGTGTTGACTGGATAACCTCATAAGTGAGTTCAGTAGGTGAAAGAGGCATGGTATCTCCAATCAGATGCATAGTGGCTTCGTTGGGTACAAGCCATTGATCATTAGAGTTGGGAAAAGATGGAATCCCAGAGGAGATCATGTTCATCGTGGCAACATGGTTAGGTGGATATGGGGTTGGAAAAAAAACCATAAGAGATTAATCTTTTATGAGGCCGACCCCCATACTCTCATATAGCTGTAAAGATTGTCTGAGTAGTGGGACATTATCGCCAGGATGAGTAGCGGTGTCCGGTGTACAAAAGTCCAGTTGGTTGACAGTGACAATTGGGCCTTGGTGGGGGAATTGCACAATATGGAAGACAGATGACATGACCGCAGTCATGGCATAAAACCAATTATGACCAAGTAAGAGATTATAATATAAAGGGGTTGTGACTACTTCCACATTAATGGTTGTGGTCTTACCCCCCAAATCGAATGCTAAAGCTTGTAGTAGCCCATGGAGTTGAAAGCCATGACCGTTGAATGCTTTTAGGGTGGTGGGAGAATGGTTCAATTTGGGAGAATCAATGGCTCTCCAACAATATAGCAACATGACCGAGGTATAAGAACCTTCATCTAGTACAATACAATGGACCATCTTCCCAGCAACGTTCATAGCAAATCAAAATTCCAGCTGGTGGGAAAGCCTCGGTTTAAAGTACTCAAGTCGAAACATGATTGTGTTCAAGGAATCTGGATCTACCATGCCAATAGTAGCAAGAAGAGTCTTGCGTTGGTTGGGACAATTCTACTAGACCTCTACTGTCAACATGGCACAAGGAGCTTGCGCCAAGTCCTCTACAATATTGTAGTTCTGAGCTGCCCAAGCATTAGGATTGAAAACTGCTTTCTAAATCGTGCTCTTAGGTGGACGCAATACTGACTCTAAAGAAGGCTTCTCAATGGTGAGAGGATCCTGCGGTATGGTAACATCGGGAATAGAAGTGGAATCGTTTTCAGTATTACTTCCAACAGGTTCCTTCGGAGGGACTGAGTCGTATGAATGTGATCATGTGTTTAGGTTAACCGTCTCACTATGCATCATGAGAACATGCCCGGTGGAGGATGCCTCTCCGTGTGAAGGAGAGGTTTGAGCGATCAGTTGTTGGTTCTGAGTGGGGAATTGATCGTTGAGAACTGTGGGAGTGGGGTTTCCCTTGAGAAACTTCTATACTTCATCCCGGTGGGGACATTCCTTGGAGAAATGGTCACCACCACACAGTAAACAAGGATACTTTAGCTTCCTCTTCTGGTTGGCGTCTTTAGGGGTGGTCTTGGGCTCCTACTGGTTAGAAGGTTTCTTGGGTTTACCTTTGTTTTTCTTCTTACCATCGGATTTCTAAGGTGAAGTGTTAACACCCAAAAATTGCTCACCACCTCATCTCCCTCATTACATGACTCATTTTCCTATATTTCCTACCATCTTTGCCTCCAAAACCTCAAAAAACCATTAAATGGCCACCAAAAGGCCAAAAAACCCCTTTTTCCCTCTCCAAATAGTTAAAGTTCCTAAAAAAATCACAAAATCCTCTAAAAAGGGAATACAAAATATAAAAAAGAGGAAAAAATGAAGCAAAAACCCTAAACCAATTGACCTAAACCATATGGTACAAAAAACCATGGGTTAACACTCCACCACTAAAAACCTATAAATAGGTGATGGAGGCTCCCCATTTCATATCCACAATCTACACTATCCTCACTCTGCCAAAATCACTCTTGAAACCCTAGCTTACCATTTGAGCTAGTTTCCCATTTGAGTGCCCCTTTTGGCCCATTACCCAAACACCTTGGAAAAAGAGAAGGAACCCATTGGAGCACAAAAGCGGCCCTCCTGGACTACTGTAAGAGCTTCACCAACCTCAACATCTGAGGTAAATGTAATCTTGGTCATATCATAATACAAAAAGAAACTTTTTATTATCTTGTCATTGTCTTTTTTCCTGTTGATGCACATGTTAGCTTAGATTTTGTATTTTTTTACTATTTAAATTTACTATTTATTGAACTACTACTAAGGAGGCCCTTCTCCTTAGTAGGTGCTCATTCGAACAAGCTAGGGTGAAAACCCTAGCTACAGTTTTGGCGACTCCACTATTGGCCATTGAATTTTTTGTTAAAATTTTAATTTTTTTTATCTTCTGCAAGTATTTTTCTGTTTTCCCTATTCGGCTGTGGCTTTGGCTAGTTGGGTTTTCCACTGCAGATCACGGTTCTATTCTTTGCAAACGCGGCCCAGACTGCAGCTTTCGATCGTTTTTCCGCCATCCAAATCGCAACTGTTTGCTCTTTTCTTGCGGCCCAAACCACTACATTTTGCCATTATTCTGCGACTCGAAAGCAACCTTTTGCCATTTTTCGATGACTCGAGCACAGACTTCTGCCTCTTTCCTGCCCAGACCGCAGTTTTCTGCCTCTTACCCATGATCCGACCGTATCTCTTCACCCTTTTGGTCGCGCCCCAAACCACGCATTGTGGTCATAAACCCGCGATCCGACTGCAGCTCTTCGCCTTTTTGGTCGCACTCCAAACCGCACATTGTGGTTGTAAACCCGTGATCCGACCACATCCCTTTTCCCTTTCAGTCGTGCCCCAAAGTGCACCTTTCAGCCATAGACCTGCGATCCGACCACAGGTTTCACTCCTAAAGTCGTGCCTCAGACCGCACCTTTCAACTACAGACCCGCAATCCGACCTCAGGGTTCACCCATACAGCCGCGCTCCAGGCCGCGCATTTCAGTCACAGACCCGGGATTTTTTTTCTGCATTTTTACTCTTTTTTGAACCCAGAATTTTGCTGCAATATTTTATGCACCTGCACAGCCACCTATTCTGTCTACAGCCACAGGCAACACTTGTATCAAATCCACAACTCATCACACAGACGTATCAACAACCCCCACATGGTCCAGCACCTGCACCCCCACCCACTTATTATCCGTCGCAGCCTGCTCCCACACCTGCACAACCCCAAAACCCACCTGCCGCCCAAGGAAAAGTGTACATGCAACAAAATCCGCAGCCTAACCAAAATAACCAATGCCAACAAGGCCAGCAAAACCGCAGAAAAAGACGTAACTGAGGGAACAACCCCCCTCCAGACCAAGGCACCTAGCAGCCTAATCCCCCAAACAATAATAAAGCGGCACCTGCCAACCAAAACCCCAACAGGCTGCCAAAGCAAGCTAAAAACCCTAACTTATGAACGAACCACCCTTGTTCTATTTGCGGGGTCTATGTCCATTACACACACGCTTTCCCACATTTGGAGCGGGCAAGACAAATCTGGACCGATGATGCCTACCGCCAAGGGCATGCGGCACCTCAGGCACCACCTAACCCCCCACCACCTCAAACTCAACCCTTGGTGTTACAAAACCCTTTACCAACCCAAGGAGTAGTGAACACTCAACCATTAGCTCCCCCTCAAGGAAATGCTCCACCACAACAACAAGTCACTTATGCAGCTCCTGATCACCCCATGCTAGACTCAAGCACCCATCACTTGTTAATGATGTCATCCATCGATGTCAACCTTCAAACCCGCCGAAACCTGTATGGCTCCACCCCTGAAGCCCCTCCCAATGAAAAAACCACCAACGCTCGTCCCAATGATCATCCATTACGCATACCTCTGGCCCCATTAGATGGAGCCCCAAAAGCCCCTCGCTTCCCACTTCACCGCATCAACAATAGCCCTAATGCTCATGTTGCTTCTAATTACAACATTGTAGATGACTTAGCCTAGTCCCCCGCAGCTATGTTTGCATTAGAGGTCTTAAAAAACTATCCTACATAGCGCAAAACTTTGTTATTAGCCATTGGTGCTATCGACCCGACTGATTGACAAATGATAGCCTTTGATTTGGACCAATTCGAACCACACCTTCCTTCCACACTAGCATTCCAAGTTTCTGTATCCATTTAGAATCTTGTCATCCATTGGTGCACCATCAATGAGGGTGCCTCTACATGCGTTATGTCCACATTCATTTGGAAAAAGTTTGGATCCCCTACTCTCCAGGCATCCACCATTGCGTTGCAAGCCTACAACGGCCGTTTGGATCAATCCCAAGGTCTCTTAGCTAATGTCCCCATCCAGTTGGTTGGTAAAACAGTGCTTATTGACATAGAGGTCATCAACGCCCAACTTGATTATAACCTCTTACTTGGCCGCAGTTACATGTATGCCATGTGGGCGGTTGCCTCATCCATTTTTCGCACCATGATGTTCCCCCATGAAGGACGAGTGGTCAAGATTGATCAACTCACCTATTACGATCCCAATGCCCCCGCTACACCCGAAAACGTTCTTCCCATGATTGAACAACATGTACATGGTGCATCTACCTCATTGGTTTCCTCAGTTGGACCTGGAGTCTACTCAGATACGTCGATGAATTCCACATTCCAATCCATTCCTCCCCCATCACCAGCGACCAAAATATCTGACTTATGTACCCTCTCCCACAATACACAAACACCCAACCATCAACCACCCTTACTACCCCAACCACTGTTGGTACCTAGTCATGTTGGTGTTACACCCATCCATACAATCCCCTTCCTATTCCCCCCTTCGAGAGTAGTGAGCACCCCGGTCATGGCCACTCTCAGCCTCCCAGGGTTAACTTTAGAACTACCAATGTGGTACATCACACCTCCCGTTTCCCCTCCGACATCAAATGTCGTCCTACAACCAGTGCAACCCAGTACCACTACTATTCAACCACCTCCCCTGTGTCACTACTCCTTCCTCATCCACCAATCCATCCCCTCTTATCAAGCACACTGGGGGCAGAGACCCACAACTGTATACCGCTTTACCCCCGCCCAAAATGGTTAAAAATCCCCCCACGTTTCGCGCTCCTCCCAAATTCTCTTTATGTGATGAGTTGGGCCATGCTACCCATCAATGCCCACAATTACCTGCATTACAAGAGCAGATGCAAATGCTTGATGACGACCCCAACATCCCGGTTGTCCAACTCGACCCTACCCCTAAGCCTCGTGATAAATCACTGCGTACCAATCACCCTTGTGCAATATGTAGTATTTACGACCGTTACTCACATCACTTCCCTGATCTCACAGATTGCAGAGCCGCTCTCTACGAGATGAATAATTTGGACCTCGAGACGTCTCCCCCCACCATTGAAGAGATCCACCCCCCAGAATCTCCGCCAACAGGAGAGATAAATACCATGTATATGATCTCTACTACTAGTGATCCCTCGTCACCCGATTTGACGACAAAAAGTTTCCACAATGATGAGGAGATTCTCAAGGCTCTTACCGCACCTGATTACCCCTGGGAGGATATGCACCATCATTCCTATTTCCTCCCGGAGGAGGCCTCCCCCACCACAGCCACCCAATTTTTGGTTGAGTCCAAAGATTTCCTCCCCACTAAAGTCAACTGGTTTAAAGAGCTCATTCCCTCTCACGATGCCTTTGAGGAAGGTAACATGGCCAATATATCACCCACAATCCACATTGATATCTCTGCCCTAGCCAGTGCTCTTGAACTCATTGCGTTAGGAGCCTCCTGCACTGAATACGAGATTGGAGAGTACAATTTTTTTTTTCAGGAGTTCCGCGACGTCTTTTCCTGGTCCTACACCGAAATGCCTGGTCTTGACCCTACTATCATAGAGCACCACATTGGCATGTGGCCAGATGTGCCCCCCATTTTCCAAAACTAGCGCCCCATTCATCCATCAAAGCTCCCCGTCGTTAAAGCAGAGATTGAGAAACTTCGTGCAGCAGGATTCATTTATCCTATTGCATACAACACTTGGGTTTCTAACCCCGTCCCTATTAACAAGAAACAAGGAACCATCAGAGTATGTATTGACTTCTGCGATTTAAACCGAGCATGTCCCAAAGACAACTTCCCCACGCCATTTATTGACCAACTCATCGATGTGTGTGCGGGGCATGAAGTCCTATCCTTGATGGATGGTTTCTCTAGGTATAACCAAATTCAAATCCGTAAGGAAGATCAATACAAGACTGCCTTCACCACCCCATGGGGCACCTTTTCCTATTGTGTCATGCCTTTCGGCCTTAAAAATGCTGGCACCACCTTCCAGCGGGCCATGACCTATTGTTTTCATGACTTGGTCCATATCCTATTAGTCTATCTTAACGATCCCACAACACGTTCCAAGAAATGATCCGACAAGCTTTTCTGCTTTGTCGCAAGTATCAGATCGGCTTGAACCCACTCAAGTGTGTCTTTTGCGTTCTGGTAGGCTGGTTGTTATGTTTCATTGTTTCCCACAAAGGAATCGTTGTCGACCCCCTCAAATTTCAAGCCATATTAGACCTTCCCGCACCACGGATGCTCCAGCAGCTACAGAGCTAAAAGGGGAAATCTAATTTCCTCCGTCGCTTCGTTCCTGATTATGCCACCACAGTTCATGGTTTCTTACGTCTACTTCGTACTCACATACCCTTTGTTTGGGATGACCAGGTGCAAGCTGCATTCAAATCCCTTAAAAAAGCTCTCATGCAAGCCCCTTTGATATCCCCTCTGGATTTCTCTAAGGACTTTATCCTTTACGTCTCGGCATCCGACCACGCCATGTCAGGGATCCTTGTCCAATAAGACGTTGCTTGCCAGGAACATGTCATTTATTACGTCATCCAAACCCTGTTTGGACCACCCCTATGTTACCCATATGAGGAAAGATTGGCCCTTGCCATCGTCTTTTCCGTACAAAAATTGCGCCATTACATTTTACTCAGTCATACTACAGTTGTCGCCAACTCCAACCCCATGGTCTACCTCTTGAACCAGCGAATCCTACAAGGTCGCGTCGTTAAATGGGTAATTATCCTCCAAGAATATGACCTAACTTTCACAACCCCTAAGAGTACTAAAGCCCTCACACTTGCCCAGCTCATAACCGACCTCCCATCCCTTTTTCCATCCTCGCCCATCTCCGATGAGTTACCAGACAATCATTTGTTCATCATCTCGTCAGATGACCCATGGTACGGTGATATTCTGCTATACCTTCACACACAGAAGTTTTGACCAGACATAGATCGTGATGGACGTCGCCGTATCCGTCACAATGCCTCTCAGTATCTCCTCTTGGGCGATGTCTTTTACTGGCGAGGGGTTGATACTACCTCGTTTCCTTACACACGAGGAAGACGAACAAGTCCTCAATGACTGTCATAGCGGTGCCTGTGGTGGACATTTCTGAGGGATGACCATTTCCCAGAAGGTCATCCGTGCCAGATACTTCTGGCCCACACTGTTTACCGACTGCATCACAGCAGTCAAGCATTGCCATAATTGCCAACTCTTTGCCCCTAAGGCCTGGACACCACCCGCCCCACTTCAGCTAGTCGTTACCGTTGGCCCGTTTTGCAAATGGGCCATCAACTTCATGGAGTGTAAACCCTCATCCACCAATGACCATAAGTACATCATTGTTTCCGTTGACTACTTCACCAAATGGGCTGAAGCCATGGCCACCTTCAACTGTAAAGCCAACACTGCTGCCCGTTTCTTTTTTAACCATGTTATTACCCGATTCGGGGTCCCAAAATAGCTTGTCTCAGACCATCGTTCACATTTTGAAGATTCCATTTGGCGTGAGTTGTCAACTCTCCTTAAGTTCAAACATTAGTATGCCTCTGCTTACTACCCCCAAGGGAATGACCAAGTTGATGCTATTAACAAAATTTTGAAAACAATCCTCCAACGCACTGTTGACTGACATAAGTCCAATTGGCATCACATGCTTTTCCTTGCATTATGGGCTTACCATACAACAACTAAGACCGACACTGGTTTCACCCCTTTTCACTTAGTTCACGGTGTTGAATCTGTACTCCCCATCAAGTGTCAGATCCCTACTCTACACATTGCTATTGAACTTCTTCTCGACACCTCCCCACTTGAACAATGCCTACTGTTATTAGAACAAGCTGATGAGGACTGTCGCACAACCCTCCAAACCATTGAAGCTTCCAAGAACCACTCCAAAGCTGGTTATGACAAACATTTCCACCCACGAGCTTCCCGTGAAGGAGATCTAGTCCTCGTTTACGACCAAGCCCATGACAAGATAGGTAAAGGGAAGTTCGAATCCATGTGGCAAGGTCCTTACATAGTGCATACCTACCTTGGACATGGGGCATATATTTTAACTGACTCAGAAGGCCACCCCTTGCGCAACCCCCATAATGGGTTGTATCTTAAATGCTTTTATCCTTAACAATCCCGCGGACCCGTTGGTCCATATTGTACAGTTTGATTTCTTTTTGTTTTTCACTTTTTTATTGCAACCTTACATTCATCATTTTTGCATGATCACAGATGGACCATATTCCACATTATTACATGGGCTTCACCGATGGAGCAAGCCGCTGGTCTCCAAACCTAGCCTCTGCAGCTTGGGTCTTATATTCCCCTTCACATGATTTGATTCACCTTGACGGAATGTGCATATGTGCTGCTACCAATAACCAAGCTGAGTATGACGTTGTGACCGGTCTCCTAACTACTGCCCTTCAGATGGGTATATGTCACCTTCATGTGTTCCTTGACTCCCAGTTGCTTGTCTCCTAGCTCAACAAAAACTACCAGGTGCATGATCCTTGCCTCTTTAGAAAGTTCTTGTGCACAAAACAGCTAAGTCGACAGTTTGAATCCATAACATTCACTCATGTCCCAAGAGCTCAAAATAGTGTCGCAGATCAAATGGCTAACAACATACTCGACTGGCATATCAATCACACCATGTAAATCATCCATCATGCATAATCATCACATATCAACACATCAAAAACATAAAAATCCCAAAAAGACTACATCTACAATAAAGGGCATCCACGATCCTATCATAACAAATCATTTGCATCCACGTGCAATAAAATAACACAAAACCATACAAGCACATCCACGTGCGTACACAAAATAATCACAGCCAAAATGCATCCATGTTCATATATATATATAAATATATCATCGTCATATACATGTCATGAGTGTTCTAGCACTCATCTATACAAGAATATACATCAAGGAGCCCCAACAACATCCCTGTCATAAAATACATGCCGTATATACAAAAAATCCTGAATGCCCATACGCATCGGGGGGGAGGCCCCTGTACTCCCTAATGAAAGTCATATCCCCCATATGAACCCTCCTCACCAGCCTCCTCTGCTGCGGACTCATCCTCTCCTTGATCCTCCTCCGGATCCTCCTCTAGATCCTCCTCATCCCCTTATCGATCCTGACCCCTCCTCTCCTCGGCCATAACTTCCACTCGAATCAAGATCGACCGCCAATCCCCTGGAGCCTCGTGACAGGCCTCAACCACCTCCTGATCAAGCTCCCTCCACCCCTCGTCAGAGACCCCAACCAGTAGCTAGTCGATGGTAACTCGCAAGGACTCCAAAGTCCCCTCTGCATCCTGTCGTCGTACCTCCCCACGCTCTGGAAAGGTTGGCACTGCTATCTGCCCCCTATGCTCCCTATGCCTTGGAGGTGGAAGCAATCCCACATCTGCATCAAACCAACATGCAAATAGTCAGAATCATCATATATCTCTAACATCAAAAAATCCAATATAGAACAATCAAGAAGCTGGATACATACCATCCGGACCCCAAGCCTGCCCAAGCGGTCGTGGCGCCTCCAGATCTTGCCAGTAGTCCATACCACGGTACGGAAAGTCATAAAAAACCAGCGGCATCTACAACCACTGCAAATAGAGCTCCCGTGTGAAGTACTACCCCACCTCTCCCCCACCCCGTCGGCACATCATCTCACCCCATTGCACCATCTGTGGATCCCTCAAACCCCCAGCCCAGACTAGTACTAGTGGTCGCAGTGTCGAAACCCACTCCATGAAGAAAGAGCACAAAAATGACCCATAGTTAAACCCCTTGCCAGATACCTTCACCGATATCAGCTACTGCTAAACACAGGTGAGGAACATCTGGCCCCAAGCAAAGAAGGTACCCTGTAATACCCGCTCTACCAACTACATCTGGCCCCTCAACACCTGGTTGGGCCCCTGTGACCCCAACACTCGAACCACATATGCTACGATCGCCCGAACTGATGGATCCTCTAAATCAAAAATCAAGAGTGCATTCTTATGCACTCTTGCCATCGGGAGGCAGTACCGATCTAGCATCTGCTCCATGTCCACATCCGCGGACACCCATGGCTGGGTATCCGCCACCCTACCCAAACAAGGTAGTCCCGTAAAAAAATATACATCTGCTAGGGTGAGTTCTAGTCTCTCCCCCAACACCATGAAGCACTGACTATCAGTCTCCCAGAAGCCCACCAACCTATTCAGCAGTAGTGTTGTTGAACGCATCATCGGCACCTCCGCGAACTTCAATAGCCCACACAGCCCCAAGGTCCCCGGGATATGTCAATCATCCCGTATGTACTCCATCATATCATCAAGTATCGCGCGCTCTCTCCATAGTACTCTTGGCATCTTTTCAATCCCATAATGAAAAATCATCAGGAAATCATCAAATAAACCATCATTCCCCCCACCCCCCCGGTATGACTCCACAATCCCGATCTAGATCGCAGCTATGGGGCCCAATGTCGCAATCCCAAATCGAGGCTATTGGGACTACAACCGCGATCGCAGATCGTGCCTGTGGAGGACACAAATGCGATCGCAGATCGCAGCTGTCTAAGCCACAGTTGCAATCACAGATTGCATCTATCCATTCACAGCTGCGATCCCGGATCACAGCTGTGGAGGCCACAACCGCGATCCATGATCGCAACCATTGCCTTGAAACCCATGATCCACACCCATGTGGAATGTACAACCATCCCTAAGGACCCACTACCCACCCAAATCGAGAAAAAATTAAAGGTATGAGTTCAGTGAAATACCTGCAACTCGTGGAAATGAAATCGACCAGTCCAATCGCCCAGAAATGCCAAATCCGCTCTAGCCCACCACACTCTCCTGTCAAAGTCAACCACACAAATGACACTTGGCATTATGGGCCCACTTACTATTTATAAACAGTTGACTTTTTCTTGATTTGGCCAGTATGGCTCCATACGGAGTCCATTTTCCAAACTGTTTCCACCCCTGGAATCAGAACGACGAGACCTTTAGCATGGTCGACTCAGTTTCTTGTTTTCTCTGAACCCCTTTTTTGGAATTTTTTTCCATGCACCTCACCATATTGATTTGCATACCGCATCGGCCATTGTCAGTTTTTAGCATTCCTTATACCATCGGATTCAGTTTTTCGAGCTCGTGATGATGCTTGAGATCATTTCTTGCTCTCACCCCCAGATGTTTTGGGCATTTTCATCAGCCCCTAATCATTTTAGTTTGCGCGCCACCTCGGCCCTTATCCAGTTTTGATGTTTTCTATATCACCGAATTCAGTTTTCCAAGCTCGTGATGATGCTTGAGATCATTTCTCGCTCTCATGAGAAACAATTTTCAACATTGTCTCCCGCCACCTTGTTGCCTCGATTTGCGTTCCACATCGGCGGCCATCGAATTGTTACACATTTATACATGAGCCATTTACTTCTTTCATACTGCAATTATTTCATTATTTTTCCACCATTCATCATCCTACAAGGAGGCCCACCAATGTTCCCCCCCAACCCTCGTTCTTGGTTCTCATCAATGTCCCTTGATTGAACACTCTCTCCTTGCTTGGCCATTCCTTTTATTCAGTATAATTTTATCCCTTTTTCGGGCCGGACAAGTCCTTTACGAAAAAGGCACTTAGGGAGTTTTTGTTAATCTCTTTTCTGACTCCTAAAAGAATGAAAAGATCACCGAGCAATCTTGCTTCTTTTCATGCTCGTTAAAGTACCTAAAAGGGTGTCTATCTAGTATAAGTTTAACCCTTTTCCGAACCTGGTAGACTAATTACGAAAAAGGAATACTCTAGTCACACTGGCTAGAAGAGTTCTTCATTGCATCCTTTCATGATTTTTTGGGCCTTGGAGACTAACACACAAAAAAGAACCCCCCTGGAATCTTCTTATTGCTTTCAGACTCTCTAAAATTGAAAGAAACCACGAGCATGCCCTGTCCTGGGCTCGTACAAATCCACACGACGGTACCATTCCATCATTTTAGAGTCTTCTTATCACTTTCAGACTCCTTAAAATTGAAAGTAATCACGAGAATGAACTGTCCTGGGATCGTATAAATCCACATGACAGTACCATTTTGAGCACTTCTTTCGGCTCCTTAAAACCATGAAGAAGTCCCCACCGGTGCCTCTCGGCACTATGATAAATCATCTCGACAACACCCCCAATAAGGTCGCCTTTGTTCAGAGTGTTCTACGATATACCACCCTCAGAGTCTCCTTCCATCCTACACCAACTTGAGTATCCCTCATTCTAGTCACCATCCCTGATCCACTAAAGCTATGATCCCCTTCCCACCAGTCAGTTTCATATGTTGCCTAATCATCCCTGCCATCATACTCTGAACAAATGAAGTTTGAGTCCACCCACTCTATTTGCCTAGTTATTCCCCACCTCCACAGTATGTTAGTCCTACCATCAATACTCTCACACTTCAGTTATACACCTCGTGCTCCTATCAAGGAAAAATCATTGCCTTGCTAGTTACAGGTCTCCCTTTGTCGACGACAGCCCATCTATTCTAGAGGATAGGCCCAGAGGTCCCTGCGCCTTGGACTCATCACCATCTGTGGTGAGTTCCTACAGACCATTTTGAGCAGAGTCATCAGCGCTGCTCCAAATGGTTGTTTCTCACATGCTCGACTTCAACACCTTGATCGCATCGTTGATATTCATGCAGGGTATATATCCCTTCAATTATTGGTCGAAGACCCTGGATTTCCCCCAACTCTAGCACATTGGTGAGTCACTTCGGAACACCCAGTTATATGTTCCCGTGGATATCCGGGTTGCGTTGGTGATAGTATTCAGATGCCACCCACTCAGATGCTTCCTTGAGTACCCAGTATAACTACAGTCCAGTGTACCATTGAGGGTATGACTCCCCATCATTTTGATCCAACAGCTCATTAGTTCCTATGGTACCACACTCAACAACACTATTATCATTCCAGGGTATTAGTTCTTCAGCTCAAACATGGTCAAACCGACAGTATGTCCCAGAATTGTGTCCCCTCTTGACCCTTATGATGTACATAGTAGTTCTCCATGTATCTTTCAGGTCTCCTTTTTGGGCCTCATTGTTATTTTATATCTTGATACGAGCATGGGAATGCCCGCCTCGTCCATATATTGAGATTATGCCTCATTCATTATTGAGGTCATGTATTTTCAGTTTTTGCAGTTTGTTCGGGACCGTTGTTCTGGGCACTAGTTCGTATTTTCTCTTCTCCACACCCTAGGAAAACCATACAAGACCTATGATGTCTATCGGCCATACGATGAGCTCCTTCCCTCACACATCAGGGGGCAATCTGTTAACACCCAAAAAGTGCTCACCATCTCATCTCCCTCATTACATGACTCATTTGCCTATATTTCCTACCATATTTGCCTCCAAAACCTCAAAAAACCATTAAATGGCCACCAAAAGGCCAAAAAACCCCTTTTCCCCTCTCCAAATAGCTAAATTTCCTCAAAAAATAGCAAAACTCCTCTAAAAAGGGAATAAAAAATATAAAATAGAGGAAAAAAGAGAGAAAAATGAAGCAAAAACCATAAAACAATTGACCTAAACCATATGGTACCAAAAACTATGGGTCAACACTCCACCACTAAAAACCTATAAATATGTGATGGAGGCTCCCCATTTCATATCCACAATCTACCATATCCTCACTCTGCCAAAATCACTCTTGAAACCCTAGCTTACCATTTCATATGTGATGGAGGCTCCCCATTTGAGTGCCCCTTTTGGCCCATTACCCAAACACCTTGGAGAAAGAGAAGGAACCCATTGAAGCATGGAAGCAGCCCTCCTGGACTATTGCAAGAGCTTCACCAACCTCAACATCTGAGGTAAATGTAATCTTGATCATATCATAATACAAAAAGAAACTTTTTATTATCTTCTCATTGTCTTTTTTCCTGTTGATGCACATGTTAGCTTAGATTTTGTACTGTTTTATTGTTTAAATTTACTGTTTATTGA
Organism: Larix kaempferi; assembly: GCA_027924585.1. Lineage (NCBI taxonomy): Eukaryota > Viridiplantae > Streptophyta > Pinopsida > Pinales > Pinaceae > Larix > Larix kaempferi. Next base: position 4,891,493 of record BSBM01000391.1, read on the forward strand.
ACTGCTACTAAGGAGGCCCTTCTCCTTAGTAGGTTCTCATTCGCACAAACTAGGGTGAAAACCCTAGCTACACGAAGTTGATTGAACATAATTCACTTCTTCGGTGGAGGTAGGAGTGGATGACTTGGTGGTGCTATTTCCAGCCTATGGTGGGGATGTGGAAGAACACTGGGGGTTCGATGGTCCACCAGTTTGAGTAGGAGGCTGGGAGTTAAGGGAATCGATAATGCCATCATCCTGAGGTCCATTAGGTGGTTTTGCAGGGTCATATGTAGGGCAGGGTGCATCAGGAACAATTTCATACAACGTGCCAGATTGAGCATAGAATAGGTCTAAGTAATGGGCATGGGCGATAGCCTATTTCTCGGTGACAGCCCCTCCCATGGCCACGTTCGAGCTATGGTGGGAAAAAAAGACTTTGTGAACCAGTCGACTAAGAGTTGGTCTGGAATATGAGCCTTAATAAGATGTCTCCTCCGCCACTCATGGATATGATCAAAAATATGAGTTGCGGTGTTTTGATGGAGCGAAGTTAGTAGGTTCTTACCAGTTTCGCAACGTATGGGTAACTGGAAATGAGTCAGAAAGAACATATCAAGAGAGCGAAAATCAAAAAATAATTTTGGTGGTAATTCAATATACCACTTGGTAACTGGGCTGGTGAGAGTCCATTGGAAGAACCTTAGACGGATCGAGTTGTCCATCAAGGAGTTGGATGAACACCATAAATGGTATGTCATCACATGGTTTTTCGGATATTAACCAGGTTTTCCATCAATTTTGGGAATATCATAGGGTAGTTTGATCGAAATTGGCGGCCAGTTATATCTGTGTAGGTTAGGGTCATTAGTCAAATGAGACAGGTCAAGTAGGTCCAAAGTGGCAAAAAATGGAAGTTGTTGGTTCAACTGCAGATACTGATAGTATTTATATGGCATATAGTGACCAGCAAGACCTTCATTGACTGGTTGTAGGGTGTTCCAGGAGGAAATTGGCCATAAGGGGGTGCACCGCCTAGGTTGGGTGGTGGACCATATGTAGATCTGCCACCATAATAGGGTGGTCCATTAACATGAGGTTGGGATCCTCCACCACCACCGGGAGGGGGTGGGCCTCCCCCAAACGGTGGGGGTCCTCCACCACCGCCGAAATAAGGTGGTCCTCCACCACCTCTGCCGGGAGGGGGTGATCCTCCACCGCCTCTGCCAGAAGGGAGTGATCCTCCACCACCTCCGCTGGAAGGGTGTAGTCCTCCTCCACCACTGCCACCTAAATAGGGCAGTCCTCCACCGCCGCCACCAGAATAGGGGGTTCCTCCACCATAATGTGGGGGTCCTCCGCCACCGGAAGGGGGTGGTCCTCCACCTCTACCGGAAGGGGGAGGGCTTCCGCCAGAAGGGGGAGGGCCTCCGCCTTCGCCACCAAAGTGGGGTGGGCCACCACTGCCAAAATGAGGTGGGTCTCTGCCATAAGGTAGAGTTATGCCCCCTCCGGAATGGTATGGGGGCCCACCACCTCCAGAGGGAGGTGGAGGTGGACCAAACGAGGGTGGGGGGTTGGTACTTGAGGGATAGTTGGTGGGGGTCCACTTTGTAAAAAACAATTATGCCCCCATATAGTGTACGGATTTCTGGGATAGGTTATCCCGTAGAGTGCGTTTTCGGCATTGAATTGGCCCGACACAGGGTTAAAATAACCTGGATACGCTTGAATCCATAGTGGTTGAGTTAAATTGGATGGTCCCTCAGCATGAGATAATTCCATGGTGGATTGCAAAATAGGTGAGGAAGTTCCAACGGAATGACTGATAGGAAATCCTCCACTCATATTATGGCTAGAAAACAGGGGTTTCCCCCCAGTAACAACATGCTGACCACTAATCGATGGTTGACTCATACTGGGTTGTTGATTACTTACCACGGGAGGAACACTACTTGTGATAAATTTAGGAGGTAACGAGTATCCTCCCCACAATTTTTGGGGTGGGGGAGGGGTAGGTAATGTCACGATAGTAGTAAGAGGGGTGTTGGACTGTTGTCCTTCAACATGTTGAGTCATTTGGGTTATAGAACTGGTCTCTTGTCTAAGAGGTGTACTGGTAGGAAATGAGGGTTGACCAGGTTCATAAGTGGTCATGTTATGGATGGATGGTTCCGGTGAATCGGAAGATAAAGAACAAATTGGGATATGTCGAAATGTGGGTACCTCCGTGTCTTCGGCCCTTTGTAAGAGACTTTGTCTTCTAAGTTCATCACCGATGTTACATAAGCGGTCCAGGCGATTATGAAAGGATGCCAGAAGCACTTCAGGAGAATCCCAACTAGGAGGTGGTGAGATGGAAAAATGAGCCATTTATTGACCTAGCGATGTTTCCCAAAAGGGTGCAGTTGGACCAAATGTGGTGGATACAGGGTCGTCCTGGGAGGAATTTAACCATTCTATAGATCTAGGCTCCCCTGGCATCACGCGAGTGTCTCGTGAAGTGGAAGGTTCGGCCTCTTCGCCCCTTAAGGGGTTGGAGGTTGGTGAGTTTGGAGGAAACATATGTGCTCCCGACTCCATAGTAGGGTTTTCTACTTCAGGTGACATGACTGTGACATGTGGGTCCATTCTTACCCTCGAAATTACCTCCTGATTAAGGGGATATTCAGGTGGTAAGTTTAAAACTTTGCGAGACCTTCTCCAAGGTATTAGACAGAGGACTGAACCAGAATTGATCCTAAGTGTATTCTAAACAAAATAAAAGCAATCCAAAAAAAATATAGACAAACTAAGGCCGAAAGCAAACTTATGTGATAGGTGTGAATTCAAAATTCTGGAACCTCACGGAATTGTCAAGGCTTCGCAACTCACGATATGCTCTAGGGTCGAATAGTTATACTCGGCCCAATTTTTCAAAGCACTAAACAGGGAGGATTAGTATTGTACCTCTAACCATGTAACCTGACCACCTGATAGTACGTGCGTAGTAGCTCCCTGAGTGTTGTTCTCGGTGTATTGCTCTGCCAAGACAGCCAAATGGTTAGCTCAGTTGGTTTCAGTAATCCTAGGAGTGTCTCTCGATATACTCAAGGTACGTGGGAGCTCAAATTTGTAGTGGTGCTGTCTAATGCACAGCCGTATGACAAGATCCTTTTGATATACTACTGAGTACATGAAACACCTTTCGATATACGTTGAGTACGTGAAGTGCCTTTCGATATACCCTAAGGTACGTGAAAGTGTCTTTGATATACCAGTTGGTACATGAAAGAGCTTTGATATACCGGTTGGTATGTGGAAGAACTACAGTGCCCCCGGAATGCAGTGTAGGCAAATAACGACAGCTTCCATGTTTTATGACGCTGGCACACATCTTTAACTTAACACACAAGTTACTAAATTTTTTAGCCTAGTTCTACCATTAATTTTATCTGGATGGTTAGGTGAATGCATGAGGTAAGTACATAAACATAAACATAATGCAAACCATAACTACATGAAAAAATTCCCTCTTTCTTTTGATGAAATCTATGTACAAGAAGGACAAATCTTTTTCCAAATGGTTTCACCAAAACAACAAATTTCAACAAAACCCAAATCTACCAAAAATGATAATGAAAGTACTCTTTTCTGTTTTTCAAGCAAAACATGAAAATAAACAACACATCAAATCCAAATCAAAGCATTTTCTTTTTGTCTTTTTGAATTATAATGGAACTAAATTATGAAAAAGGGAGAATTTCTACTTAGAGCACACTAACTCTTCAATTTTCACTATGATAACCTAAAAGCATGAAAACCAAAAATGCATATGAGACTTCAAGCTTGGAATCCCTTTTGCAAAAATTTGATTTCACTTGGATTTTTCAATAAAATGAATGGCTCATAATTCACAAAAAACACAAACAATTAACTTCTTTCTCAAACTTTCCAAAACATTAATGAATGATGAATTCCCATGGATGAAATAGTTTCCATAACAATTCTCAAATGAACTTGAAAACTGGTCAGAATGAAGCACTTTTTAATTTTCCAATGATATTCCAAGACAAAACTTGATAACAATAATGCTTTTAAGCGTAAAAGGATGAAAAGAAGAGACTAATTGTAGCACTCTAACTACTCAGAAATTCTCAAAGAAAAATGACAAGCACTCCAATGACCTAAAGACAAAAATTCACTCAAAAACAAACGAATGCAAGCCAACAAATGATGATTATTACTCAAGAAAGGTCTGAAAGCGGATCTAGTATGATGGATAGATCTAGTGAGGTGATCAGGAAGGATCAAGGTGGAGTGGATGACCATGAGGGATTGGAATTTCCCACCACTTCAATCAAACTCACACTTGACTAAAATGACCCAAAAACCAATACAAACAAACCAAGTAAAACACTGTTGAATAAAAGACCTCTGCCTGGAAGATAGAGTGCATAGATGTATGCTGATCAATCCAAAAAATCAAAATTTTTGGAATAAGAAACCCAAGTATCAAGTTTGAAAAACTCGGTGCAGGTTATAGTTAGGCACAGAGCGCCCGACGTAGTCTATACATAGAGGAAAAGCGTCGGCGGTGCAGGATGTCAAATGGGAAAAAGCGTCGGTGGCGCAGTCTGGTCAAAGAGAAAATTCATTTTTGATAGACAAGCACACAGGGTACACAACCCAGGTGCGTTGGGAGAATAACTCAATGCAAATGAAGAACAAACTCCAAGCAATGATCAAATAAATGGATTGAAAATGGCTCAACATACCTAGAGAAAGTCAACAAACTCTTTAAAGAAAGAATCTGAATGTGAAAATAGGCTCAAGAGGAAAGGCAATGGCTCATCAAGAAATCAAAGAATAACACATTCAAACTTGAAATCAAAACAATGTAATATCCCCAGTATGGTCGCCATATTTGTTATTAGACAATCTACTCGAGCGGATGTGATCCAGATCTCCCTAGTTCAATGTGAATCTAGAACAAATAATAGATCTAGTTAGAGATCGAGTACTTGGACATATTACTTTTAGATTGTAGATCTTCTTCCTCGTTGTTGCTCCAAGTGCCACGATCGTCAAATCTTTAGCTGCAAAACCTGTTAAGATATATGGAAACAATACAAGCATTAAAACATGTCTAAACAATAACTGATCTAAGTAAAAAGTTAAGGAAGTAAACTACAAACATTATCAACACAATAACATTTTTGGAAAGATTTTATATTACTGCATAAAAGAGGGAAATACAAAATAGAGAGATGATCACAACCCAAGCCTTAATGCTGCAATCCTCCTCCAACAATCCAAACCAATGCCTCCAGAGGAAGTGAGTGTCTCCCAATAAATGGATAGGGATCTTCTAAGATAATTTCACTAGCATGTAAGTGCTATAGAATTCCTTCCCTTGGAATGGAGAGGGGCCTTATATTTATAGGACCAAGTGGATAAAGTAGGTTGAGGATCATGGGGAGAGGGCGAAGGGATCCCCCCTCAAGGTTAGGGAACCGAATGACAGCTCACCTAGGATTTAGGGATAGAGATCCACCTCATACAACTTCTAGAAATCACTCAAAAGCTATCTTTATCCCATTTAACCAACTCTCGCGCAAGCTGCATGAAGGCAACCTGCGCCTGATAGGGAAAACGTAGGTTGTACACAGATACTCTATGCCACGAGCGCATATTAGTAGAACATACTCTGCGTTGGCACTTCTTTCTCAAAGAAAATGTGTGCCGGCCCAACTAGAAATGTGGACAAAGGGAATCAACTTTCTCTACATGACTTACTTGATCATGGGAACTTCAGGGATTGAGGCATTGAGTTAACATGGGACTCATGATGACGCAATTTAGGTGTAACAACTAGTTCCATGAATCTTGCTTCATAATCCTCCACGAATAGAATTTGTTGTACCAAGGCATGAAGGGCTCCTTCCTACTCTTCCTAGTAGAAGGTGGGAAAGTAATTGCCTTTAAACTTATCCACAAATAGTTCCCATGGAACAGTGTTTGGGGTAAGGTGCAATTGTCTTTCTTGGTGTTCCCACCAGTTCAAACATTATCCTTCAATTGAAATATGGCTATTTTGTATTTGGATGTGGAAGTGTACTCATGCAATGCTAAGCACCTAGTCATCCCATCCAATCATTTCTTTGCTCGTATCCCTGCACGACTCCATGAAAAATATGGAAGCCATATTATCTGAAGCTCCCTCATGATGTCCTGATGAGGTGGCCTTTGCACTATTTTCAATGTTACTTTGGGATTTCCTTCCCTTAGTGGTGGGGCCTCCACTTCTACCTTCAGTGTAACACTTCCCCTTTGAATTCCCCTGAGTGTGTCATTTATTGCCTCTAGAGAGCGCAATATGAGAATGGTCTCTAGCGAAGGTGCCGACGCATTCTATTCAAGTATTGTCATCGATCGACCTCGCCCTCGACCTACTCACATCCTCTCCATGCTTATCCTGTATCATGGCATAATTCGACAATTAGAACACGTTTTAAATCTTAACTAGGTCATTATTAAACACAAACCCAAACCTACTAGAGTGAGTGAAATTTTCTTTCTTTCTTCACCCAAAAATGGGTTTTACCTAATACCGAGGCAAATGCCTGAAAGGGTAAGGGTACGAGGTCACTACTACATCCCTAATTCGACGTCACCGTTGTGAGCCATGAGTAAGACACTGTGTCTTAGTTTAAGTGTGGTGTCACATTGTCCCCTTGTAATGCCCCTCAAACTCGCTATGACTATCGATATTGACAACACTGATTGGTAAGTGACCCAATTAAAGAAACCAAGATAAATGACTGCTTATATGTTGATTAAGAATAAATTGTTGACTGATTAGTGATATATGTGATAAATGAATATGTTTCTAATGAATGATTTGTTTAATGATGATTATGGATACTTGTGATTTTAATATGAAATATTGTTGATTGATTAGCACATGTGAAACCTTATGATGAATTTTATATTTATGTTGAAATATGGAAATGGAATTATGTGGGTGTTTATGATGTGAATCCAATAAACAATTTTATATCTTTGCTTAACGATTAGCGAATGAGTGAAATGAATTATGATATGACGATTTTCAAGAAGTACTATTGATGTGTGTGCTCTATATACAGTGACATGTAATGCGGTTTACCGACTGAATCATGATAGAAAGAAAGGGGGACATAGAATATGAGAAAAACACACACGGGATACGATGACGATGTTGGCTCCCGATAACATCCACACATGAGTTGAAATCCCGTTCAGCTTTACTCGGGTGGGCGTGAAGTCATATGGGTGGGACCATAATGGTTTGTTCACATACGAGGTTGACGAGCGCGCAGTAATAACGAACTTACTCCTCGGCGCTATTAGTCTCACATAGAATGTAGCCGGATGATTTATGGTAACGGTTCCTAAAATCACTACACGGTATCCCAACACAATAGCAAAATGAGAAATTATTGTTGGAAGGACCCAACGATGTGGTACCTAGACAATTAAGGAAAGAAATCATTGTCAAAAGGACCCGATGATGTGGTCCCTAGACGAATAAAGGAAATTGATAAATGAACACCTATGTATTTGGCATATAGTATTGCATTAGATTATTTGTGCATGAAAGGACTATTTATATTATGTATTTGGCATATAATATTGCATTAGATTAATTTTTCATGAAAGGACTATCTATAATTATGTACTTGGCATATAGTATTGCATTAGATTATTTGTAATTAAATAATTGGGACTAATTAAATATGGAGCAAAAGATAGACTAGGAGGCATTAACTAGTCAACTCCACCTGCACCCACTAAAATAGGGATTGGAATCCTAGCATCAAGGGACATCTAGGATTAAAATGTGGGAATTATGTGCACTCTCATGCCAGAGTGACACATGGTTGGGTGAATATTTGTATTAAATAATTTTGCATAAAAAATTATTTTTGCATGAGGCGACATGTGTCGCAAATGATTTTGCTATTTAAGAAAGAGGTAAGAAAGGGAATAGGGGTTGGAGAATGCTGGATGACCACCGGAATGGAAATGAAATTTTTATTTTGCTTTCTATTGTGATATTGGAAAAGGATTTTGGTGAGGGGGCTCTCACGTCTAAATTCTTGCGAGTGTGTATCCTCTACGACCTCGAGGCTTGGGGGTGGCTATGCGACTAATTGCATGAGCCTACGGTTGGGTGGCGAAGCTAACGATTGCTTCACATTTGTTTAAATAATCCTGTACTTGTGGGATCCAACTGAAGATGTAGTTGGAAATGGACAAGTTGGGTCAGATTGACTAAATCGAATCCTCCTTCAACAGTGGAGTCGACCTACAGTTGACAGGTTCATTGTTTCATTTTGTATTTGCTAGTTCAAAACTTAAATCAATTTATTTTTCTACCAATTATAAGATTGGTTTCATTTATGTTATGCACCTAAATTTCAGATTTAGTTTTAGGAAGGGCCCATAAATGGGGCGGTCCGTACATTTGGTATCAGATCAAGGTTCAATGCTCAGACCTAAGGGCCCATCGTTTACGTGTCCTCATTACGAATTAAAGGGGGATTATGAACAATATTTTTGCGTTTTATTATAGGTAGGTATTTGATTCAAAGAAAGGATGAATTAAATGACCAAGATCGGTATTTGTTTGTTGAATCATTCTAGATATGCATATTGACTTTAAAATTTAAAAGAGATTTGCATGAACTCATTTCTACGATTTCTGAGACTGTCGATTGATTTATTTTAAAGAGAATATTTTTTTTCCAATCAACTAAAAGGATAAAGATATTTTGGTTAGGTATTGAATAAATGAAAAAATTCTATCGATGTTATAATTATACCGACCTGTCTATTTAGACTCGGTATCAGGTTGTGTAAAGTGCATACCGTTATATTTATTATGTAATTAATTATACTGATATGATGACCTAGATATGGAATCCTGTTGTTTTCAAGGTTGAACTGTAGCACCACTTATTCTTCACAATACTTCGATTTGATCATCTCATTGTTTACAAGGTTGAACTATAGTAACACTTATTCTTCACAAGACTCTGATTTGATCATCCCATTATTTACAAGGTTGAACTGTAGTAACACTTATTCTTCACAATACTCCAATTTGATCATCTTGTTGTTTAAAAGGTTGAACTGTAGTAACACTTATTCTTCACAAGACTCTGATTTGATCATCTCGTTGTTTACAAGGTTGAACTATAGTAACACTTATTGTTATCGGTCAAATTATCACTTCTCCGTCTGTGACCACATTGCCTTGTCGGTCACACAAAAGGACATTATGGATGGAAGATATTACCATGAACCTAGATGATCTAGAGCTGAACCTTGCAATATTTTCCTTAGAAGCATTTTTCTTTTTCTATTTTTATACATAACCGTGACCCTTATACTTTCCAACTAGTGGGTCAGCCGTGGGTTCCTCTACTGACAACCCGCGGTTGTTAACAAAAAGTTGCACCCGCTAGATGCAAGCTAGGACGCTCGCAAGTCACTCGGTAGTTGTCCTATACTAAAGTCGTAGGTGTCTTAATAAAAAGCTAAAAAAAAAATTAAAAACACGAATTGGGATTAGTTGAGGAAGGTATCCAAACTTCCCCAACTTCCCAATTCAACCACCTTTCAAACCTTCCTTCCTTGCCTTGCTATAAATACAAGGGGAAGGGCTTGGGAAAGGGACCTTATTATCTTTGGAGAAATTTATGCTAGAGAAATTCATAGCTAAGAGAGAGGAGCAGGAGCCCAGCTTTTTGGTTATGACGGTGCCAGTGCAAGACACATATAAGCTTTATGTACTTTCTGCATTTGTCAATAAATATTGAGACATTATTCCATTTCCAATATAGATTTGATTATATCTATTGTTATTTGATTGCATGTTGATGTTATGTTGTCTTATTAATATCAATATCTTATTTGTGGTCAAATACGTTTGAGGAAGGTCTTGTGTTTGTGTTGCAGGTTGTTTGCATAGGAGAGCGAAGGGAGAAAAGCTTGGATCGACCTTCATAAATAAGATACTCTTCCTCTTAAATCTAATCCTATTTGCTTAATAAAAATGTTTTAAAACCCTTATATGTCTATCTGATAACCCCCAGTACGTTGGTAGTTTTTCCCCAACTATAAGAGTAATTTCCTAACAACAGAACTGGCGACTACGTTGGGGAGAACCATATGTGTTTATGCTTTGGGGACTCTTGTTGATTTTTTCCAGCCTTTTATAACTTGTTTGATCTTTTCAGAAGTTTCTAAGCACTGTCAAGGTATGTCCAATGGTTGTAGAAGTCTCGAGGTCTTAACTATTTCAACTTTATTTTGTTGGCAAACCAAACATCCTGCCACGAAACTTTGAACATTAGATTTAAGACCTTCCCAAAAAAATTCCTTCTTGACCTTGTGGTAAGTTTTCAAGAATCCAAAGTGCCCACCTATAACAGAGGTGTCTAATTCCAAGAGGACGTTTTGTTTGAGTTGGGATTTTTTACATAAATATAAGCGATCCTTATACCATAGTGAATCATTTTTCTACACAATAGTATATGATACACTAGGATCATTCTATAGATTTTGAATAAGCGTCCACACATATATGTAATTTTTCCATTCTTCCCTTTATACTACTATCCAATCGGGATGTAAAATGGAAATCACACAAAGTAATGCCCCAACATATTCATTTTTTCTGGAAAACACATTTGCCACCACATTTTGTTTCCCTTTTCGATAGATGATTTCAAAGTCATATCCCAACATCTTGGTTACCCATTTTTCTTGCTCCTCCAAAGATAGTCTTTGTTCCAAGAAGTATTTAAGACTATCATAATCTATTTTGACCTTGAAGTTCCTACCTATTAGGTAAGGACACCATTTCTTAATAACATGTAGTATTGCCAATGTTTCCTTCTCATTAATGGGCTTTTGTAAGTGCTTTACCTTGATTGGATTCCTTTTGAAAGAAAGTAGGTGTCCTTATTTCATTAGAATAACATCAATGGCATTTCATGAAGCATCGCATTCCGCAATAAAGGTTTTTATGAATTCTGGTGTGGCAAAAACAAGAGCTTTGCACATTGCCTCTTTAAGTTGTTCAAAATCTTGAGTTGCCTCTGGATTCCAAGAAAATGCATCTTTCTTCAATAATGTTGTTAGAGGTTCTTCTATTCTTCCATAGTTGCAAACCAAATTGTGGTAGTAACCTATCATACCTAGGAATCCTCGAATATTCTTCATGGTTTTTGGAATTGGCCAGTCCATCATGGATTTAATTTTGTTGGGGTCTACCTTGACACCTTCATGAGATACAATATGACCAAAATACTCTACATATTTTACCCAAAGAAACATTTGGAAGGTTTGGCATATAGTCATTGCTCCTTTAGTAGTTGTAGTACCCTCTCAACATGTTGAACATGTTCTTCCCAAGACTTGCTATAGATTAGTATATCATCAAAGAACACTAGCACAAATTTTCTAAGGAAAGGCTTGAAAATGGAATTCATCAAACCTTGAAATGTGGAAGGCACATTCATGAAACCAAATGGCATGACCAAAAAATTATAATGACCTTCATGAGTTCTCAAATGTTTTTTTTTGGATGTCTTCATCCTTTATTTTAATCCGATGATACCCCGAACGGAGATTTGACTTTGTGAAGAAAACTGCTCCATGTAATTCATCTAAAAATTCATCAATGACAGGAATGGGAAACTTATATTTAATGATAATCTTGTTGAGTTCTCTATAATCTAGACACATACGCCATGATCCATCTACATTGTGTACCATTATCACTGGTGCGGAATAAGAACTTTGGCTAGGCCTAATTATGTTGATGTGAGGAACTTGCACCAATTAATTAATGAAAATGCACGAGATATCATAAATAACAGAAGTCATAATTGATTTATTGATCGTGGGCCACTTCGAGGGGAAACCTCCTTTGATCAAGATCAATACAAATAAATCCTCGGTACCTTCATTGGCCTCAACACTCACTTATATACTAAGTCTATGCGCCAATACTATGGATCAATACCATGGAACATATAATAGTACGTGACGACTTACAAAGCATATGCGTCCAATACTATGGATTAAAACCATGGAACAGATAATACTATGGGCTAATACAAACTAAGGATCAATACCATGGAACATATAATACTATGGGACGACTTACAAAGAATATGCATCCAACAAACAATATACTAACAAATTAAAGAGAAGGGTTGATACAGGTTCTTAACATACACTCCCCTTTAGAAAAAGATTTGTCCTCAAAGCTTTAGATGTGGAAATTGATGTTGAATCTGAAGGAGTGGTTCCCATGTAGCATCCTCTGGTTGCATTTCATGCCACTGAATTAATACCCCTGTGATAGATCAAGAGTGAAGCTGTTGAGTGTGCATATTGAGGATGGTCTCCGGATCCAAAAGTATGGATCCTTCATTATCCAGTTCTGGTAAAATAGTTTGTTCTCTAATGTTGGTGCCAAGAACTTTCATCAGACAAGAGACATGAAATACTGGATGAATGCAGGAAGAAGGAGGAAGTTCCAATTTATAAGCAATATACCCAATATTTTGAAGAACCTTATAGGGCCCATAGAACTTTGGAGTGAGCTTATGACGCCCTTTGAGTTTCAAGGAGGATTGCTTGGAAGGATGTAGGCGAAGAAAAACCATATAACCTGCTTGAAAAGTGCGCTCGGAATGATGCTGATCGATTTGTTGTTGCATTCGAATTATTTCCATGTGAATATTGTCCTGCAAAATGCAAAGAATTTGATCATGGTTTCGAAGAACTGAGTCAATTGCCTAAACTGGTAAACTGTTGAAGGTGTATGGAAGAAAAACTGGTGGTACTTGACCATAGATTTCTTCATATGGAGTCATTTTAGATGCAGTATTGTACCACCGGATCCCTTCAATGAAATCCATAGAAATATCTATCCAAATCGATGTAGGGATGGGAAAGGGTTTGAGCAATCCCAAAATGAGAGTCATTTCACCCTCTTTGACCTGGAAGTTATCACATTCAGCCACCATCTATTGAATTGTCTTTTTCATTCCCTACCAAAGGAAGTTATACTGTTCCCGCTCATACATTTTGAGTAACCCGGAGTGCCCTTCCAATGGAGAAGCATGGAGTTCATAGAAGACATAGCCCTGTTGAACAAATTGCAACCAATTTGGAACACACATACAAATAGCCGAAAGAGAAACTTCCCCATCAAATGTGCAAGAAAGAGCATCGGCCAGCAGATTGTCCTTACCCTTCTTGTAAGTGATCTCATAGTCATAACCCATGAGTTTGCTAACCCATTTCAGTTGTGCTGGGAAGGAGACCCATTGTTCCAGGAAATTTTTCAACTTGGGTGATCAGTCTTGATGCAGAAATAATTCCCTAATAGGTATGGCTTTCACTTTTGTACTGAATGCAAAATATCAATAATTTCCTTCTCAGATGTAGAGGTGACTAAATTTTTACCAGAAAGGTATCTTGAAGGTGACAATCCCACTGGTGTAGCAAAGACACCCTCTTATATATCCAAAATGTGTTTTAGATCCAAGGGAGTAGTGGAGACCGTTGATGGGTGCATATGAATGGAATGGAGCTGAGCGATGACACCATGTGAATTCTTCTTAAGGATATTTTCGATGCGATGTGAACTAATGATGCAGAGATACCCTGGTTGTAATCCCATAAATGTGTAGTTTTTCCCATTGACTGAAAATTGCATCCAAAGTTCAACAAAATCCTATAAGATGGGGTCAAGTGTGCATAACCATTGAGCGCCCAAAACCACATCACATCCGCCTAAGGACAAGGAAAACATGTCAGAGTACAGGTTATAATCTTCCATAGAGATATGCACATTGCAACACTTCCCCTTGTAAGGTAAGCTGCCCCCATTGGCAATCATTACTTCAAAGTTGGAGTAAGGATGGACAAAACAATCAGCCTGTTTGGAGATCTGAGGGTCAATGAAGTTATGAGTGCTACCAGAATCAGTGAGTATTGTAAGAGGGATCTTCTCAAAGAAACCTTTGGCCCGCTTTGTTTGTGGGGTGGTGACTCCAGCTAAATCATGGAGAGATATCTCTGGGTGCTCTTCTGGATATGGAGGGTCAACAGGCGGTTGTTGAATGTCGACTTGATCATCTATTATATATGGAGCTTCTTCACCAAGTTCAGAGGCAGGTGGAGAATCCACATCCATGATATAGAGTTGTTGATCAACACATCTATTCCCCCAAGTGAATTTCTCATCACAATTATAACAAAGCCCTTTTTCTCTACGTGCCCGCATCTCTGCTTCAGAAAAATGCTTGATAGGAGTGGGAGAGGAGATAGAGTGATGGGAGGTCATTGGGAAACCATGTTTCTGAATGGAACAAAAGTGGATTTGGAGCGTTGTTGGGATATGATCTTGTCCTCCGCCAACTTATCCAACCCTAGGACTTCCATCATTATGTTGGGACAAAATATTTTAACCTCTGAGCGGATTTCATCCTTGAGACCACTGATAAAACAACTCCTGTGGAATTCATGAGACAATCCTTCTGTGTGATTGGCTAGTTTCTCAAATTTTGTCTGATACTCTCTCATAGTGCCAATTTGGCAAATTTTTGTGAGTGCTTCTGTGAAGTCATCAAAAGCACTATGACCAAATCATTGCAAAAGGAGTTGGCAAAAATATGGCCATTTTGGCTCATCATGAGCCTTGATGTACCAGTGGTACCATTGAAGGGATTCATGTTCCAAATTAAAGGATGCAAGTGGAACTTTGTGTACATCAAAAGTATTATGCATACTAAAATATTGTTCTGCTCGGGATATCCATCCAGTCGGATCATTACCATTGAAGCGAAAAAAATCAAGCTTCGGCCCACGAAAATTGTTGGAAGAAGAGAACCCAGTGTCTGCAGAATATTTTGAATGTCATTTATTGTTCATGGCTAAATGTTGAAGATGGAGGTTGAGAAATTTTTCATCCAAATATTGGAGTTTGGTTTTGAGGGCTGCAAGTTCTTCCTCCATGATTTGTGCTCCTGCGCGGGTGACAACCATAACCAGGAGTTTTTTTTTTGTGAATGGGTAGAAAAACACAAACAATTTATTTTTTAGTAAAGGGAAATTTGGATTTGGGAAAAACTCGGATGGGTAATTTGGGTTTGAGTAGGCTTTGGACACTTTCTAATGGACAGGAAAGCAAAAATGGGGATTTCAGAAGCGGGGTGAAAGAATGAGAAAAAATGTCAAAGAGGGGAAAAGAAGTAGAAATAGGAAATGAACACTGTGGCAAAAAATGAAGGTGATTGGGTGAAAATCGAAAAAGTTATGGCAAACCCTAAAATAGACAAATGTGGGATTATGGCTTCGAGAAGTGGAATTTGGGATAGGGTCCTTAGGAATGAAATATGCAGAATGGGATTACAGGGGTGTCAATGAAGTTTCAATGGAAACAGAGTTAAAATAAAGAAGATATGGCAAAAAAACAATTATTTCTTTTGTCGGAATGGATATGCAACAGCGCGGAAGTGATCGGAAACAGGTCTGGACAGATGTAATATGTGATTTATCAACTGGAAATAGATATGGACCCCCAATATGTGTGACTTCCTAAAGGTTCAGGGGATTCACTCAGCCACCAATGCTGTCTAATGGCTTGCGTATTGGGGCAGTACACCTCACTCCACGGCTCAGGTAAAAATGATAACCGCTTTGCCACAAACGACAACTCTTGGTTTACCTCACGGGTGGGACCTAGTCAATCAGGTAGGGGTCGTTTCCCTTTTCGCTGGCAGGTCCTCTCAATGGGCCAACTACTTCAGGGTTCCTGTGGTACTCCTCACAATGAGTTTTAAGGATTATGCCCAAGTACTTCCCACAGTTAAGTGGATAGGGATTATTCCCAGATCCGAACCTGCAATTGATAGGAACAAATACAGATGCAAAAACAAAATTGGCAGAAATTCCACCCAACGAACCCAAGAAAGTGCTCTGATACCAGATGTGAGGAACCTGCAACAATTAATTAATGAAAATGCATGAGATATCATAAATAACAGAACTCAGAATCGATTTATTGATCGTGGGCCACTTCGAGGGGGAAACCTCCTTTGAGCAAGATTAATACAAATAACTTCTCAGTACCTTCATTGGCCTCAACACTGTTGAGATATTGTAACTTCAAAGAATATTATATTTGTACTTTATTATTCCGGAGATGTTTATTCCTCCGTTGGAATGTGGTAACTTGGGTTATTAGACTTCCCTAGTGGGGGTCGGCCCTGTATGTGTTATGTGGGTCAAAGGGTTATTAGACCCACCATGTGGGGGTCGGCCCAGTCAGTTATAATGGGGTATTTAACCTAATGGTTAAATACGAGCCTACATGTACTTGTGTAAAATACATATCAGAGTAGTGTATAAATAGAGGAGGTGTGTTCCTCATTATACACACACACTCACTTGAGGATAACTCACTTGTGGAGGAGAGGTCTGCTATTGTGGAGGAGGATATCATGTCTCAGGGTTTCATCTTTGTATATTGTTGGTCATCTATATTGAGGAAGCTTTACTGGGTTTTCTACCCCATGAGGGTTTCCCAGGATAAATCTCTGTCTCTTGTGTTTATGCTATGCTTGTTGTTTCTTCAGTGATCCTGTATATGCTATTATTGTGAAATGGAATGTAATGCTGCTATTTTTTGTCTTATCATATTGAATCTTAACATGGTATCAGAGCTAACCTGAAGGAAGACAAGGTATCGCACTTACGACACTTGCTTTACTTACGACAATTTGAACGTTAGGGTTTTACATAGCAAAAACCAGTCATCGTGGAACTTTTGCTATAAATCCATTTGTGCGAAGTTTCAGGGTCTGAAAAGTTTACAGGTCGAAGCTAACATCCCCAGGTACCTTGTTTCCAAAGGGCACCCTCAGATTCGTTGAACTTTGTGAGTTATGATCAGTACAAGTTAGGGTTTCTGCCTCTTCCAGATCTTAGTCAAAATCAGGTGATCTTGGAAAAAAGGTCATAACTTGGGCTAGGAAGATCCAAATACAATTTCGTAAAAAGTGATAGGTAGTACACAGACTGTACTATCTCAAAAAACGTTTTCAGAGGCCGAAGATGAACCAGTGACACGTGGAACGCCGTACAAGTGAGCTCTCCTGTTTTATCCCATAAACAGGTCACGTTGCAACACTTGGCATAACTCTCTCTCAGAGAGTCCAATTGAGGTCAGAGCTGTCAGGATGGAAATATAACAGGTCGATCTATCTCAGGAAAAGTTTTCAGAGGCCGAAGTTCAAACAGTGATACGTGGCATGCCGTACAAGTTTGCTCTCCTGTTTTATCCCATAAACAGGTCACGTTGCGACACTTGGCATAAATCTCTCTCAGAAAACCCAATTGAGGTCAGACCTGTCAGGATGGAAAGATGACAGGTCAGGCTACTGCAGAAAAAAAGGTTTCAGACCCTATGGAGCAAAAATTTCAGAGTTATAGCAGAAACAATCAGGTGCATATTTCTGTCAAAACAGAATTATTTTTGGAGCACCTTTATTCATGGCTTCCGGAATTTAGGGTTTCAGAGAAAGTTAGAATTTTTGGAATCGGAGTCCACGGCTGAATGCTACTCAGGAAAATCGAAATTTAGAGACCAAGATCGAATTTTTGGTTGGGTAGAAGACCGGGCTTGATCAAACCCCAGTTCGAGATTTTGATCGGAAAGATGGAAAATTAGGGCTTCAACAAAAGTTGGAATTTTTGAAGTCTGTAACCACAGCTGGAAGCTCCTCAGAAAAATAAGAGTTTAGAGCCTTGGATAGAACCTTTTGTTTGAGCAGAAGGGTGGGCTTCATCAAACCCTAGTTCGAGATCCTGTCCAGAAGATCCAGAAGTTTCAAAGGCAATTTTGAGGGATCAAATTTTGGAATTTCCAAAATTTAAGTATGCTAGTTTGATCAGCTCAACAAGACATATTCTTTCATCCATTCAGAAGTGTGAAAGTCAAAGATTAAATTTTTAAGGTTTCTCTAGAAAACCCTAATCAAGCTCCAGATCAAGTTTCAGGGGGAGTTGAGGCTAAGGCCTTACATAAGAAGACTACAAGAAGTCTCGACAGGTATGACTTAAGAAGGCTCAGGTATGTCTTGAAATCTAATTCTTGATTAAGTTCATGATGTGTTTGTCTTCATATTATTTATTAGTACAATCTTGATTAATGTTAGAAATGTCTTATCACCCTAGTAACAGTATGAATGCATGTGAATGATCAAAGACATTCATTGATTAGGGCTATATGATTGTACTAATGCATTATGATGTTGTGTGAGGTTGATGTTGTCTGCTAGCAAGATACAGGTACATCACAAAAGACAAATCAGGTTCCATGACCATGAAACATGAAGACAAAGACTCATACATAATCTTTGTTCTACTTACGAGGTATGTATGACTTTGTTATATTATGCTTAACCTATGAGACATGCAGGTTCTAGCTCAGGATCTCTAAATCATTGAAGAGATTGTTTAGGTATGTTGTACATAACCAAGTAGGTATACTAATCTAGGTATGTTTCCCATGAATCTTACCTTGTGTTAGGTTCCCTTATATAAGTATACTTGGAATGATTGGTTATGCTTATTCATAAAGTTAGTAATCAAGGGATTATGCATATTATGTCTTTTATCTTGATTCATGATATGCATGAGTAAAAGAAGACTTCCCTGAAATCTTGAATACTAATGTTTATTAACTATAATCATGACTATACATTTTCAAGATTATTTAGAACTATAATGTTTTGATAGCATTTAGAATATACTAATGAGTGTATGTTTGTGTATGAGATCATGAGGATATCTCTTGAGCATGCACAGTGGTACAGAATGAATAGAAGTTCAAAAGACATACAGAAGATCAAGCGGGAGGCAACCACACAAACATAAAAGATAAGTATTTGAGTTGTTATTTGAAATAGTAATGATATTGCCTGTAATAGGTTGTATGCATATTTGTATTCCTAGAATATATAATGCTGAGTGTAAACATTCATAGAGCATTGAACAGTATACTACTAATGTGCATATGATTGGTAAGTTGGACAAACATTCCATTGTTGCTTGTCTAGAATGAAACCTCTTTGCTGACATGCTGAGAGCTGTGCACACTCTCGATAGTATGTTCTGGTAGAGATGGAAGGCATCTAGATAGCCACTGTATGCATACAGGATATGGGAAAGTGTTGTGCCAAAGTATTGGTCAAATTAGTTGCATAACCATGTAAATGATATCTGTATGCATAATAGGTTACCATGTCAATATGATTTGATGATTATGAAGTATTACTAATCATGTACTTAATTTTGATTTGTAGGAAAGGTCATGAAGAATGATGGACACCGTACAAGTGATGGATGTTCAAACAAGAAGATTTACAAATCAAACAAAATATAGAAGGCTCATGGCTAGAATATTCTCTTAGAAAGGGGAAGAGAATCATGATGAGATGTTTGCTCCAAGTGGCTAGATAAGACCATTCTCTTAATGGTGTAATTAAAAAGGAAGTGTGAATCAGGTTCTGTATGGGTTCCCAGGATCGATAGTAATTGGTGAGAATACATGTGAGGATTGCATCATCCTTGAACACAAGTCCTAAAGAGAGCCATAGACGTATGTCTTCGAGAATGAAGTCCTTGGTGGACATGATAGGATTGCATCATCCTAAAGAGATCCGTAGACGTATGTCTTCGAGAATGAAGTCCTTGGTGGACATGATAGGATTGCATCATCCTCAAGAGAGCCGTAGATGTATGTCTTCGAGAATGAAGTCCTTGGTGGACTTGAGGGGATTGGATCATCCCTGGACTTCAGTCCTAAAGAGAGCCGTAGACATATGTCTTCGAGAATGAAGTCCTTGGTGGACATGATAGGATTGCATCATCCTCAAGAGAGCCGTAGACGTATGTCTTCGAGAATGAAGTCCTTGGTGGACTTGAGGGGATTGGATCATCCCTGGACTTCAGTCCTAAAGAGAGCCGTAGACGTATGTCTTCGAGAATGAAGTCCTTGGTGGACGGTTGAGGATTAAGTCATCCTTGGACGTAGGTCCTAAAGGTACGGTTGAGGATTAAGTCATCCTTGGACGTAGGTCCTAAATGTACGGTTGAGGATTAAGTCATCCTTGGACGTAGGTCCTAAAGGTACGGTTGAGGATTAAGTCATCCTTGGACGTAGGTCCTAAATGTACGGTTGAGGATTGAGTCATCCTTGGACGTAGGTCCTAAATGTACGGTTGAGGATTGAGTCATCCTTGGACGTAGGTCCTAAAGGTACGGTTGAGGATTAAGTCATCCTTGGACGTAGGTCCTAAAGGTATGGTTGAGGATTAAGTCATCCTTGGACGTAGGTCCTAAATGTACGGTTGAGGATTAAGTCATCCTTGGACGTAGGTCCTAAAGGTACGGTTGAGGATTAAGTCATCCTTGGACGTAGGTCCTAAATGTACGGTTGAGGATTGAGTCATCCTTGGACGTAGGTCCTAAAGGTACGGTTGAGGATTAAGTCATCCTTGGACGTAGGTCCTAAATGTACGGTGGAGGATTAAGTCATCCTTGGATGTAGGTCCTAAATGTACGGTTGAGGATTAAGTCATCCTTGGACGTAGGTCCTAAATGTACGGTTGAGGATTAAGTCATCCTTGGACATAGGTCCTAAAGGTACGGTGGAGGATTAAGTCATCCTTGGACGTAGGTCCTAAATGTACGGTTGAGGATTAAGTCATCCTTGGACGTAGGTCCTAAATGTACGGTGGTGGATTAAATCATCCTTGGACAGTAAATCCAGTAATTCCGAAAGGAAGGATAGTCCTAAATGAATTGAGTGGATTAAATCATCCTTGGACAGTAAATCCAGTAATTCCGAAAGGAAGGATAGTCCTAAATGAATTGAGTGGATTAAATCATCCTTGGACAGTAAATCCAGTAATTCCGAAAGGAAGGATACTCCTAAATGAATTGAGTGGATTAAATCATCCTTGGACAGTAAATCCAGTAATTCCGAAAGGAAGGATAGTCCTAAATGAATTGAGTGGATTAAATCATCCTTGGACAGTAAATCCAGTAATTCCGAAAGGAAGGATAGTCCTAAATGAATTGAGTGGATTAAATCATCCTTGGACAGTAAATCCAGTAATTCCGAAAGGAAGGATAGTCCTAAATGAGATTGAGTGGACTAATCATCCTGTAAATAGATTGGGATTGCCTCGTCCCTAGACATGGTGAGATGTCTTAAAGTGATAAGGACTAATCATCCTGTAAATAGATTGGGATTGCCTCGTCCCTAGACATGGTGAGATGTCTTAAAGTGATAAGGACTGATCATCCTGTAAATAGATTGGGATTGCCTCGTCCCTAGACATGGTGAGATGTCTTAAAGTGATAAGGACTAATCATCCTGTAAATAGATTGGGATTGCCTCGTCCCTAGACATGGTGAGGTGTCTTAAAGTGATAAGGATTGATCATCCTGTAAGTTGATCTGGATTGCATCATACATAGACATGAGAGTTGTCTTAAACTGAGAGGGACTGATCATCCTGTAAGCGGATCAGGATTGTATCATCCTTGGACCTATGTCCTAAAGTGAGAGGGATTGATCATCCCGTAATTAGATCTTGTGTGTTGCAGGGTATGCTGCTATTGTGTATACTTGTATTGATGAGGATACTTGTATTGATGATATGTATACTTGTATTGATGAGGATACTTGTATTGATGATATGTATACTTGTATTGATGAGGATACTTGTATTGCTGATGTGTATACTTGTATTGATGAGGATACTTGTATTGATGATGTGTATATGAGGATACTTGTATTGATGATGTGTATACTTGTATTGATGAGGATACTTGTATTAATGATATTTATACTTGTATTGATGATGTTGTTGATCGTGATGATCTAGATGACGATGTTGTTGATCGTGATGATCTAGATGACGATACTGATGATCGTGTGATGCCGATGCTGATGATCGTGTGATGACAATGCTGCTGATCGTGTGATGACGATGCTGATGATCGTGTGATGACGATGCTGATGATCATGAGATGACGATGCTGATGATCGTGCGATGATGATGCTGATGATCATGTGATGACGATGCTGATGATCGTATGATGACGATGATGCTGATCGTGATGGTCTAGATGACGATGTTGATGATCGTGAGGATCCAGACGTTGATGTTGCTATAGTTGTTCGAGTGCTGCAGAAGATAAAGACTCAGTACTGAAGATGTTGATGTTCCAGTAACTGGTTGAGTTACTGATGATGTTAAGAAAGCTTCCAATGATTTATAGATGTATCATGTATGATGTTGATGACTCCTTGCTTGTGCAGATGCTGTTATAATATCCTTATCGTTAAGGGGGAGTGTTGAGATATTGTAACTTCAAAGAATATTATATTTGTACTTTATTATTCCGGAGATGTTTATTCCTCCGTTGGAATGTGGTAACTTGGGTTATTAGACTTCCCTAGTGGGGGTCGGCCCTGTATGTGTTATGTGGGTCAAAGGGTTATTAGACCCACCATGTGGGGGTCGGCCCAGTCAGTTATAATGGGGTATTTAACCTAATGGTTAAATACGAGCCTACATGTACTTGTGTAAAATACATATCAGAGTAGTGTATAAATAGAGGAGGTGTGTTCCTCATTATACACGCACACTCACTTGAGGATAACTCACTTGTGGAGGAGAGGTCTGCTATTGTGGAGGAGGATATCATGTCTCAGGGTTTCATCTTTGTATATTGCTGGTCATCTATATTGAGGAAGCTTTACTGGGTTTTCTACCCCATGAGGGTTTCCCAGGATAAATCTCTGTCTCTTGTGTTTATGCTATGCTTGTTGTTTCTTCAGTGATCCTGTATATGCTATTATTGTGAAATGGAATGTAATGCTGCTATTTTTTGTCTTATCATATTGAATCTTAACAAACACACACTTATATACTAAGTCTATGCACCAATACTATGGATCAATACCATGGAACATATAATACTACAGGACGACTTACAAATCATATGCGTCCAATACTATGGATTAATACTATGGAACAGATAATACTATGGGATAATACAAACTAAGGATCAATACCATGTAACATATACTACGGGAGAAATTACAAAGCATGTGCATCCAACAACAATATAATAACAAAGTAAAAAGAGGGGTTGATATAGGTTCCTAATAGTCGACCTCTAACATTTCTTCAACTATATGCTCAATCTCACGCTTCTGGCCATAGGGGTATATGTAAGTTCTGATGTTAGGAGGAATGCTTCCAGAAATTAATTGAATAGCATGATCAAAATATCAAATAGGTGGAAGAACTTTTGGAATATCTTCAAATACTATGGAATGCTTATTAATGACTTTTTGGAGATCTGGGGAAATAGGAGACTTAGATGTTTGAACATCTAATGAGCATATGTAACGTACCCATCTTGACCCTATCACATTAAAACTGTCAATGATGTAATCTTGTTATATAATCGTGGTGAGGAGCTAAAGGCCAAGTCCCCGCCATCGATTTATTGATGCATATGGTTTACGTGCTAGCTGACACAATGGAATTGTAAACATCATGTAATTACAAATTTTAATGAAATACCCACAACCAGCTATGCAATGCAACAAAGAGATGGGAGCATGATTTTTATAAGGAATAGGGAGGGAAATCATTCAAACTTTTGAGCCAATGGTGCTAACCCATGTGTCAATGAGAAAACCCATAAACCCTCAACTACCCATTTTGGCTTATGCACCCAATCATTAAATTCTTCCAAGAGTTGGTTGAGGTAGTTAATGCCTTGGGAGTGGAGAGTTATGGCAGCCAATTTCGTGCATGGGCAAGCCATCAACCTGGGAATTCGTATGTTTGCTTCTTGGGCAAGAAAACACCCACAAAATGGTTCCCAAAGCCATCTTTCACCCATATCCTTTGTCCTCTCACGTAGTCTGAGATAGCTGGGATTTCTCCATCATGTTTTTCACCATTTTTCTTGCATTTGCCATGCCTGGGAACTCGTTTTTGTTTTACACAGTGGCTGGGAGAGGAGGACTATGATTTGGGGTTGTTATGGAGGTCATTTTTGCCCCAGAATGTGCATGGACATTGTTTTGAAATCAGATTTGGCTTCCCAGGGTTGTTCCCCATCTTCCATTTTCGTTTTTGGGTTTTCCACATTTTTTGAAGCTAATGAAAACCCCATCTTTGGGCATCTCACTGTAAAAATGTTTCTTCATGCCCAACACTTATACTTTTGTTATTATGTGCATCCATGTTTTGGTTTGAACTTGTGAGCAAGAAATTTGGAGTGGTAGTGGACAGAATTTGCTTGATAAACCTAGTGGGGAGAATAAACTCTCAA
The DNA here is from genome assembly GCA_027924585.1 of Larix kaempferi. NCBI lineage: Eukaryota > Viridiplantae > Streptophyta > Pinopsida > Pinales > Pinaceae > Larix > Larix kaempferi. The sequence goes on from BSBM01000391.1 coordinate 4,915,957, forward strand.
GAAGATCAAGAGGGATTTGGCTATTTTTCTATGCACACCCTGAGAGCACTAGAAATGAAGGTATGGCTTGAGGGACTGTGTTGCAGTGAAGATAATACTTCCTTGTGTTGGGTGTGTAGGTATTGTGGGTGCCAAGTTAGATAGATCTTGTAGAGGTATCCATGGCTCTGTGCTTGAGCTCACTAGCTTAGTAATTCTTCCTTTTCCATCTCCTAGCAGCCTGATAAACCCAACTGTTGATTGGCTTGGCTGATTTTGGTGTATTTTGGCTATGTGTGAGTCTGATGTTCCCTTGTTCCTTGTAGAAATCATGCCCAGCTCAGGGGTGGCAGTTGTATCAAGAAATTGATAAGCACAGCTGGCCTATGGTTGGGTGGAACGTTGCAGTTGCATAGCTGGTTGCTTGGGACTACTTCATTGAAGATAAGTACTCTCATGTGTTTAAATTATGTATTGTTTTAATTGATGAATGACATGAATATCTCGAATGTATGATGGATGTGTAATAGAATTTAATTCTGCTGTGTTTTCAAATACTTGTGCATGTGCATATGCCCATCTTCATTTTATATGAATCTTTGTCTACTAAGTATGGGGATAGATGTCCCGGAATCAGAGTCATGTTCTCTCCCATGTTGGTATGATGGGGGTATGTGACAGAATGGTATCAGAGCCCATGGTTACAACACTGAGGCTGTTGGGCCGACATCCACACAACATATTAGGAAAATATGATTTTTTGTGTTTTGCATGGGGCATGTTGTTGTGTGTTGGTTGTTGTTTGTTGCTAATTGTTGTGCATATGAGATAACGCATCATGTGCTTGAGGCCTCGATTAATTATGACTCCTTATCCCTTGAATGTCCATGATGCTTTGAATGCATGAAATTGAATGTTGGGCATGGCTGGTATGAGTTTTTGTGTGTTAATTTCATGATTGAAAGCCTGAACAGTTGGTTGTCACAACCCCATATCTTAATGATGTCTGTTAATTACAATAAACCAACATTTTTGTGGTCGATTGATGGTTTTCGGAAGCAAGGAAAGCTTGCGAATTATGCCCTTATGCACATCAGTTTTCCTTGCACATGCTTGTTGGGTGCTTGAAGATTGATTGTGAATCCATTGGTTGGATTGTTGAATTTGAAATGAAAAGAAAATCCCTTTTCAGAGGTGCAAGTTCTTGGCATCCTTTCACTATTTTGCTATATGCAAACTAGGATCTGTAAGTAGCTCACCTCTGTAAGGAAATGAAGGACATATTTCAAGAAGAGAACTCTGACTGTCTTTGAAAATTTTGCAAAAATTTTTCTAACTATTTTTCTAAGTTTTATGCTAAAGCTATGGCAGTGAAAGTTAAGCTAACTTTCTGCGCGCGCGGCGGCGAAAGTTAGGCTAACTTTTATGCACGTGGCGGCGAAAGTTACGCTAAATTTCTGTGCGTGGCGGCGAAACTTAAGCTAACTTTCTGCACGCGCGGCGGCAAAAGTTAGGCTAACCTTCTGCGCGCGCGATGGCGAAAGTTAGACTAATTTGCTGCGTGCATAGCGGCAAAAATTGAGTCGGCGAAATAGTTGTTAATTCGACGTAGAAAGATAGAAAATTTCCAAAATTTTGCCTAAGGGCTGTGGTGGCGGCGAAAAATAAGTTAACTTTGCGCGACACAGCAGTGAAAGTTAAGCCAACTTTTTGCGTGCGCGACGGTGAAAGTTAGGCCAACTTTCTGCGCGCGCAGTGGCGAAAGTTAGGCCAACTTTCGGCACGTGCCGCGGCGAAAGTTAGGCCAACTTTCACCGTGCACGGTAGTGAAAGTTAGGCTAATTTTTTGCGTGCACGGGGGCGAAAGTTAGACCAATTATCTGCGATGCACGCGGCGCGTGCGACGAAAGTAATGTTAAATTCTATGACACTAGCAGCGGATCTAAGCTTAAAATTTACGCACGGCGGCAATTTTAGGCTTAAGAGTTGCGATGGCACGGGACTAGTGCAGCGGCACGTTTAAGCGCAACGCTTGCGATCGCGGCGGGGAACATATCACTAGGACCTGCGCCCAAGAGATGCGCTAATGGAAAGGTTTTCTCAAAGAGTGTGAAGTTGGAGGGAGTCTTAAGATTTGGTTATGCGCGACAGGCGGAGGAGATATTGTTAATTCTTGCGCCCAAAAGATGTGCCAATGACCAAGTGAACAGGATCATGAATGCAGTGGTGATTTTTTTTTTTCTATGTCCTATGTGCGTAGCGGCAGTCTTAGTGTTAAAATCTATGCTAATGGGTTGCACCAAGAATGGACATCGAGGAAGGATGAGGCACGGCTATGGAAGCGGAAGCTGTATGGGTAATCCTTGCACCTTTGGCGCAAGTTTTAGTCACAAAATGTGCACTAACAGGAACTACACCAACAAGCCATAAAGAAAAGACTTAAGAGACTTTTTGTGTCAGCGATCTTAAGGACAAATCATGTGTGAATGACGGTTGAGATATGGTTACTAATTGCGCTAAGCAGCGTAAGCTAATGGCGGTCGGTTTACATTTATACTTTGTGCTACAGGTGGCCAACAAAGGAATGCGACTACCGCTGAGGCAGTGGATTGTCGATTAAATTTTGCGCCGACAGAAAACGTATCATTAGCAAATGCGCTAAGCGGCAGATTTATGTTTATCAGTTGCGCTAAAGGGCGACCGATTTACGTTTATACTTTGCCACTTAGCGCAAAATTTATGATTAGCAATTGCAATAAAGGGCGGCCTTCATATGCTCAACATTAGCACCAAGCAGAAGAGTTAAGGCTAAAAAAAAAAATGTGCCGAAGAGTCCAAGGTGACTTTTCCTTAGAGAAAATAATTGAGAAAACTTTTGGGAAGCAAGTGTTGAAATTTTTCCAAGTTAGAGAGAAAAAAAAAACAACAATCGGAAAGACAAGGAAAACACTTATTACAAAACATGTAGAAGGAGGGGCCCCAAACATCTTCAAAATTTTGGGGAAGGATGTTGCAGCAACAACAAAATATTATGTAAATGTTGTGGATGTGCATGCATATGTGCGGGTGCACATGTTGAGATGCGTTGTGTGAATGCATGGTTGTGATATATATATATATATATATATATATATATATATATATTTCAATGCAATTAGATGATAGATGAAATGGTGAACTATTGTTAGTACTGAGACCATTCCATGAGCTATTGTGAATGCAGGAGAATGATTGCATGAAGAAGGTTGACATGTGATGGGCTACCAGAGTACTCTATTGGAAGGATAGAATTGCATGGAATGTGAAGTAATGAGTATTTACAATTTATTTAAATTGCATGGATAATGTGACTGTGTCTTGCAATTTTATTGTGATAATGATGCATATATATATATATATATACATTTCATTACATTTCATTACATTTCAAATATTAATAGCTGAAAGTGTTTGAATTATTGAGTGCTATAATTCTGAGATCACGTCAATGACTGTTGCAGCAATGAAAGGATTATATGTATAGATACTCACAACGTGTTTGGCTGATTAAAGTTCAAATTTCAGGTAGGCAAGTCTTGCGTATGGCAATGAGGATAAGTCCATAGTAAAGACCAGGATCTACCATGTGTAGGAGCCAAATGTTATGAGAGGGTTCTTATGGTTGTGAATTAAGCATAAAACAAATCTAAAAATTTTCTGGTTTAAGTTTATAAGAATAATCTCATGGTTGTAAATATAATTTCTGTAGGAAAACAGATTTACAAATTTTAGATTTGAGATTTTGCTAATAATTGCTAATGACTGTTTGGCTTATATAAAATTGTGTCAGGAGGACATGCTTTAGGTGGATGTTCATGTATGGTAGCAAGGGTGAAACCATAATGGACAGAGTGATACCACTTACAAGAGCCAAACAATATGAGGATCGCCTCATTGCTGAGCAAATCAATTTCTGTAGTAAACAGAATTGCAAATTCATATTGAATTTAATTATTAATGCTATTGATTGGTTATGGAACAATCATATTTGAAGTTTATTGTTAAATGTTGCTGACTGTTTGGTTATTTGATAAGTGTGCCACGATGACACATTGCAGGAAGACCATGTATGATGGCCTACAGAATCCAAACTAGATGGGAAGGATCCCATGCTTTGGAAATGGGTTTCGGGTGAAACGCCATTGTAGATTTTGATAACACCTTAGCTGCACTGCATGTGAGTGAGATGGTAAAACTATGCCAAGAAGGAATGTGTGGGTTATGGAATGTGAAAAAGATTGGAGTGGCAAACTGAAGGACTGTTGACTCATAGAAGGGATCCCCCATTCTTCTCAAATGAAGAAAGGATACATCTGATAAATGAATGAGTATTCTGTGACCCTAACTAAGAATATACATGTATGGTTATCAGATTTAAAATGCAGAGCATGTTTTATTATTATTCCAGACTGCTTCAGTATGATTAGGGCCTACATGACTCACATCAGAAAGAGATGCATACCTTTCGGGTGCTGGGTTTTGTTGAGGTTGTCAATATTGACTACACCCTAAGGGAATGGACGCATTCCTGGCGTTTCAATACTTGATAGTGAATGTTATGAAATATGATTACAATTTTTGAGCAGCAATATTGATGAGCCTGCTTATCCTTCTTGTGTTGTCAGCTTATACGAATGCAATTTGGTTTTGCACGTTAAGGGGCAATGTGAAGAGAAAGTACTCAAGAGGACTGTATGGGAAATGGTAACCTTTCTACACTCACACTAAAGGACACTAGAAGATATGGATAGGCCCAAGGAGCTGTGTAGCAGAAAAGGGGTATCATCCTAGTGTAGTGTGAGTGGGTATTGTGGGGGCCATGCTAACCTACAGTCAAGTGAGTCACCTATGGATTTCCTGGAGGGAACCACTGGTTTCATAAGAGAAGGAGCCACGTAATCATATTATGTTGTTCTTATTGCCTGATAAATCTAGTCGGTGTACTGGCTTGGCAATGGCTGTTTTATGCCTGATAAACCCAGTTGGTGTACTAACTTGGAATTGGATATGTGGATGTTGTGGTGAATGGTTGTTGGATGCCTGAAAAACCCAGTCGGTGTACTGGCTTGGAATTAGTTATTTTCATGTTGTGGAGGTATTGGTGAAGGGTGTTATTTCCTGACAAACCCAGTCGGAGAACTGGCTTGGAAATGGTCGTTGTATGCTTGATAAACCCAGTCGGCATACTGGCTTAGCATACTGATTTTTTAAATGCTTGATAAACCCAGTCAGCGTACTAGCTTAGCATACTGATTTTTGGGAGGCCTGATAAACCCAGTCGGCGTACTGGCTTGGCATTGCCTATTCGGAGGATGTTGTGGAGAAGCATGTCTATTGACCAAGCATCTACCCCACACGTGATCCAAGGCTTGTAAAGCAGAGAAGGAAACCTGTGGAGTAGCAAGGAAATGCACAATACAGATAAGTATTCAATTTCATTTATTTCTTGATTTTAATAATGAAGATTTTAGGTATAAGTTTTCTAACGGCTAGGATGATACACTATTGGAAACCTTGGTCATCGCAGGAAGCAAGGAACCTGAAAGAACTATAAAATGCTTGGTTAAAACAGAGAGTAACTGGTCAGGCGCTATAAACTCTTAGTAAATCCAGGGAGTAACTGGTTGGGCACTAAAAATGCTTGATAAATTAAGAGAGTAGTTGGTGGGGGCACTAACCCTTGATGTTGTGGAGCAACCGACGTGCTGGCCAAACATTCTTTAATTAATTAATAAAAGCAGTCAGAGCACTGGCCTAGCATATTGATAAATGAGATGGTTGATAAACTAGTCGGCGTACTGGCCTGGCAATGCCATTTGAATGATTGTGGAGTAGCCTGCGTGCTAGCCCAACATTCGTTATTGTATCCACGGGAAATCAAATGCTTGTAAAGCAAAGAGGGAGCCTATGGAATAAAGTGAAGACACCCGATGCAGATAAGTATTTGGTTATCCTGCAACATCTTTCTTATTTAGTATGAATATACGTGTGTATAGGATTTGTTTATGAGTTCTTAAACTCTTGTTTGGAGATAAAACCTATGAAAATAAACTAAACATGTGAATTAATTCAATGTTTGAGTGTAGGTACTGCTAGAAGCAAGGACTATGAGGGCATCATAGGTATGTATGTGGACATGTGACCGTCCTAAAGAGCTCAGTATGAGAAGTAATGAAAGATGGTGCTAGTGGACATGTGTGGGTCCTAGTAGCCAAATGTTCTGTAGGCAACAATGGGGAAAGGGGTTCCCTAGTTGAAAATCATAAGACAAACCTTAGACACTAAGTGTCATAGCCAGGAAAGGGAAAGTCAAGCATTCACATTGAAGTGAAAGAGGCTAAGGAGCATGAAACCACAGTGATGGTGTGGCTCCGGAATAGAACAAGACTAAGAGGGGGAAACTCTTACTCTTCTCTTTTCTTTTGACTAATGCATCTTAGAAACAAAATATTGTTGAGTGCATGTCATAGATGAAGTTGATTGTGTTTATTGCTTGAAATGAGTTGTGAATGTTGAATTAGTTATTTTCCTTTGAAAGGATGAACATGAATGAGTTCATGTGTATGTTGGGAAAGCATGAAATGTGTGGAAGTCTCATGAGTAAAGCATGAACGTTCCATGTCAATTGGGCAAATAATTGACTAATTATAATATGGTGTTATGCTTGTCCTAATAGGAATTGCCATGATGAATCTCACAGGTGAGAAATTGAAAGACATTGTTTACAGCTGTTACTAGCCAAGTGTTGCTAGTGAGCAAAGTGTGGGCCAGCTGTGCGTATTGATCATGGCATCATACCAAAAGATATATGTTTTGGCTGAAAACTTCCTCAAATAGTTTCCAAGACAGCAATAAAGATGGCCTCCATGGAATTCCAGACTTGTAGATCAGCTGGAAGGTAAATAAAAGGAAGGGATTGTTGTGGAGCAATGACCACCTGCGGAGCTGAAGGATTAAAACCAGCAGGAGTAGCTTGTGGAAGCCAAAGTACTTGTTCCTGAAAGTTCAAGTAAAGAGATGAAATGCAGGACAGACCTGCCACCAGTTGTGAATTTTGACGCATGTGTAAAATGGGTATATATATTCCAAAGTGTTGGAACACCGAGGATGGTGTTATTCCAAGGGGAGGGGAATGTAATGTCCCCATCTTGACCCTATCACATTAAAATTGTAAATGATGTAATCTTGTTATATAATTATGGTGAGGAGCTCAAGGCCAAGGCCCCGCCATGGATTTATTGATGCATATGGTTTATGTGCTAGTCGGCACAATGGAATTGTAAACATCATGTAATTACAAATTTTAATGAAATACCCACAACCAGCTATGCAATGCAACAAAGAGATGGGGGCATGATTTTAATAAGGAATAGGGAGGGAAATTATTCAAACTCTTGAGCCAATGGTGCTAATCCATGTGTTAATGAGAAAACCCATAAACCCTCAACTACCCATTTTGGCTTATGCACCCAATCATTAAATTCTTCCAAGAGTTGGTTGAGGCAGTTAATGCCTTGGGAGTGGAGAGATATGGCAACCAATTTTGTGCATGGGCAAGCCATCAACCTGGGAATTCGTATTTTTTCTTCTTAGGCAAGAAAACGCCCATGAAATGGTGCCCAAATCCATCTTTCACCCATATCCTTTTCCCTCTCACGCAGTCTGAGCTAGTTGGGCTTTCTCCATCACGTTTTTCACCATTTTTCCTACATTTTCCATGCCTGGGAACTCGTTTTTGTTTTACACAGTGGTTGGGAGAGGAGGACCATGATTTGGGGCTGTTATGGAGGTCATTTTTGCCCCAGAATGTCCATGGACGTTCTTCTGAAATCGGATTTGGCTTCCCACGGTTGTTCCCCATCTTCCATTTTCGTTTTTGGGTTCCCACATTTTTCTGAGCTAATGAAAACCCCATCTTTGGGAATCTCACTGTAAAAACGTTTCTTCATTCCCAACACTTATAATTTTGTTGTTATGTGCATCCCTGTTTTGGTTTGAACCTATGAGCAAGAAATTTGGAGTGGTAGTGGACAGAATTGGATTGATAAACCTAGTGGGGAGAAGAACCTCTCAAGAAGATCAAGAGGGCTTTGGCTACTTTTCTATGCACACCCTGAGAGCACTAGAAAGGAAGGTATGGCTTGAGGGACTATGTATCAGTGAAGAGAATACTTCCTTGTGTTGGGTGTGTAGGTATTGTGGGTGCCAAGTTAGATAGATCTTGTAAAGGTATCCATAGCTCTGTGCTTGAGCTCACTAGCTTAGTAATTCTTCCTTTTCCATCTCTTAGCAGCCTGATAAAACCAACTGTTGATTGGCTTGGATGATTTTGGTGTATTTTGGCTATGTGTGAGTCTGTTGTTCCCTTGTTCCTTGTAGAAATCATGCCCAGCTCAGGGGTGGTAGTTGTATCAAGAGATTGATAAGCACAGCTGGCCTATGGTTGGGTGGAATGTTGTAGTTGCATAGCTGGTTGCTTGGGACTACTTCGTTGAAGATAAGTACTCTCATGTGTTTAAATTATGTATTGTTTTAATTGATGAATGACATGAATATCTCGAATGTATGATGGATGTGTAATAGAATTTAATTCTGCTGTGTTTTCAAATACTTGTGCATTTGCATATGCCCATCTTCATTTTATATGAATCTTTGTCTACTAAGTATGGGGCTAGATGTCTCGGAATCAGAGTCGTGTTCTCTCCCATGTTCGTATGATGGGTGGGTATGTGACAGCATAATTGTGCAATTACACCTTGATGTCCATTTTTCATCAGTTTTGTCATACCATTAGATATTATTACCTTTCTTGGTTTCCTTGTGATACCATTTAACTCATATTCTTTTCCTTCCCATGAAAATTTCATGAAAAGCTTCTGAAAATTAAAAGCCACTATTCCCAATGATTGTAACCATTGAACTCTTAAGACAACATCAACACCCCCCATTGAAATAAAAATCATCAAACTGTTCAATACATATTCCCCTATAGTAAGATTTATATTATGGAATTTCGGTGAGAAATTGATAGTTTCTCCATCTGCAATCATTACTTGAAAATCTGGTGCTGGATATACAACACAGTTGAGAGACTTAGCTAATTTACAATGAATGAAATTATGAGTACTACCAGAATCAATCAACATTGTTACCTTTTTTTATTTTTGATATATCCTTCAATATTGAGAGTTTGAGGAGTGCTAATACCATCCAATGCATGGAAGGATATGGTGGGAGTAATCTCTTCGAAAGTAGTATCTTCTATTTCTGCATCTTGAGACGATTCATGTTCTTTTGGTTCTTCCTCTTCACAATCTATGTAGAATGATTTCTTCTCACCACACTTATGTCCCTTACTATACATGTTGTAACAATTAAAGCATAGGCCTTTTTATCCTCTTTCCTCTAGTTGTTGAGGTGTCAACCTTCGAGGTGGGTTAGAAGAAGGAACATTATTCTCTTGGTATGTGTTGGAAGTAGTCTTTCTAGTAGCCACAGTCATATTTTTACTTTAAACCTTTATTTCCATCATGAATGTATTCTCCAAGGATGGTGGTTCAAAGAGACGCACCTCATGTTGAATCTTCAAGGTTCCAATAGAGAGATCCAACATATTATCTTCTAAAATGTTCTTCACTCTAAGTCTTAGCTTCTGAAACTACTTGATGTGCTCTGAAACTGGACCTTTTTGCTTGAGATTTATTAACTGTATAAAGAATGTGTTGTTATTAATATCCCCATAATCTACAATCAATTCTTCGTGGAATATAGACCAAGATATAATAAGTATGTTTTACGGCCACTAAGCCATTGGTACCATACAAATTGATTAGGCTCTAAATATAATGATGCAATAGTTACCTTTTGCAAAGTTGTAAACTAGTGTAGATCAAAGAATTGGTCCATCTGGAATATCCTTGTTATTGTATCACTGCCATCAAAATTTCTCATGTCAATCTTGGGAAGTTGGGTTCCCCTTGGTGACCATCCCTGATGACTTCCATTACAAGAATGATTCAACTTGGAATATTCTTATTCGGGGAATGTTTCTCAACATGGAAATTTTCTTTATCCTCCTGAGTATCATGGAACACATCATCACCTGTAGGGGGAGTATCCCTTAAATTTTGTATGAGATTACCAATATTTTTTATATTTCCCATCAACTTCTCCTCTAAATTGAGTAAATTATCTATTCTCACCAAACCTTTCATATTTTCCTCCATTTTATTCAACTTCTCCTCTACTAAATCAACTTTTTTAACGGACCCTTTAATCATATCTTCCAACTGGGACCCTCGAAAAGAGAGGTCTTCCCTTTCATCATACGTCGAGGATGGGTCCTCTGGTGGTTTGAGTGGAGTGCGATTTTTTACACTTTCTTTTGGTGGAATTTTGAACAATATAAATAGATATCACACCCTAGGTTTCACCACAATTAGATCCTTTTACTCAAAGTTATTCAAATTTAAAATGGTGTACCTTTTCGAAACTTGATTGGAAGACTATTTTATGGATGACTTGAAATTGATATATATTTGAAATTTCTGCTCCTCTGGGTCTAAAACTTCGTCTTGTAGTATCTTGACGTGTTCTTTTTCCAATTCCACAGGTTTTACCTAATTCTGATGTACCAATAAGAAGTTATTGCGAATCTCCCAACACTTATTATTTTTTGCCTTTCCAGAAGAGCGAACTTGTATGGTATGCCATGTGTCCAATATTTCATATCTAAGGCTGAAAACCCTACCAAATATACTTTGGTTCTCCTCATTTCTGATGCAACATGTCTCACTCAATTTGTATCTCGCATACCCCAAATATGACCCTTTTCCCCATAATACTTTTTTTAGAGTAGTTTTTGGACTAGTAAAAAACCCTAGCTTCCAAGGCGAATATCTCCGAAATTGTAATCTATCAGTTTCTGAAAATTGGTTCACATATAGCTAGGACTGTTTTTAGGATGGGTTCTAAGTATAATTTTCTGAAACCTTCTATAAGATAATATATAGATAAAATTCCAATATGACTTGTTTTGAAGAAACCAGTCCCGAGAAAAGAGCTCTAATACCAAATGTTATGCAACCAATTTCCAAAAAGGAGCATGAAAAGAGTAGAAACATATCAGAAAGAGTACTCCATGACTTGAATGAAGAAAATAGATTTATATCAGTCCTCTTTGAGGGGGAAACCTCCTTATACAATGTACTAAGTACACAAGACAAGACAAGACAAGATACTCAAATGAAAATATCTCGGTCCTATATATAGGATATTATGAGGTGCAATTACAACTACCAACCCAAGCCAACATAACTAATATAACCATAATAATGGAAATTACCACTAATGTACCAAATACGACATCAAAACTAATGTAATGCACCACAATATAGGGGGAAATGTGCTCCCATTTAGGGCTTAACAAGTTGCCTTGGAAGGACAGACATCATAATGGTTCATTTCATCTTCCAATAATTTCAAGAATTTTCACCCAACTTTACAAAGTAATTAAATGTTTATTACAAATTTTTACAAAATATATTTTTATTAGGATACAATTTGGATCACATCTCCCCATTTTCAAGGTTTTGGACCCTAAAAACTTAAACTCTTTTCAATATTCCTCTCCTTTGAATTTATGTTCCTACCTCCTCTATTACCATCAATAAATCTTGAAGACATCTCCAAGAAAGGGTGACTCTATTACACGATGGAAAACAAGTATTGAATAGGGGATGCCTTTGGCATGGACCTGTCATCTATCTCATGGATAGATATGGAATTCTCTACAACCGATATGTAACTAGATAACTACTCTTCCTTGGGCTATGTCTAATAAGATCCACTTTTCCCTTAACCTTAACTCTCCAAGCTTTCTTAGGGGTTTTCCAATTCTTGAAATAGATTTTCAAGTGAAGCCTCCAACATTTGGCTTCCTAATGTCTAGTTAGTATGAAATACTTGCAATAGTTCCTACATGGGATACTTAGAATGCCAACAATTTATATCCTTATGACCTATTTCTTGCAACAATAACAGACCAAAGATACCATGCCATGCATTTTTAACTTATGATGATCCTTTTCAGCTTGGTTTCTTGGTCCCCCAAGTGTTGGAGTGAATTCAAGTGGAAACATTATCCCTTTTCTTCCCACTTCCAAGCCTCCACAAGAAAATTTGAGTGGCCTACTACCCACTCTTTTTCCAAATTCCTTTTACTCCATGGGAATGCCTTCTTTTTTGGTTCCTGGCCTTGCCTTGCCAAAAGTGGTTTGATCTGAACTTATTTTACCTTCTTGGGTGAATCCATGGAGATGGGTAACACTTTTAAATGAAATGTGGTGATGAAAATTTGGTATTTTGCATATTATTTAGATGGAAGCTACCAAAACTCATATAAGCCTTGTAAATTTTGATGTGCAATAAAATAAAAACTTGTTGGGAATTATGTTTCCTTTATAATGTTAGTTAAAAATCAAATATATTAGTAACATTTAGTGTGCTAAATTTGCATTTATCTAAATGCATGTCCTTGCAAATTTATGGAAAATTTAACAAGTGATTTTAGTTCCCATCAAATAATTCAATGTTCAATACATAATTTTCAAAAAATGATATAGGGGGATGAACTACATAGAACATAGTAGATCCCACATATATATATATTTTTAATCATATTTTTAATTAGTTTTTGAATTTGAACTATTCACATTTGAATCACATTTTATACACCTTTGTGTTCCCATCAACCTTTTTTCAACTATTTACATCAATTCAAAAACCAAAATTACCTTTTTGAAGAGGAAAGATCAATGAAAATGCCACAGATTTTATAATTTTTTTATTGTGTATTGTTTATGCTATTGATTTTTATCAAAGGATTTTTGAAACTCTTGGGAAAAAATTCAATTATAAGTTTTAAAATAAATTAAATAAAAAATATAATATGAAATTGAAAGAGTGAAAATGATATGTCATTCGGTAGAGGATTCATCAAGGAATCCACTAGAATTAACTTTGCCACCTAAAGAGAAATATATAAATGGGTTTCACCCTCTGGAAGTTGAAGTTTTGGAAAATCCTATAGTAAGAGGGCTAGAATGTTTCAAATTAAGCAATTGATCGATCCCTTAAAACTTCTAAATCGAGCAACTTACATGATTTTTGAATTAGCTCAATCAAGGGTTAATCCAACCCTCAATTGAGGATTTCTATAATTTGATCAATAGATCTATTTACCAACATAGCTCGATCGAGCATATGGTTTAACCAAGCTAGTGGACTCAATCAATCCAATATAAACAATGCAAGCACCTAGAGTGTGATGCCTCAAAGAGACCGGTCGAGCTCTTACAAACACACCGAAAAAAATTACGATAGTTTATTAAATAAAAGCATGAAGAAGATCTTGATTGATCTCCTTAAAACTCAAGAAATTTTTAAATATTACAAAAATCTAGTCACTTATTAATTAAAAAAATTACAAATTCAATAAGTGAACAAGTGAGCAATCAATAGTCAATATTTAAAAGAAATCTCTTGAAAAAATAAATTAATCAACAACCAAGATGGGAAATATTGAAAAGCATGGCAGGAAATATGATAGCCAATGGGTTGATGAAACTGAAGTATGTGAGAAATCTAGAGAGAGTATGAGACAAAGACGAGCATAATTTAGAGAAAAACAACAAGAAGTTGTAGTTCAACCCATTGCTCAACCTTTAGTGCATCTAACAATAAATTCTTCAAGGCATCCAATTCAAGGAAATATCGATGATTCTTCAGGTTTCAATTTAGCCGTTAAAACCCACATCTATTTTATAATTCTTGAGGTTTATATTTAGCCATTAAAATGCACATATATTTTATAATTCTTTAGGTTTCTATTCAGCCATTAAAATGCACATCTATTTATAATTCTTTAGGTTTATATTTTTCCATTAAAATGCACATCTGTTTTATAATTCTTGATGTGGATTCCTTTAAATTTTTTCTTGAAACCATCGAGCAATCTAATAAATCAAAGTGAAACCTTAATTCAAGAAACATAACTAACCAATTTAATTCCTCTTTGTTGAGGTCACAATATTTTTTATAGCCTAAGGTAGTATTGTTGGTCTAGGCATCCAAGTAATGTCTCTCAATCATTTCTCATTTGAAACATAGTTTTTTTTCTAGGGATCTTGAAATCCGAGTCTATATCAAGTGTGCAAAAACCAAAATAAAAATGACGTGGTGTCCTAGAATGCTAAAACTAAGGTGTAGTTTTTCTTGGAGGTTTCTTAAGCCACCTAGATCTTGTTTACCTATGACTCATGACCATTTAAGTTTGAATATTTTATATTCACTAGTGGAAGGTATCTTATTGGCCAAACCCTAGGATTATCACCAAGGTGACTTTCAATGGTTGTTAGGATATGCCCTAAGTGCTCTTTAGTATAACTAACTCTTTCATACCTTCACTAGTAGTCTTTGAGTGACTTCGTCCCCTATCATAAGGAATTTTGGAAGGATTTAGTTACATTATTAAATCAATATCATTAAGAGTTATAAGAAGATTTATAATCTTACACACTATGAGATCTATCTAACCATGAAATCAAGCATTTGTCCACCCTTGACACCAGTCATCCAATATCCACCTACCACTTTGTATCACCCATCAATCACAACCTCTTTCCTCTCCCAACAAATGGGATCCCATTGCTCCTATCCCATTTTTCTTTCCCACACCCAGTGTAACCAAGAATCTAGTATTTGGTTCTAAATGAAATATGATTTAATAATTTCAAAGTTTAAGGTGTTTTGGGAGTCGACTATCATGTGAGTTCTATGGAATGAACCAAGATGGTTCATATATGGAAGTTCGAATCTAAATATGACAGCCCGCAATAATCCATAAAGTATAATACAATAAACTCCACTTAATTTTTTGGTCAAAATTTTTTGCCACAAAAATACTAGTATGGCTATGTGTGTGTGCGTGTGCGTGTGTGTGTGCGTGTGTGTGTGTGTGTGCGTGTGCGTGTACGTGTGTGTGTGTGTGTGTGTGTGTGTGTGTGTGAAAATCCTTTAATAACCTTTAATATATAAGCTTCACTTCTCTTCTAAGTACCTTGTTATAACTTTGATTATGGTCCTTTAATATAAGCTTCACTTTATATTTTCCCCTTTTTCTATTTCTTCTCTCTTTTTTTGTGTGTGCATGCCCCTTCCATTTAAAAAAATAAAAATATATAATAATAATAATTATTATTATTATTATTATTATTATTAATTATAATAATATTGTTATTGATTTTGGGGGATAATAATAATAATGATAATAATAGTAATACTTACAATTATTAAAAGTTTAATAATAATAATATTAATAAATATAATTATTATTATTGTTAAATTACGATATATGCTTCTATGCTTTAATAAGCTTCTATGCTTTCTTTCTTTTTTCCAACAAGAGTTTAAAAAATAAAACCACATGTGGTTTTATAAAAACAATGTGTTGTTTTTTTTTCCATTCTTTTTTATTTTCTTTTTATTTTTCTCTTTTTCTCTTTTTTTCTTTTCATTTGTTTCCCACAAGTAACTTCTTTCTTCCTTCTTCCTTTATAAAACCGCCTGTGGTTTTTGTAAAGCCAAGTATTGTTTTTTTTTCTCTTTTTTCCTCTCAATGGGGATTTGATAAATGGCCAAAAGCCTAATATGGTCAAAGACCTAGGATATGAGAAACTCAGATTTGATGGCTACTAGAACTTCGCTACAATAATCCATAAAGGATAATAGAAATTGAATAATGAATAATTGAATTGATGATTTTAGAATACATAGGGGACTTTTAAATAGTCCTCTCATGACTAAATGTGAAAGGATGCAACCTTTCATTTAATGTTTACAATTAATTTATTTAATTATTAAGTATTATGAATGTTTATTGATATATTGATATATGATTTTATGTTTGCAATAGTCTATGGTATACAACATGAAATGGGTTGGAGGTATTAGTGTGCACTAGTTAAATTTGTGCCTTGGGACATAATGGGCAGGGGTTGGGTGTGTGGGGTGTGTAATTGTGTAAGGGGTTCATTTAGTTTATCGGATAATGTGTGCTTAAGGTCATAATGATAAAGGGTTAATGTGTTTTAACAGTATACTTCAATTTCTAGGATCTTATGGGTTAAGGGGTGTAATGCGTGAGGGGTGGGAGAATTTATCATATAATGGGGCATAACATGCTCATAAGACATGATGTGTCAAGGCTAAGTGTGTGGGGATAGTTAAGTGTGTTACAAGTTCATTGTGATAATGGGGCAATGTGTGCTTGAGGTCATAATGGTAAAGGGTTTTGGGGGTCTATTGTCATGTTTGGAATCCCAATGAAGCATAAATCTAAAAGCTTATGAAATAAATATAAATAAGTATCTATAAAATGTATAAATCTATAAAAGATAAGATGATAAATGTTACAAATGAGGGCCCCATATAAATAGACTTTAAGGGTTTGCTTGATACCCTTTCACAAAAGGTTACATCTTTTTTGTTATTATTATTCATTAGTATAGTACTTTATTGCTCTTTAGTTATTTATAATTATTATTTTCCTATTATTATTCATGTACATAACATTGTATCCTTCCTTAAGATGCTTCATCTTAGAAGCAATGATAGTGTTTCTCATGTTATTGTCTAAAAGATCCAGGGTAAGTTCCACTTCAAGAAAATAATTTCAACTCTATATTATTTTCCTTATTAGAAGCTTCTTGCAAGTTGCCAATAGATTGAAACTCCTCAAATTGTGACAAAGGCCTATTGGAATGATATGTATGGTTATGCCATTTTTCCCATAGATAAAACACATTGAATTGAATTGAGGTGCCAAATTCTCTCTTTTTTTTTTCTTTTTTGTTGGCTTAGAAATTTCAAGGATTCTTTTATACATTAACAAAATAGAGAAGTGCATAGAATGATTTTGTCATTGTGATTATGTTTGCTCACTAAACCTTCCTGATGTGTCAAACATAGATGCTTCCTCATTACACCCATCAGTGTTGTCTACACCCTCTATGTTTTCTTCGAACCTTTTTGGCACCCTTTAGTGTTGGATTTCTTCATGGATACCAGTTTGTGAAGGTAGATTCATTCCCTCAACATGATCATTGGATTTTTTTGGTTTTACAACCCATCCCTATTTGTAGGATCTCTGGGTGCGGGGAATTTTGGGAGCTACAACCAACATGATGAATCTCATTGAAATTGTATCGCTGATAATGAGCTAATTTAAAGTTGGTGTGAAAGTATTCTTTTGTTTGTCTTGAAATATTTTGTTCATGATCCTCACACATATATTCACCATCCTCATCATCACTCTTGTTAAGGGGACTTCTAAAAATAATGGCAATGGAACCTTCACCTCCCATAATTGATGGAGAATTTGTGCTCCTTTTTTAATACAACATATCTTGTTTATACTCAAGCATTCACCCAAATCCATTAAAACCTTCTTCTATATTACTAAGAGTAGAACTGTAAGTGACTTGTTGATAAGGTGCAGTTGAAAAAGGAATAGAACCAAAGAAAATAATGTCGATATCTCTATTGTTTGACTTACTACTAGATAAACTCATAACAAAAGGAAAAGGATTGATCCCTAGAGACAACAATTGAATGCCATCATATTGTGAAGTTTTCATTTATTACCTTGGTATCTTGAAACAATAGATACAAACCATAATATGCTCCCCCTCTTCTTGATCATACTTCCAACCATCGATAACATAAAGAGGATTTTTATTCATTGTACTAAAGATTCCAGTGGAATGAGGCAAACCCCAACTACCACCATCATTGTCATCTTCATCATCAAACACACCATTATCATTTTCAACGTGTTTGTCTTCTGGCTCAAGTAAAATTCATATAACAGTGGTTTTCTTTGTGTCCCTTAACTTCCCTAAATCTGGACTATCCAGATCTTAAACAAGCTTCCTTACTTCATTTAGGTCTCTCACATGGAAGTACTCTTTTAAAAATGCATGCGACTTGCATTCAAGATCATCATCTATCAATGTATTGTCCTTGCACTCTGGAGGATAAGAAGAGGGACTTTGGATTTGTTTCATCTTCTCTTCTTGTTTTTCTAAGATTGATGATATCAACAAACGTGTTCTAGCTAGAGGCGAGAGAGGCTTATTTTATTTTTCATCTAAGAATATTAACACACTTGCTTTGTTGGGAAATGAAGGTCGCTTTGAGATTATTTTGTAACTCCATTTTCCTTGAGGAAAAAGAATGGCATCCAAAATAGAGGTTCCATTGAAATCGAATCATTTTCCTAAAGTGGAGAAGGTCTATATGCTAAGTGAAAATTTTAAATTGGGGGTAAAATGGATGTAGACACGGTTGGTTGAGTGGGATAAGGTTAGATGATGATCACAAATTCCCCCCTGTCCTGTTTTTTCTTAATGTTTTGCATCTCCAACTATGAGATCCCAAATTTTTGTCTCTCCAGGTATCAACCCTTATCAAGGATCTCATTGGTTTTCTATCTGTTGGATCCGAGTAATCTTGCACTAGTTTGCAAGCATCTTGCATCACAACTCGTGGGGCATCATTAATTTGACTCTTGGTTGTACTATCTTCTTCAAATTCCCAAATGGATTTGGAATCAGAGTCTGGATCTTTAGATTTGGATTTGGATTCTACATGAGGTTCAAAGAGCTTCTCAAATGCTCTATCTATTGACCTCTCAAATATTTTATTATTTTATTTTTAAAATCTTCAAAGATGGAGTCTATGATGTATGGATCTTATATATATATATATATATACATACATGATAAGATGATAAATGTTACAAATAAGGTCCCCATATAAATAGACTTTAAGGGGTTTCTCGATACCTTTTCACAAAAGGATACAACTTTCTATTATTATTATTATTATTATTATTATTATTAATTATTATATTACTTTTATTGTTATTTAGTTGTTTATAATTATTATTTTGCTATTATTATTTATGTACATAACACCCATGAGTTAGGATGATATTGTGTAAAGGGTGGGAGGGGTTAGTGTACACTAGGGCATAAATGTGATGGTATATTGGGGCACACATGGCCCTTGATCCTTGATAACATGGATTAATTCACAAGAACCATCCCCAGTGCACCTAACCTTGAAATAACCACCACATTGAACTCATAGGTAATGGATTCCCTATTAAATTTTTATTTGATGGATAGGAAAACCATACATGGTGCATGAGTCCTTGAGAGGATATATTGTGTTATAATACCAAAAATTGTGACCTTGAACCATTACAAGGGCCCCAAGGACCATCCTCGATGCAATAATTCTCAAAATTATGAGCATACCTCAATTGTAGACTAAAGATTCCCTATGTAGGGATTGTGTGTTTGTTTTGGGTACTATGTATGAACCATGAGCCCTAGAGACCATTTATATGGACTTAGAACTTGTATTTTGATCTTGGGCCAAACATTGGCTCCAAAAACCATCTTTGGTTTTGTAAAACTTGAAATCACCACCATATATTAGAACCTTTAGTACAAATATTCCCTAGTGTCCTATGAGTCCTAATATCATAATAATGTCCTCAATATTGACTACATTACAGTGATGACATACTCTTTCTTATTTGCTATCATTTCTATCATTTCATTTTTTACCATGTGACATAAGTACAATTTACTTGCATTATAGATAAACAAAAGGGTCATGGTATTTGGAAGTTTATAGCATGACACTAGTAAAGTGATTGGACTATGTAGGGACATAATCTAAAAACCCACCAAGGGACTCTGTCGTGTATTAGGTTTCACGAATAGTTGGGAGTTGTATTGGTTTTGAAAGGGATGATTCAAAGCATTTAGATAGTTTGGATGCAAAATTAAGAGAAGAATTTGGGTACTTGAGTCCATGGGGGCTTCACTCGATAAACCACTATCATAGCACGTTCGTTCGTGGCATATGAAACAATACTCCTAATTTCACTAAATATTGGAAAATACCTTCCAAAATCGTTTTTTTAACCCCCTCCCAATATGCCTCCCAATTTAAAAAACCCCTATTTTCACTAGATATTGTATGTATCAATTTTTTCATTAACATTTTTTATAACCCTTTATATTTCTACCTAGTATATTGATATGATACCCCTATTATGACCCCACATGCATTCTACAATGCATCTTGCTTCTTTCAATGTATATTGTGGATGTACATTACTTCACCCACATTGCAATTACTCAATCACATATCATTATGATTTGCAACATCTAATGATCTAATGAAGAGATAGGAGATCACTTCTTGTATGTCACTAGAGCCAATGCACATAATACAACATTTAGATTGCATGTTGCAGTTCCCCAATCACTGACTAATCTTGTTGTGGGCTAGGTATCCAATCCCCCAAGGCCTATAACAAGCTCTAGGAGGCTGACTAAACTTCCCAAGGCCTGTAATAGCCACGAGTGGTTGGGTATTCAAGCCCCCAAGGCCTATTGAGGGCTTATAACAGGCCCTGGAGGCTTAGAGCCTCACAAGGATATTGGTAACAACTGGCTGAGTGCTATTGGTAACAACTAGTTGTCAATGACCACTGTCTCTCGACTATGATCGACTGACTAGAAACCCACTTCACCATGAAACCCCTAGCCTCAAGCATGCCTCAAGACATGATTTCCCTGCGTACTAGTAAGTCCGAGCCTTGCCTCAACCTGATTTCTCATCCGATTGTGATTCCTCCATCTCCATTTGGCGGATATTTGTCATCCCACCCATATAAAAAAGACCCCAAAGTATTTTTGTATTGTTAAATTAAATAAAAAAAATCCTTTGACCCTTAACATATAAGCAATATAATTTTTAGGTTTTCATAAATATTTAATACCGCAATATGAATGAACGCGATATTATATTGCCTTCTAGTGAAGCCCCCATGCTTGAGTCCTGATAGAACAATCATAGAACATGTTAGTCACATAATTAAGTCATTTTGGGGGGGGGGAATCAATGATTACACAAGCTCAAATTCTACATGGATTGATAAAACATACAAAATTAAAACAAGCAACAAAATTGTTGGGTTTTCAAGATGCTTACAGCAAAAAGACAAATGAGAATATATAAAAAAAATGTATCAAAATGATTCTATTCATTTGGAAAATCAAGAAAAATTGATATCAAGCTACTCACAGGGTAATTAGAACCACTAACATCACACCAGGGACTTTTACTAGTCAAGTACTGACAATGATGTCAAAATTGCTTCATGTTTCAAGAAGAACAATGTGGAGGCATAGTAAATTCAAGGCCTATATATATGAACACAAATCACTATCCAAGCTCACAATAGGAACCATATGACAAAATTAATGGGATTTACAAAGTGAATTAGGAACCAAAAAATATATCAAAGGAATTCTCTTCATTTGGAAAATAAAGAAAACTCAATATCCAAGATTCTCATAGGGAAATAACAATTTCTATTATCACACTAGAGACTTCAAGAACTCAAGTTGTCAAAACGATGCCAAATTTGCTTCATGTTTTAAGAAGAACATTGTGGAGGCATACTAAATTCAAGGCATGTATAGATGAAAAAAATGAAGCTGGTTGTTTGGTTCTTATTTTCAAAAACCCTAAAATGATAGACTTCTAGGAAGCATTATAAAGGAAGTGGTAGATTTTTTGGAAGCCCATTCTCATGCCATACTATATTAGATGCATTTTCTGTGATGACTCTTATCTAGAGTCATGCATGATAAACATTATAAACACATTCTATAGATGATGCAAGTTGAACTCTTTAAAGAAAGAAAGAAATCAATGTGTAAATATTTCCTTTAAAATGCTTAATAAATTGAAACCATGGTATGTTAGACCCAACACAATCTACACCACTTGTTTTTTTCAATACCACATTGAATTCTAACTGTATCATGACACATTAGTATATTACTTCAAAAGGAATTGGCAAGGTGACCCTCCTCCTCCCATGGTGTGCAATTTAATTTCAATAATATTGAACAAAATGAATATAGAATATGTGTTTTTCAATAAAATATTTGCAGGTGGAAGAATATGCCATGAATGTGGTATTCTGGAATTGTTCCATAGGAATTTTCCTATGGATCTCGCACACTCTAGATATTATTAGATATCATAGTCACATAGAGCCTATATGAGTATGTTACTATGAACCCATATTCTTCTTCAAGTGTGGCCTCTAAGAGAATTGATTTGCTTGAGGATGACATTCTTGTTTCAAAATTCATGGGAAATTTTCAAAACCATATTTATAAATATATCAAATGTTCTCACAAATCCAAGTGCAAGTATCACAATTCACAATTTCACACAATCTTGTGAGGTATTTGAGCTAGGCACAATCTTATCAGTGCTATAATTTGTTAAGAATTACACATTTGCTCACCATAAAGAGATACAAAGTGAGTCACTATCATTCTGACTAGCTGTCTATTTTACTATATGTTTTGGATAGATATGCACAAGGGAGGATTGACGATAGGGATAGTACTGCACATGGTTTTGATGGGTCACTGTTTTGAAAAAGTGAAAAAAATACAATGATTATATTATCTATAGGGATTTCACACCTAAATATATATCTTAACAATATAGTAATTCGGTCATAGAAGCTTAGATACAACTCATGGAAATCAAAGTGAAGAGAGGCCAACTAAGAAAATGAAATATGGCAGAAGATGACCATGAAAATATTATGGAAACATGCATTCTTATAACCCATTATATAGATTTGTAAACTATAGGCCATTTTTTAGGTTGACTTGGTTTGTGTGCTAACTTAGTTTACAATGATTTAATGTATTTTTAACTTATGTTGCTAAGTTCCTAATTTTTAGCTACAAAAATTCTATGTTTCTCTTGCCATACTTGCATACCAAAAAAGAAATAATCTTCTTTTATTATGAACATCCAATATGTCTTCTCATGATTAAAAATATCAAATCAATTTTATAAATTCCTTTCCTTACACTTGATTTGACAAATTGATTCCATTCTGTATAATACTCAAAATGTCTTTCAATTTCATTGCATATAAAACCATGCACACTTTATAACATGCTTGGGTCAACAACTTTCAACATTACATTATAAGCTCCATGGATTACTCCATAGTGGCATGGGAAAAAAAAAAATTATTCTCCTTATGTTTAGTCGTGCAACTTTATAATCAATATCTAATTATTCAACTTATATATTTGCTAGTCCTTAAATTGATTCCTCATGAATAATATAACTTGATTTCAAATATTAGTTAAGAGAATTTGTTTACAACAACATATCAGTTCCAATATACCATGATATTCATTCCAATAAATGTAATCACAAGGGAGTGACACCTTTTATTAATATAATTGTCAATTGGTTGTGGTGCGAATCTCATTATTGTTTGGCTTAGAGTATTCAATAAAATTTGACAATTGTTTGGAATATTCAATGATCTACTTTATTTTTGCAAATTATGGTTTTCTTGGTGGATGTTGATTGTTTTTACATATTATAAGGAAAAAATATTGCATTCTTATAATTTTTTCTTTATATTTCCTGATAGTTTAGAATATGAATTGACTTACCTACTTATCACTGCAAACAAGGGAGATTTTTTTCCACTTTAAATTAATTCTTGTATTTGCATTAGTTTAACAAATATTGGCAAAGCACATGTTGTATTTGTCTTAGTTTTAACAATAAATCCATATGAGTTATGAGTGAATAATTGATAGTTAATTTTAGCATAAATCCATGAGTTATGATTGAATAATAGATAGTTAGTTTTAGCATAAATTGACATGAGTTATTATTGATGCTTATAATATGAGTTATGATTGATGGTTTAGTGTGTTAAGGAATAAAACGAAATAGAATAGAATATGATTAAAGAAATAATAAACAAGCATAATTTTTCAATAGTAATTGTAGAAGATTATATAAACAAACATGATGTGGCTTAATTTTTACAACCTAGGTATAGCTAAACTATTTAACAAATTATACTAATATAATAAAACAACAATAAAACTAAACCATGGAAAGTCTTAAGTACAAAACGCAATCATGGATCTATAATAGAATTTACAAATTAAAAATGAAAATAGTTCCAAAGTACCCTACTAATACCCCCATTCTTATCCACATACATATCTAATGCAACAATGTAACGCCCCGTTTTGACATTACTACCCAAACTATTATTATATGTTGTATTTGCTTGATTGCGAGACTTCGTCGGTCTGACAACACTGTGGACACGTGGTTCTATTATTTTGCCGATATATGTGTGTGTGTGTGTGTGTGATGTTAGTATTAGGATATGTACTCATGTTAGATATGTATCATGTGTTAGTTATGTCTCAGATATGCAAGTTAATGAATGATGGGTACGTGGATATCGTTAAAGTTATACTTTGTTGAACGAAAGAATGTTATACCAGGTGCATGGTGAATATAATGAATCAATTATTGTTGTTATGCTATGACAAAAAGTATGTGTACATGTTGAGGATTTGTGCACGATATTCTAGATTGTATGTCGAGGATTGACTTACAGGTTAAAATGGCTAAGTGATAATTGGATCCTACGAGGTGGGAGAGCCTCGGGGTCATGGAATCTGAAAGATAAATGGTATGCAAGTGATGCATTATTTACTTTCGCATGATTATTATGCTAGTTTATTATGATGTATGGGTGGGGTAGGGTTTCAGGAAACTCAACTGCCCAGATTGGTTATACGATGAAAAACTGAGTACAAGTGCAACACAGTTATTATGTCAGGTAGACATAGTCCCTTGTTCCATTAGGGGGGTGGAGGCTTTACCCACCATTTATCCCAGAAAGCCATAATCATGGGAGGGCTTTGCTATGGTACGCTCCTCAAGGTGTGTGATGATGATTGGTGGTTTCCTACTAGGGAAGCTTGGTCTATGTAGTCAACACTTCCTCTTACGGGTTCTAGCTAGAGTCGGTCATGGCTTGACACTTCAAGGTAGTTTAGCAGAGGAAAGGATAGGATGTGGAAGTTAATTGTGATTAGGTAGATAGGTGTAGCTTGAATTCGGGAAGAAAATGTGATCTAAGTGTGTTTGTTGGAAAACCTTTGATTGATTAAGTGTCTTAACTCAGTAATGTATGAATTCACATAACTTAATAAGATTGCAGCTAGGTAAAGGATTGTACCTTGCAAACTATGTTTAAACTTGTTTCAGTAAACAATAATTTTTGTGATTATGATTGACGTGTGTGATTTATTACTGTTAGTGTACTTACACGAGGTATGTAAGTAGTAGCTACGCTTACATAACTCGCCTACATATTTATGAATTGCATGAAATAAAACTGAACTATAATGTTTAGGAATTAATTACATTATTACTCCTTTTTTCCCCCGAAAAAAAAAGCAGTAATTTTATTTCATCTTGCGAGTACAAAATTACATTGTGATCTTCATCACTCTATAAGAGTGTAAATGCTGAAAAGCAGAACAAATAACAAAACGTAGTCAAAATAGACCATAGGTCTAAACAAGAAATAAAAGCATGGAAAAAATCACTGTACATAGATTTCAGGATTTGAAAAAATCCTCTAATTTCCCTTTTTTCCCTTTGTTCTTTGATTTCACTTCCGTCCATCCTACCAGAATTGGCACAGCTACCGTCAATTGTTTTCTTGCCTCATCCTCTAATTGCTTCACAGATTCTCGTTCCTTATCATATTCTGAACTTTCTGATTCATGGGCTCACTTTAGTCCACTTACGGAAGCATCCATAGGGATCAATACATTTGAATGTGTTTCCTCCCCATAGTTCTTTTGTCCTTGTGTATTTGCATCAGATGATTCAGGTATCGTCAAATTTTTCTTGATTTTTCTGTAAATACTGCTGCTCTTCTCCATCCCCCTCCTCCTCCTCTTCTAGAGGTGGAATATAGTATTCCTACCATCTTTTACGGTTTGTGGTCGACCCCTTTTTCTTCTTTTGAGACTTTTTAGAAATGGGACATGAGTCTTGTAGATGGCCTGTCAAATGACAACATCTACACTTAAAAGCAGTGTTTTCGTAGTCCAGACTCTGAGTCCAGGAGAAGGATTCATGTTTCCACTGTAATCTATTTGGAAGCCCTTTGCTGAGGTCTATCTCCACACAAATTCTTGCATAGTTGAATAAACCCTGCTCATTCCGTTTGCTATCACATTTGATAAACCTCCCAAGAACATTGCCAATATCTTCCAATACTAAATGATGCCAGAAAGGTAGAGGCAAGTTTGGTAGCCGCACCCATACCGACATCTTGGTCACCACCATGGAGTTTGCATCAAACTGAGAAAACCAAGGGGTTATGAAGAGCCTGGCTCTCCCCCAAAACCAAGGACCCTACAAAAAAATCTTATGATAATCTTCCTAAGACTCAACCTGAACTACAAAGAAACCCTTGGAACATAAAAGGATTTGACAATTGGTTGTCCAGTTTGTGTAGATCCATTGATGAAGTTCAAAGGATCTCAGCCAAAACCCATTAAAACGACAAATAACAGCTGTAGATTAAACCATGCTGAAAAGTTGTTTTACCTATCGGTTCTTGATCTCCAGGGTTAGTGTGGACTCCAACTTGTCCACTATATATGGATTGGGCTGGGAAGAAAAGACAGAGGCAGCTTGAGTACCCTTTGGATGAGTTGCTTCCTTATACGTCGGAGAAATAGAAGGTCCACTTTTTCCTTTAGTGCTCCCCCCTGCAGTCTATGCCTCATAGAGATAGATGAGTTCTTGGAGATCTGTGAATCAATCAACCTTGAATCTTCCTGCAAAACTTTACCCTCATGAAGGAAATAATAAGCAGTTCTAGAAATACCCTCCCTTTTCTCAAGAACGGCAATTAGTGATTCCACTGGATCAAAAGCATGAACCCAAACCAAAAGCAAATTCCCAGAGGGCATTTTAATAAAAATCTGAAACCTATATAGTACTTCCCTGGCTCCATAATCAGAAGAGATAATGGGGATAGATGAAAACACTTACCCCCATTTTGAAGAAGCATAATCCCGGCCTGTCTAGAGCGGTACCTCAAAGAAATATTTCCAATCGAACAGATCCCGATCTGTTAGATTCCAAGCCCCACTGTTAATCTTCTTTACTTACTTTCTTTCCTTCCTGGGGGTCGGCTTCTTTGTGATCTTCGAAACTGCCGTTGTGGCCACCGTTTTGGTATCAAGCCTCTTTGGAGTATCATGCTTGAAAACAGACCGGTCGTTCTCCAGAAGAACATTGCCTTCATCACCGTGCAGCAATGGTCTACGGTGATCAGAGGACGGGAGCATCTCTTCGGGAGAAAACAAGGGCAACCCAGTTGCAACCAAGCGGCCATGAGGTCGTGCAAAAGCTAGGGTGAGCAATAGGGTTTTCTTGGAGCTCTGCATTCTCTCTTTTTTCAGATAGTATGATGTCTTATTCTTGCCTTGATTTCAAATATTACATTATTACTACTTATCTAACTAGGAGATTAAATTAATATGTCAAGTTAGTAAATTTTGGTATAAATAACTGAATAGGATAATAGAGTGAATTAGGTGTTGTTAGGAACCTATGTTAGTATATTGTTGTTGGATGCATATGCTTTGTAAGTCGTCCCGTAGTATTTGTTGATCCGTAGTTTATATTAGCCCATAGTATTGACCCATAGTATTGGACGCATGTGCTTTGTAAGTCGTCCTGTAGTATTATATGTCCCATGGTTTTGACTCATAGTATTGGGCATAGACTTAGTATATAAGTGTGTGTTGAGGTCATTGAAGGCACCGTGAAGTTAATTGTATTGAGCTTGCTCAAAGGAGGTTGCCCCCTCGAAGTGGCCCGTGATCAATATAAAAGTGATTCTGTTCTATTATTTTTTCTATTTCGCATATTCTTAGTAATTAAATGTTGCAGGTGCCCCACATCTGGTATCAGAGCACTTTCCTTGGCACAAGTGGGAAATTTTTTTTTCTTTTTTTGGGCGGCGACTTTCAGATCAATTTCTGAAACTTTCTGCAGAAACTCAGAAGAAACCGATTGCATATCTGAATTCCTCTTTCAAAAATACGCAGTTTCAAAAAAAAAAATCATATCATTTGGAGTTCTAAAAGTGGAGATATCGCGGATTTAAAATCAGCAATTTTTTAGAATTTCGGTGACGGCCGCGGAAATTGCGGCGAGAAAATCATTTGACTGAGTGCCCAGATTTCTATTCCGCTCTCAAGGGTAGAAGAAGAGTGGTTGTTCCAGTTCCGGGAACATACTATAATAGCGATTCTGAGCAATATAGATCCGTTTTTTGAACATTGGGTGGAATTTCTGCCCAAATTTTTTCTGTTGCAGGTTCGGATTTGGGAATCATCCCTATCCGCTTAACTGTGGGAAGTACTTGGGCATAGGCCCTAAAACTCATTGTGAGGAGTAACACAGGAACCCCGAAGTAGCTGGCCCATTGAGAGGACCTTCCAGCGAAAAGGGCAACGACCCCTACCTGATTGACTAGTTCCCACCCATGAGGTAAACCAAGAGCTGTCGTTTGTGGCAAAGCGGTTATCAGTTTTACCTGAGCCGTGGAGTGAGGGGTACTGCCCCAATACGCAAGCCGTCAGACAGCATTGGTGGCCAAGTGAAACCCCTGAACTATTAGGAAGCCGCACATACCTGGGGTCCATATCTACTTTCAGCTGAACTATTGTTGATCACTGCTGCGCCGTTTCAGATCCATTTGCAAGTTGTTCTAGATTCAGCCGTTTTCAATCCATTCGGCGTTGTTCCAGATCTCTTTCGAGCCATAGCCGCTCCAATCCATTAAAAAAAAAAAAAAAAAACTTGGTTATGGTTGTCACCTGTGCAGGAGCACACACTATGGAGGAAGCACTTGCAGCCATCCAAACCAAACTCCAAGATTTGGATGAAAAATTTCTCAGCTTCCATCTTTAGCATTCAGCCATGAACAATATCACACAGCCAGAATCTTTTGCAGCCACCGAGTTCTCTGCTTCTAGCAATTTTCGTGGGCCGAAGCTTGATTTTCCTCGCTTCAATGGTATTGATCCGACTGGATGGATATACCGAGCAGAACAATATTTCAGTCTGCATAATACTTTTGATGTTCAGAAAGTTCCACTTGCATCCTTTTATTTGGAACAGGAAGCCCTTCAATGGTACCATTGGTACATCAAAGCTCATCCCGAGCCAAACTGGACAGATTTTTGCCAACTCATTTTGCCACGATTTGGTCCTAGTGCTTTTGACGACTTCACAGGAGCACTCACTAAAATTCACCAAACTGGCACAGTGAGAGAGTATCAGATGGAATTTGAGAAACTAGCCAATCACACAGAAGGATTGTCTGATGAATTCTACAGGAGTTGTTTTATCAGTGGTCTCAAGGATGAAATCTGCTCAGAGGTCAAAAATTTTTGTCCCAACACAATGATGGAAGTCCTAGGGTTGGCTAAGTTGGCCGAGGACAAGATCGCAGCTCAACAACGCTCCAAACCCACCTTTGTTCCCTTCAGAAATATGGGTTCCCAACGACCTCCCATCACGCCTGCTCCTCAACCAACTCCTATCAAGCATTTGTCTGAAATATAAATGCAGGCACGCCGAGAAAAAGGGCTTTGCTATAATTGTGATGAGAAATTCACTCGGGGACATAGATGTGTTCAACAAAAGCTCTATCTCTTGGATGTGGATTCTCCGCCTGCCTTAGAACTTGGTGAAGAAGCTACAGATACAGTAGATGATCCGGTCGACATGCAACACCCGTCTATTGACACCCCATCTCAGGACAACCCACCCGAGATCTCTCTCCATGCTGTAACCGGCGTCACCACCCCACAAACAATGCGGATCAGGGGATACTTCAAGAATCTCCCTCTTACCATACTCATTGATTCTGGTAGCACTCATAACTTCATTGACCCTCGAATTGCCAAACAGGCTGATTGTTTTGTCCATCCTTGCTCCAACTTTGAAGTCATGGTTGCCAATGAGGGCACCTTACCTTGCAAGGGGAAGTGTCACAATGTGCGTATCTCTATGGAAGATTATAACCTACGCTCCGACATGTTTGCCTTGTCCTTAGGCGGATGTGATGTGGTTTTGGGCGTTCAATGGTTATGCACACTTGGCCCCATCTTATGGGATTTTGCTGAAATTTGGATGCAGTTTAAAGTCAATGGGGCACAACGCAAATTTAGGGGCTTACAACCAGGGTCTCTCTGCATCATCAGTTCACATCACCTAGAAAAAATCCTTAAGAAGAACTCACATGGTGTCATCGCTCAGCTCAATTCCATTCATATGCACCCATCAACAGTCTCCACTACTTCCTTGGATAGATATGCAGGTATCTTTGCGGAACCAATGAGCTTGCTGCCTTCAAGAGACCTTTCTGGTAAGAATGTAGCCACATCTACCTCTCAGCAGGAAATGATGGCTATTTTGCATGCAGTACAGAAGTGGAATCCATACCTATTAGGCAATTATTTCTGCATCAAGACTGATCTCCCGAGTTTGGAAAATTTTATGGAACAATGGGTCTCCTCCCCAACACACCTGCAATGGGTTATCCCTATGTGATCACTTACAAGAAGGGTAAGGACAATATGGTGGAAGATGCTCCTTTTCGCACAATTGATGACCCAGTTTCTCTTACAGCTCTTTCTCTGCTTGTTCCAAATTGGTTGCAATATGTTCAACATGGCTATCTCTTCTATGAACTCCATGCTTCTTCATCAACAGGGCACTCTGGGTTCTGCAAAATGTATGACCAGGAACAATGTAACTTCTTTTGGCTGGGACTAAAAATGACAATTCAACATATGGTGGCTAACGATGATACTTTCCAAGTCAACAAGGGGGAACCGACACTCCTTTCGGGATTGATCAAACCCTTGCCCATCCCTACACAGCTTTGGCCAACTATTTCTATGGATTTCCTAGCAACACTCTGGTGGTACAATACCACATCTCAAAGGACACCATATGAAGCATTCTATGGACAAACACCGCCAGTTCTTCTTCCATACACCCTTAGCATCTCCCCAGTTCAGGAAATTGACTCGGTTCTTCGAAACTGCGATCAGATTCTTCTCATTATGCAGGACAATCTTCACATGGCCAGAATTCGTCGGAAACAACAAGCCGATCAGCACCATTCTGAGCGCATTTTCCATGCAGCTGACAGGGTTCTTCTTCATCTACAGCCTTCCAAGCAATCCTCCTTGACACTCCAAAGGCGTCAGTGGCCCGAAATGCAAACCGAGGATGCTACCGGGGAAACACTCCTTCAGATTCTGCAGCAATTTCTCCAACCAAAGCTTTGAGGACAAAGCTTTTTCTAAGGGAGAGGGGATGTTAGGAACCTATGTTAGTATATTGTTGTTGGACACATATGCTTTGTAAGTCGTCCCGTAGTATTTGTTGATCCGTAGTTTATATTAGCCCATAGTATTGACCCATAGTATTGGACGCATATGCTTTGTAAATCATCCTGTAGTATTATATGTCCCATGGTTTTGACTCATAGTATTGGGCATAGACTTAGTATATAAGTGTGTGTTGAGGTCATTGAAGGCACCGTGAAGTTAATTGTATTGAGCTTGCTCAAAGGAGGTTGCCCCCTCGAAGTGGCCCGTGATCAATATAAAAGTGATTCTGTTCTATTATTTTTGCTATTTCGCATATTCTTAGTAATTAATTGTTGCAAGTGCCCCACAGGTGTTAATGAAAGACGATTAAGTAATAATGTTAATTATTGTCGATTAATGTTAATAATATTGATTAATGTTAGTCATGGTTGATTAATGTTAATAATGTTGATTAATGTTAAATATTGTCGATTAATGTTAGTAATATCGATTAATGTTAATTATCGTAGATTAATGTTAATTGTTGTCAATTAATGTTAGTGATATTGATTAATGTTAATTATTGACGATTAATGTTAATATTGTTGACTAATGTTAATAAGTGTAAATAGTATAAGCTAGTTTAATTACCTTGTTATCATAGGTTAATGGTGTTAATAATATTGATTAAAAATATTATTAACTGGATTCCTTAAATTAACCATGTGTTAATAATGTCAATTAATATTAATGAGACTATTATTATCTTAAGTAATAGTGTTAGATAGTTTAATAATAAACTAAGGTATAATATGGTACTAGGTAAATGAGCTTGATTAAGTCTTAGATAATATTATTTAACTAATATAATAATCTATTGATCAAATTTAAGTGAAAATATTAGTGATTATGTCAGGAATGAAGGTCGGTTGAATTGTGGATACATATTTACCGAACTTATATAACCTTTACTAATAACAATGTGATAAAGTAAGTTCTGGAGTTAATTAAACAGATTGTAAATTTAATTGTAAATTATTAAATAGTAAAGTCAACAATCATAAAATAAATGAAATAGGTTAAGATTATTGAATTAGGATTTATGGTTGGCAGGTGATCACAAACGATACTTTTTATAATATTTTAATAATTAATGAGAGTCATGGGGATGGGCTCAAGACAAGACTTAGGGGCAGAACATCAATGTTAGAGATAAGGTATTAATGGAGGGGAAAACGAGTCGGCAAGGGAGGAGAATAAGGTCAAGAAGGCAAGGGGGGAGAAGGGATCTTCACCCTTGGATATTTTGGGAAATTTGAGCAGAGATAGAAATTTTCAGAGCAAAAGAGAAGGGGGTTCTTGTTGGAGAATTTGCAGAAGGGAAA
The DNA here is from genome assembly GCA_027924585.1 of Larix kaempferi. Taxonomy (NCBI): domain Eukaryota; kingdom Viridiplantae; phylum Streptophyta; class Pinopsida; order Pinales; family Pinaceae; genus Larix; species Larix kaempferi. The sequence continues at coordinate 4,948,802 of BSBM01000391.1, forward strand.
TACTGGTTGGCTTGTACTCGGTTTGGGCTCGGGGGTCCAAAGGGGTACCTTGGGACTTGGGTGGCCGGCGAGACCTCGCCAGTTGGCAGGGTGGCATACCAGATTTCCTGGTCAGTTGAGTTTCAAGGGTTTGGGAAGTCTTTTGGTTGCAGAGCATACAACATGGCATACAACAGGGTATGCAACAGGGAAAAAAGAGCAACAAGGGGTCAACCAGCTTACTAAGGTACTTATCCTACAGGTATACAAATCATTCTAACTTTGTTAAATTATTATGTCAAGTTATGAAAATTGGATTTTATCGTAATTTGGACTCTATTATCTATGTTGTTGCATCTGCACAAAAGTAGTAAATATTAGAATAAGATAAACAGTAATATATTTATTTCGACCTGTAAATGTAAATGTGTTATATTATTTACAGACATGATATTTAAACCTAAACTAGAAACCAAAACAAAGACCCGAAACATAATGAAAACAAAGTAAAAATGGAAATTCATTTAATAAACTAGGACATGGGTCCTACAAACAATCATCAATCCATGCTACCTATTTTATTTTAATATTTTTATCATTATCCATCAATCCATGCTACCTATTTTATTTTAATATTTTTATCATTATCCTTTTTGGACCTAATGGCTTAACAATACACAATTTCCATAATTACTTGGCTCTTAAATTATTAACAAAGGTATACAAGTTTTGTTTTATTAAATGGTTTTCTAATGCATAAGTATGATAGTAATTACACATAGATGTTAATTCATGCTATCTAAGTAAGTGTGAGGTTCTATATATAGTAATTTTCAATTAAAATGCAAATTAAATAAGCCTAATGATATTTGCACATAATTATCATAAAGTGAAAAAAATTCAAAATTCCATATAAATTCTAAAGTCTAAAAAGATATTATAAATTCCACATATAAAATCTAAAAAAGTAGATTCATATACATAATATTCATATAGAGTATTGTCAAAACATCACCCTACTAGGATGGCTAGCCACGTGATCACCACCACCACCACATTCGCATGCACTAGTCCCCCCATCATGCCTTTGGCCATTGCGATCACCACCACAAATGTCACTTACACCAGGCCCCCCATCGCTCCTATGACCAAGCCACTACCACCATCGCCTTCACCAAGCCCCCTATCACATATAAGAGTGTTACAACCTTAAATAAATTGGTCCATAAAGAATTCATCTAGCATTGAATACTACTCATTAAATTTACAATCAAGTTAGATAACCTTTAGTGCAAAATTTATGGGTTGGAGTTATATTTTTAAATTTTAACCAAATAGATCAAGTTACCTCGTCCAAGTAAAATTTAATTTTTTTGTATAGGATTTGGTTTTGTGTATATGCCATCTGAGTTCATTCACCCTGGAAACATGAAATCAAATTATTATTAAAAATCACGATTATCATTAAAAAATTAATGAGAATTTCAATATGAGACTATATACACATATTTATATTGTTTCATAACTATACATTATATCTTGAAATCCTTGATAGGCCCTCATTGGGATGCAGGACTCTTACATCCTATTCATTCACCCACATCTTGAAATCCTTGATAGGCCCTCATTGGGATGTAGGACTCTTACATCCTATTCATTCGCCCACATCACTATGGCATCAACAACCCCTTGTACATCAACATTTATGTAACAAAATTAAATGTACACACTCAAATTATTAAACACATGCACTGTAATCATTGCATTTAAATTTTATTTGATTTAATTGAGGCACAAATTGTACCTTATCGACTAAGGTTGCTTGGACTACATGTGAAAAATTAGGCGTAGATATGTGCCCAACCTCGAATGGGGGTTTAGGGGCATTAGCAACAATTTTTCCCCTATCCATCTGAATAGGGGACATGTGATGAAAGGATGAAATAAAAAATTGTTAATATGTAAGTACATAAATAATTTAGATCAATTGAAACTTTTCGAATTTAATCATATACTCAATGGGTATCCTCTATATGTCACACGTGCATAAGAAACCAATCATTCACTATTATAAATCTCATTCAACAATGTAAAGATATTCATGTTATAAAAATAAAAGAGCATTTCTTAATATGTTTATTCCACATGTATCAATGTGACCAATCGATGGTTGATAAAGATAATTTAAGCATACTATAATGTACAAAGTTATACCTCACCTCTAGGACCCGACGTATATCTCTCATACAATCGCAAAAAGCATCCCATGCATTGATAGCATACTCTAATAACTACTACTTGGGTGGTAGCAATGCAGGTGTCCCATCACTGGTATAGTACAAATTTGGCTCTCAAGAGATGGGGGTGGCCTAGATATCTCACGGACTAAAGAAAATGAAACAATGCCTAATAGCTCGTGGTTTCTACAATCGCATCCCACACCTTAAATCCATGCTATGATGGATCATATAACTCTTAGGGAAAAACCATACTCGTCCGAGTCAATGTTACCAATATTGGAGGTGTTGTATGGCAACAGGGTCTCTATGAGACCCAAGACTGTCATAACTTTTCCGCTAGCAAGACCATAAAAATTCGATGTCGTGGATGTGTAGTCAAGATCCATGTAAAACAAAAGCCTTGAGTATATATGTGTCATAAAATATAATGGACCTCATCATAATGGGATATAATGGGATAAAATTCCCTATGCTCCAGTAAATATATGATAATCAAAAGGTGTTTCAACCTCAACATTAAACTCCCTATGTTAAATCGGTTTCCTCCTCGGGCAATTAGGAGGGATATCAAACATAATATCCCTCACATTACACCTTGTTATGTACTATTTCACCACATCCCATTTGTCTTTCCCCAAGACCTGTCTCCTCCTACTCAAGACACATGATGTCGAAGGTCACTTTGTGGCCTTAACATCCAATGCAGTTGAATCAACTTATCAATGTTCTCAATCATAATTGACATAGAGCGTCGAATGGGGATATCATGAGATATGGAAATCATCTCTCCATGCAACCAAATGTGATTACCAATTCTCTCATTAAGGGTCACATGTGAAATCTCATTCTCACATAGTGAGGGAGGTGTAGAATGATCAACCTATCCACTAAGGGATTCTACAAGCTAGACAAAAAATCATATACAAATTAAAATATGTGCTTGATTGTGAATTGAAACTTTCAAAATCAAAGACATATATGAGAGAACGAGAGTAATTTCCATCTCTAATACATGGGTTTTGAAAATGATTTGTCACTTATAATTACATATGGTTGATGTGATGTGGGATGGTTGAGGTGCATTTCCTCCCTGACACCCACTACTCTGACTACCACTAGGTGGTGTTTCCTAGTGACTAGAAGGTGGGTAATTCCCTGTGAAAGTAATGGTTTCAAGGATTACAAATTATAGGAATATAAACTACGTGTTACATATATGTCCTTATAGTGATATCTACAATCATAATTTGGTTCATGAAATCCTAAATCAAGACAACCAAACTATCATAGAAACTTTAATGTGAATTTAAAATCACATCAAAACAAAATTCTAAATAAGTAACTTTGGGATTTTAATTTACTATTTTCTTTGTCCTCTCTCTCTCTCTCTTTGTCTCAATACTACAAATAAAGTTATTCCAAAGGATGTCAAAACAATTTTTCATCATTATATAAGTTAGTATGCTCATGTGTTATAGGGGTTATGGACAAGGGATCGAGAGTTATTATTTGGATTAATGTGTTAGAGGTTATTTAATGCAAGAAGGTTTAGGGATTAGATATAATAGGGGTTATAATGTATAAGGGTTAATAATTACCAATGATTATCAGTGGTCATGCTTGACCCTTCAATATGTGTGGCCACTATTCAATCTTCAATGCACCATCAATGTAGCTCTAGTGCTTTATCCACATGGAACCCTTTAAGTAAGAAACACTTTTCAAAACACTTATAGGATTTACCAAAATAATGGCATAATCAACATAGGATCAACTATGGACCTTGGTGCAAATATTGTCATCATGCCATCCATTTATTCATACGCGGAACTCAACTAACCTCACCTATCCAATAGTCATATTATGCATAGAACTATGAAACATAGCACATCTAGACCAAGCAGACTACTATGGCATCAATACCTATACTAAATTAAAAAATTTAAGTTTATTTTGGATGCCTATTGGGAACATATTTGGTCCATTGGTGGTAGACCAAGTAGACTACTATGGCATCAATACCAATACTAAATTGAAAAAATTTAAGTTTATTTTGGATTCCTATTGGGAACATATCTAGAAGACCATGGATGCACTCCATGCACATAACAATCTACTCTAAAAATGTAACAACAATTTTCCAATAGGGTGAGTGGAATGTTATCACTCTAGGAAAATAAAATAAGTGATCGTGGTGCATACATATGTTATAAAAAAATGTGGATGCTCTTATAAACAAATTATCAATGGAGGACATATATATATGGTACGATAGTAAGTTTTCCAACTTCTAGACGACCAAGTTTTACTACATACGAAGGTGTCATGGGGTGAAAATTTCGACAAATTATTCTAGGCTTAGGAACATGAGAATCTTGAAACCTGCTTGAGGTATGTGAAAAATATTTTTCATGTTGAAGTCCAAAGCACTTAAGTGATGACACAATTGGAAGGGGAACATAACCTAATGAAACACATTGAGTGCACCAAAAAGAGATTGAGATTCCTCATGGAAGGATAGGAGTTTAAGGAATTCATACTCACACTAAGGATGACAACACACCAATGGTTGATGGTGCACTTTCTAACCCAATCTAACATAAAAGGTTGATATATTTCACCTCTAGTGGGTTTGAAGAAGAAAAATGATAGCCTCAAAATAGTTGTTAGCCTATAAAATTAGACTAGGTAATTTTAATCCAATTTATAAATAAAAAAATGACCTAGTTTTCCACCTCAAAGACAACTCATCGGGCCATCTCAGTCACATCTTATAACTTAGAGTATTGGCATGCTCAACTAGTCAGGTGATACAAGTGAGGGATGATATGGTTTTACAATTAATGTTTATAAGGGCTATGATTAAAAATAATAGGTGTTTTCTTGAGGCTTTTAATAATAGAGTAGTTTGCTTGAATTTTCATTGGAGAGTTATAATTTGTAATCTTTCGTGCATTATTGAAGGATTGAAAAAATTTCAGCAACATTTTTTCTTACTAGCACACCATTAAAAATTAAATCGGGAGCATCAAAGCCATTGGTTGATATAATTGAAATAAAAAATTCAAATTTAAACTAAAAAAATTAAAAATATAGCAACATAATTGGGGTCCATCTAACTCTTTCTACATCTAACTCACTGCTTAGTCGAGGGTTACTGTGGAGAATAAAACATGGTTCTATGTTTTTTCTTATATACAAAAAAATTGCTCGAGCAAGCTCTAGGGGTTGATGAGGATATTTAATGCTTGGGCCCACAGCATCCACCAGTAACAACTAATCAATGGCTTGATCAAGGAGCTCGAGCAATTTATTCAATGCTCAAACCCACACCATCCATCGATCAAGTGGTTGAAGTTTTTCAATGGAGACCCTAGGTCCATGAGCTCGATCAAGCTCTATTGCTCAACCGAGCATTTTTTTAACCCAACCAAACCCTCTATGGATGGTTTGGATTTACTACCAAAATGGCTTGATCAAGTTCTTATGCAAGCTCTCAATTGATCTCATAATAACTTAGTTGGGAGATTAAAATAACTCAATCGAGCATGCAAAAAACTCCACTTCTGTTTCACACCTTGCTAATAATTGTGACCCATCTCCATGGATTCACTCTCTTGTCCAAAAAATATTATGTTTTCATACTTGGGCCTCTATTGATTTACAATGGGAGTCACAATCTCATGGCCTTTCTTACCTATCCCTTGGTCCTTGTATCCCATTTTCCTCATTAACTTGGAACCAATGCCTCTAGAGTGAGTTTTGAAATCACTAAAGGGATCTTGAGGAAGGATATTGGAAGGTGATTTTACCATGCTTGATTTCATCATAGTCTTAGATTCGATAGTGGCAACATATGGGGATTTATTATTCTCTTAGATAGCTAATTGTAGCTTCTTCAATTCCTCTTCATTCATTGCCAAATCTTGGTATAATTGAGTAGTCATTTTAGTGAATCTTTTTTCTTACCAATTACCGAGTTGAGTGCATTTCTCACCCAATTACAAGAGATGCAATTTTCTCTTGTCTAGTTTTGTCTGGATGGAGGTGAAGGAGTCTTTTCTTTTGGAATGTTTATTTTCCATGTCATCTTATTTTTTCCTCCAACACTGATATTCCTCTTGGATTTTCTTACAGGGAAAATTTTAGGGGCGAATTATAGCCCATGGGCGAAATTATAGGGGTCACCAAGAAACCCTTGGCGAATTTTTAATATGAAACGAGTTTTTTTAAATTTAACATATTAGCCCCATATTTATTTAACCCATAGTCAAAGGAAATCGAATAGCCAAGGTCACTAAAGAGGAAAAATTAATGTAGCCAAGTAAAATAATCGCGAAATGGTGAATTCGCCCAGAATTTTGGGTACTGGAGGCGTTGAAGAGTTGGTTCTCCCACCATTTAGGGTAATGGAGGTTGCGATCAGTTGGTTCGCCCAGCCAACAACGTATTATTTGGGTAATGGAGGGCCGAGGCTGCGATCAGTTGGTAACTTGGTTTGAACTTCGCCCTCGGATTTTGGTGATGACGCCCTCGAGCAGCTGGCCCCCCCCACATTTTCGGCAATGGCGGCTCGTCCAGGTGAAGGCTCCCATACTTTGTAAAAGATTGGATGGTGATGTTGAGATATTTCCAGAGAATGAAGCAATCAATGCCTGAGATAGGCATACGGACCTGTGAAGGGTCAGTGGATGAGATGACCAAGAAAGCTCTAGTGACTGGAGCAAATCATTGCTTGTAATAGCCACTAGGACTTGTGAAAGGTCAATGAGCATGATGCGCAGGGAAGCTCCAGTTATTGGAGCATTGTTTACTGAACCTGTGATAGGTTTGGGACTTGTGAGAGGTTGCATGCTTCAGTGATTGGAACAGATTATTTTCTGAGATAGGCACATTGAACTTGTGATAATTTTGGCACCTGTGGAAGGTTGGCTTCTCTAATTATTCGAGTGGATTTGTTACATGAGATTGGCACATTGAACTTATGAAAGGTTGTTGATTTGATTTTTATTGATCTATGCTAATTTCCAAGTTTTGTGCACATGTAGAGAAGGTATGGCATGGTGCCGTGATGGAGGAGTATCCTTCATATTTTAGGAGGCATATGCAGAGCATGTATGGCCAGATGCCATGATGGAGGATTATTTTGCAACTTTGTGGAGGCGCATGCAAAGGAGGTATGGAAAGATGCCATGTTGGAGGAGTATCCTTCCAGTTTTGAAGAGATTTCAGAGCAAGTGTGGTGAGATGCCATGGAGGAGTGTTTTCCATCTTTATAGGGGCACAAACAAAGCAGGTATGGCAAGATGCCATGATGGAGTATCCTTCCAGCTCTGAGGAGGCACATACAAACTAGGTATGTTTGGAACCAATGATTGATTCTATGCATGCCATTGATATGAGTATTAAAGAGTACTAGAATAGGCTTGTTGTTAGAGAATTCTCTAAGAAAGGAGTTAACCGTGTTGAGGATTTTTATTTATAAAGTTGCCAAAGATTCTAAAGTACATGGGAAAGATACCCATGAGTCCATATTGAAGAAGGTCTCATATGGGTTGATTAATGCACCACAAGCTTGGTGTTTCAGGATCAAGCTTGGAAAAATATACAAGCTTGGTATTTGTGTAGACTTTTCTTTGGTTTCTAGATAGATTTGATCCACTTTTCTTTGTCTTGTATACAAATGAGTTTATCATTGTAGGAATTCCTAAAAAAATCATGATGTGTGAGAAGAATTTGGCCTGTGAAGTTGACATGAAGGACATTGGGGGTTGTCAGGTTGCTTTTGAAGTTTTCCTTTCATCGAAGAGATTTTGGAGTATAGAAGGGAGCAATGGTCTAGAAGTATCTTCCTTCAGTTTCAAAAGTTGTTAATGTTCCTTCGAAGCCCCTAGCAGAGGGAAATTTCGATATGTTTAAGAGTATCTTGGTCTGGTGGAGAACACCTTCCTCGCAAAGAGGGAGTGTTAGTTTACTTGGTTGCTCCGAGTTGTTCTCTATTCAGCTGAAGCATGTTGAGTAATGATTTCCTGGCTAGAGAGATGGTGCATCATTGTGAGTAGAGATTATATGGCTCAAGAAGAGGACACACTTAGAGTCATAGAGAGACTCATGTATGGCATAGTATGATGCACAAAATTTATAGCAACAGACTAAGAAACAACAAACTCAGTGCAACATATATGCAAGCTAGATTCCTTGCCTTGGTTCTTGCACGCAACAAAGAGGAGAATAGAGTGGAGTCACAACAAAGAGTCTTGGAGGGAATGCAACATAAGTAGATAGTGGTAGAGGTGCATGCAGACCTATGGAATGGATATTCTAGACTTAGATAGTTTCCAATTTTAGTTATTTCCAAAATCAGAAAGTTGTTTTTCCATCTTTAGGTAGGCATCAATTCTTAATTAGGAAATCACATGAGTTAGAGGCTTTTGTAGATCTAGAATAGGGCTAATATCCCTAGGAGGTAGGTGCTTAATTTCCTGTATGCATTATCTCCTAGTGGGATTTCTGTTCTAGAAATTTGCACATGCAGGTTGGGCACTTTATTGTAGACATGATCAGGGTTAGGGTTGGCACAGTGAACCTAGGCGCTTTACTTAGTATGTCTACATGCATTGTAAACTTTAGATCTGTCCTATTCTATAAATGAGAGGTAGGGAAAGTGATTGACAATATGTCTTAGGGATTAACTTATTAAGAGATAAGTTGGTAGTTTATTCAGTCCTGGTAGAGGAATTTTTCTAGAGAGTGAGCTAGGGTAGGAGACTGATTCTACTACTCTGTAAGGGTATGGTTTTTGAGTGAGAATCTTGTGTGTGATACCAAGCTGTGTAATTTCTTTTTTCCATAGCTAGTAGCAAGGAATGTGATTGCTGCCACAGATTTCTAGTGTGTTGTCCTGCATTTCAATATCACTTTTTATGTAGATCTAAACATAAGTTTTCCGCTGGTTTGATCTAGTCTTGTGATATGAAGTGTCTATATTTAGTTTTCATATAGTGCTTTGTTTAAGCAGATTGTTGTTTTGATAGGTGTTTCTAAATCACCAATTGTTAGCTGTAGGAATTAATTCTTTGAGCTCAGATATGCATATCATGAATTAAAATTCAACACCTTCTTTATGCCATAATTAGGATCATGGAGATGTGATAAATAAAGGTGGAAGGATCAAAACTCACCATATCAATTCCCTTCTCTGGCAGCATAACATTGGGACAATCAGAGTCTATACTTCTCTGCCCTTTGATAAAAAGAACATCATAAATATACTTTGTGTTGCTATGTGTATCAAATTCAGCTATCTTTTCATCATCAACAATATCTACTACCCGTTGAAAAATACATGGAGAGACTTGCTGTGTCTGTTTCATCTCAAGAGATCCCTCATCATATTTTTGTCCCTCTGTATCCACCACTTTATCATTGGAATATTTCTCACGTGCTAGGTTTTGATTAGGCATTTATCTCCTGGAAGCAACGAGAGCTTATTCGATTTGTATGGTATCATAGAAGGCAAGTGTTCAAATCTGCAGGGCATACCTTCTTCAAGATGAATCAGATCTTACCTCATCAAAAGAAAAAGCATACATCAATGCACCACGAGATTGTTTTGGTTGGTATAATGGATGAATCCTGTGCCAAGCTTTGAAAAATATAAACATGAAAACTATAGACAATTTCATCACTTCCTTTCTTAAGGTGATTTAGTTTATCAAGTAGGGAGATGTTGTATTGTTCCCATTGTGTCAATTGAGTATCTATGATCAATATGAAGAAAGCATCATATGTACATACCCTTCAATAGTGGAGTCACCAGGTGAGGTCTTCCTTGTTTAAACATTGATGTTTTTTCTTATCCCCTAGTAGCAAGGCATTTATTCAAAGGAATGGGGCTTTGTTCCTCAATGGAGTCACCAAACAAGAAATGAAGTCTATAGTACATTTTGCATACTCATTGAATGCTATCACTGAAATATTTACCTCAGGAATTGAATTTTGTCTCTGACAACAATGCCAATTGTTACCTCTCAAACTTGCACATGAAGTCCTTGACATCAATGGAACAAGCCTAAAGATACAAAGGGGGGCTACTCAATGTCACCACAACAACTCTCCTCACTTGATGACAATTTCATCTCTCCCTTTCTTGAGGCGATTTAGCTCATCAAGTAAGTAGATGTTATACTATCCGTTGCATCAATTGAGTATCCATGATCAATATGAAGAAAACATCATGTGTACATACCCTCCAATAGGAGTCACCAAGTGATATCTTCCTTGTCTAAACACTGATGCTTGTTATGATCCCCAAGTAGCAGGGCATTGATTTAAAGGTATGGGGATTTGTTACTCACTGGAGACACCAAATGTGCAATGAATTATTTAGTACAGTTTACATACTCATTGAATGTTGTCACATAACTATTTACCTCAGGAATTGAATTTTGTCCTTGACAATGATGCCAATTCTTATCTCTCAAACCTGCACATGAAGTCCTTGAAATCAGTGGAACAAACCTAAAGGTACATAAGAGGGCTACTCAATGTCATCAAAACAACTCTCCTCTCACTTTATGATCCCCAAAAGAGATCAAAAGAGTGTATCCCTACTTCTATTCACTAGATATGCTGACATAAAAGCATAGATTGATAAACATTAGAATCCGATTCAATCCATTCACAACAAGAAGCAGAGCATTGGCAGTTGGATGACAACTCCTTGCAATGAATTCATTAATCTCAGAGATAGAAATAAATCCACAATAGAATAAACTCATCAATCAACCCTCATAAAAAAAAAAACTGCAATATCATGCATTTAGATCTGAGATACAGAGAAGAGGGAAGACGATGTGTAGGCACAAGTGATACTAAATCAACATCCATTAATCTAATGGGGGATCCCCAAAGATCCAACCACTTATTGGAAGGGTTCTTCTTCATATTAATAATTCTATCGATAAATTATATATTGATCATGTATTATGAAGTTGAGATGATCATTCAACAATAAATTTTATGAGATAATTAATTGGCTTCTTGAAATCAACTTTATGATCCATGGCAAAGTCAAACTTAATCTCCTCCATCCAAGGGCTCAAGCCTTGAAAGCCTAACCTCCAATCTCATAAATTTATCAATGTTGAGCAAGTCATAATTTATCCTTTATTTATTTAGCTTCACAAGCGAAGGAATTCACTTTCTAATTCCTTTACACATGGTTCACTAAGTCATCCATGTCCTCAGTAGAGGTCCCTAATTTCTGGGTTTTTCCATACATCGAGGTATTTCTTAATGTGGGCAATGTGCCAAATTACCCTTCCATATCATGCCCTGGTGAGCCATATGCGTGAAGTAACCCAAATGTTTAACAATCCTTAATCATCACCTCCCTTGGCTTGTGCTCTAACAAGCTAAAAATGCACACTAGTGCCTTAACACTTGTTTGGTGGCCTTTAAATTGTAAGTGCAAAAATGCATATAGTCACCCAAAAAATTGCATGCCCAGAGGTCAAAATGAATGCCCAAGCTGATGTGAAGCAAGGCAGATATTTCTTCAAATCATGATAAACTATCTTCATACTTGAAAGCTGAAATGCCTGCCATGCCCCTAAAACTCTATCTGCTTGCAAAAACTCATAATTCTGTGATAACACACAGTATCAACCCAGCCTGAGTTGCCTTGAAAAATTTACACCATTCCATACAAACTCATGATTGGTGGATTCCACCTGGATAATGCTCTTATACCATCATATCTTTCAAAGCTATCCACAGATGCTTGCAACAAACCATCCAAAATGGCATTTTCTTCCTTTTCACTGGTTTTTTCATAATCCCAAAAAATGCATGTGAATGGCCATAAATGCATGCCCAGAGCTAAAGATAGGGTATTTTTGAATTCTGGGACCTGGGGCATGTGTGTTTTTCCCTATTTGATCTCTATATAGGGTCAGATTCATCTTTGAAGGCAAAATAATCTAAGTTGTTAGAAAACACTACAATTTCTCACTACAAAATCTTGATTTGCAAATTACCTTGACACCTCATAAGAACATGCATGCCACATCCTCCATAAGCATCATAATTTAAACTGATATCGGAGGGCCGTAGTCATTTTCTTGATGTAGCTTTTTGTACCTTTAGTTTCTTCAGTCATGCCCCTAGTTGCAAGATATTGATATGTCCCCAGTTGCAAGATATTCTCTCCATTGCTTTCCATGCTCTTTTTTTTGAGAGAGTGTAAATCATGTTATATTTGTTAAAATTCAATATGCTAAGACATAAAATAGCAGCATTACATTCCATTTCACAATAATAGCATATACAGGATCACTGAATAAACAACAAGCATAGCATAAACACAAGAGACACAGATTTATCCTAGGAAACCCTCATGGGGTAGAAAACCCAGCAAAGCTTCCTCAATATAGATGACCAGCAATATACAAAGATGCAAACCAAAGACATGATCTCCTCCTCCACCATAGCATACCTCTCCTCCACAAGTGCGCCTTTCTCAAGTGAGTGTGTGTATCAAATGAGGAACATACCTCCTCTATTTATACACTACACTGACATGTATTTTACACAAGTACATGTAGGCTCGTATTTAACCATTAGTTTAAATACCCTATTATAACTGACTGGGCCGACCCCTACATGGTGGGTCTAATAACCCTAGTTACCACAACCAATTCTGAGGAATAAACATCTCCGGATTCATAGTATAATCACATCGGAGGTATGGAACATCTCCGGAATAAATAATATACAAATATAATATTCTTAGAAGTTACAATATTCAACACTCCCCCTTAACGAGAAGGATATTATAACAACATCCGCAGGAGCAACGAGTCATACATCATACATGATACATCTATATATCATTGGAAGCTTTCTTCAGTTCATCATCATCAGTAACTCAACTAGTTACTGGAACATCGACATCACTCAATCATTAGCATCATCATCACATGATCATCAACATCGTCATCATACGATCATCAGCATTGTCATCACACGATCATCAGCATCATCATCACATGATCATCAGCATCTCCATCACACGATCAACACTGTCATCACACGATCATCAGCATCGACATCACACTATCAGCATCGTCATCACACGATCATCAGCATCGTCATCATACGATCATCAGCATCGTCATCACACGATCATCAGCATCGCCATCACACGATCAACATCATCATCACACGATCAACATCGTCATCACACGATCATTAGTATCGACATCACACGATCAACATCGTCATCACACGATCATCAGCATCGTCATCACACGATCATCATCGACATCACACGATCAACATCGTCATCACACGATCATCTTACAGGATGATCAATCCTGCTCTCTTTAGGACATAGGTCCATGGATGATACAATCCAGATCAAGTTTCAGGATGATCAATCCTTATCTCTTTAAGACAAGTCTCATGTCTAGGGACGATCTAATCCCAACCACAGTGCCAGTCCTTTTTCATACTGGATGTGACCTAGATCAGATCTAGGATTTACCGCCACAGAGCCAGTCCTCTTTCATACTGGATGTGTCACGTCTACAGAGTTAGCCCTGTTTCATGCTGGATGTATCACATCTACAGAGCCAGCCCTGTTTCATGCTGGATGTATCACATCTACAGAGCCAGCCCTATTTCATGCTAGATGTATCACATCTACAGAGCCAGCCCTGTTTCATGTTGGATGTATCATATATACAGAGCCAGCCCTGTTTCATGCTGGATGTATCACATCTACAGAGCCAGCCCTATTTCATGCTGGATGTATCACATCTACAGAGCCAGCCCTGTTTCATGCTGGATGTATCATATATACAGAGCCAGCCCTATTTCATGCTGGATGTATCACATCTATAGAGCCAGCCCTGTTTCATGCTGGATGTATCATATATACAGAGCCAGCCCTGTTTCATGCTGGATGTATCACATCTACAGATCCAACCCTGTTTCATGCTGGATGTAACCTAGAACAATTCTAGGATTTGTCACGTACATTTTGAACCGAGGTCCAGGGACGATCCAGTCCTATCATGTACCTTTTGAATCGAAGTCCAGGGACGATCCAGTCCTATCATTCAATTCTCGGAGACCTCATGTCTACGGCTCAATTCAAAGGACCATAGTCCGAGGACGATCCAATCCCCTTACCTGTTCATTCAGGATTTAGTTCTCGGAGACATCATGTCTACGACTCAATTCAAAGGACTAAAGTCCGAGGACGATCCAATCCCCTTACCTGTTCATTCAGGATTTTGTTCTCGGGGACATACGTCTACGGCTCTATTTAGGACTGAAGTCTAGGGATGATCCAATCCCCTCAAGTCCACCAAGGACTTCTTTCTCGAAGACATACATCTACGGCTCTCTTTAGGACTGAAGTCCAGGGTTGATCCAATCCCCTCAAGTCCACCAAGGACTTCATTCTCAAAGACATACGTCTACGGCTCTCTTTAGGACTGAAGTCCAGGGATGATCCAATCCCCTCAAGTCCACCAAGGACTTCTTTCTCGAAGACATACGTCTACGGCTCTCTTTAGGACTGAAGTCCAGGGATGATCCAATCCCCTCAAGTCCACCAAGGACTTCATTCTCGAAGACATACATCTACGGCTCTCTTTAGGACTGAAGTCCAGGGATGATCCAATCCCCTCAAGTCCACCAAGGAATTCATTCTCGAAGACATACGTCTATGGCTCTTCTTTCGGACTGAAGTCTAGGGATGATCCAATCCCCTCAAGTCCACCAAGGACTTCATTCTCGAAGACATACATCTACGGCTCTTCTTTCGAACTGAAGTCCAGGGATGATCCAATCGCCTCACATGTTCACCAAGAACTTCATTAAAACATGTGTCAATCATGTATCCTCATCATCAAAACATGTATCCTCATCATCAAAACATGCATAACATCTATCATCAAAAGCATGTATACATCTATCATCAAAAGCATGTATATCTAACATCAAAAGCATGTATACATCTATCATCAAAAGCATGTATATCTAACATCAAAAGCATGTATACATCTATCATCAAAAGCATGTATACATATATCATCAAAAGCATGTATACATCTATCATCAAAAGAAAAAATATAAGATTCCTAAATCTAAAAAATTCTAAGTAACTAGGTGCAGTAAAAAGGTAACCTCATCATTGATGAGACTGACTTGTTAACAAATACTATACTACTCCCCCTTTCGAGGAGGGTCCTTCTGGACTATACCAAGCTTGTCTCGGAAGTATTCAAACTTTACTCGAGACAGAGGTTTAGTCAAGATATCAGCAATCTGATCCTCAGTGCTTATATACTCGAGCTTGATAGCTCCTCTCTGCACCATATCTTGTAAATAGAAGTATCGGATCTCTATGTGTTTTTGACTTATCGTGGAATACAAGATTTTCTATCTTGATGCAGTTTTGAATGTCACACATAATCATAGTGGAATTCATTTCTAAGTCAAACACTCCATATAAAAGCTTATGAAGCCACACTGCTTCACAGCTGGCAGAGCAGACAGCTATATATATATACTGCTTCAGCAGTACTGAGAGCCACACTAGATTGTTCCTTGCTGAACCATGAGATCATGGCAGATTCAAGACTATAACATCCACCTGATGTACTCTTTCTGTCTGAGGCACTTCCTGCCCAATCAGAATCTGAGTAACCATGTAAGCAGAGTTCATGACCTCCAAGATAATATAGACCAAAAGTCTAATGTACCTTTTAGGTATCTCACTACATGCTTTGTAGCTATTAAGTGCACCTTTCTAGGTTCTACTAGATACTGACTTAGGGTATTTATAGCAAAGCATATATCTGGTCTAGTATTTTTTAAATACATCAATGGCCTAATGATTTGTCTATATAGGGTTAGGTCCACTAAATACGATGAGTCATTAACTAACAACTTCAAGTTGGAGTCCATGGGAGTGGCCATGGCCTTATACTCCAACATATCAAATATTTTTAAAAACTTCACAGCATACTTACCTTGATTTAAAAGATTCCTTTTGGATCTTGCCATACTTCTAGACCTAAGAAGTAGTGCATTAATCTGAGATCTTTCATTTTCATTTCTGCAACCATTTTCATGACCTGTTTCTCATTCCTTGTCAGAAAGAGATCATTGTCATACAATAATGGTATGATAGGTTCATCATCCACAACCTTAAGGTAAAGGTTAGGAACAACCTTACTTCTAGTAAAGCCCAAGCTTTGTCAAGAAGCTGTCAATTGTCCATTATTCACACTCAGCATTGAGTGATCTTCTGCATATCTATCTGTGCCATCTCTCGTCAGATGGGTCTACTAATATGAGCCTCAAAATCATTCGAACTCTGTGGTGAGTTCCTTCTTGCATCCATGTCATATGTGTATAGAACCCATATTCAACCTTGTAGCAAAGGTTGAGATCCACATCACCCATGATGATCATTAAGCTCATCAATTGACTACCGATCCTGGGAACCCATACAGAACCTGATTGCATTATTAAGAGAATGGTCTTATCTAGTCCCTTGGAGCAAAACATCTCATCATGATTCTCTTCCTCTTTCTAAGAGAATCTCTTAACCACAAGCTTTCTATAGTGTGTTTGATTTGTAAATCTTTTGTTGAACATCCATCGCTTGTTCAGAGTTCATCATTCATCATGATCTTTCCTACAAATCAAAATTAAGTACATGATTAGTAATACTTCATAATCATCAAATCATATTGACATGATAACTTATTATGCATACAGATATCATTTACATAGTTATGCAACTATTTTGACCAATACTTTGGCACAACACTTTCCCATATCATGTATGCATACAGTGGCTATCTAGATGCCTTCCATCTCTACCAGAACATACTATCGAGAGTGTGCACAGCTCTCAACATGTCAGCAAAGAGGTTTCATTCTAGACAAGCAACAATGGAATGTTTGTCCAATTTACCAATCATATGCATATTAGTAGTATACTGTTCAATGCTTTATGAATGTTTACACTCAGCATGATATATTCTAGGAATACAAATATGCATACGAGCAATATCATTTACTATTTCTAATAACAGCCCAAATACTTATCTTTTATGTTTGTGTGGTCGCCTCCCGCTTGATCTTCTGTATGTCTTCTGAACTTCTATTCATTCTGTACCACTGTGCATGCTCAAGTGTACACTAGTGTCATCCTCATGATCTCATACACAAACATTCATTCATTAGTATATTCTCAATATTATCAAAACATTCTAATTCTAAATAATCTTGAATATGTACAGTCATGATCATTAGTATTCAGGGTTTCAAGGAAGTCTTCTTTTAATCATGCATATTCTTGTTTGATCTAGTTAGTTAAATCATCAACCAAGATAAGAGACATAATATGCATAAACCCTTGATTACTAACCAAACATACCAAGTATACTTACACAAGGTAAGATTCTAACATGACATAGGAAAACATACCTGGATTAGTATACCTGCTTAGTTATGTACAACATACCTAAACAATCTCTTCAATGATTTAGAGATCCTGAGCTAGAACCTGCATGTCTCGTAGGTTAAACATGATATAACAAAGTCATACATACCTCGCGAGTCTTTGTCTTCATGTTGTCATGGTCATGGAACTTGATTTGTCTTTTGTGATGTACCTGTGTCTTGTTAGCAGACAACATCAACCTCACACAACACCATAATGCATAAGTACAATCATATAGCCCTAATCAATGAATGTCTTTGATCATTCACATGCATTCATATTGTTACTAGGGTGATAGGACAGTTAATAACATTAATCAAGATTGTACTAATAAATAACATGAAGACAAACACATTATGAACTTAATCAAGAATCAGATTTCAAGGCATACCTGAACCTCCTTAAGTCATACCTGTCGAGACTTTTTGTAGTCTTCTTATGTAAGGCCTTAGCCTCAACTCCCCCTGAAACTTGATCTGGAGCTTGATTAGGGTTTGCTAGAGAAACCCTAAAAATTCAATCTTTGACTTTCACACTTCTGAATGGATGGAAGAATGTGTCTTGCTGAGATGATCAACCTAGCATTCTTCAATTTTGAAATCTCCAAAATTTGACCCCTCAAAATTGCCTTCGAAACTTTTGGATCTTCTGGACAGGAACCCGAACTAGGGTTTGATGAAGCCCACCCTTTTGTCCAATCAAAAGGTTTGATCCAAGGCTCTAAACTCTTATTTTTATGAGGAGATTCCATCCATGGACTCCGATTCAAAAATTTTAACTTTCTCCGAAACCCTAAATTCTGGAAGCCATGAATAAAGGTGCTCCAAAAAATAATTCTATTTTGACAGAAATATGCACCTGATTGTTTCTGCTATAACTCTGAAATTTCTGCTCCCCAGGGTCTGAAAACTTTTTCTGCAGTAGCCTGACCTGTCATCTTTCCATCCTCATAGGTCTGACCTCAATTGGATTTTCAAAGAGAGAGTTATGCCAAGTGTCGCAACGTGACCTGTTTATGGGATAAAACAGGAGAGCGAACTTGTATGGCGTGCCACGTGTCACTGTTTGAACTTCGGCCTCTAAACACTTTTCTTGAGATAGCTTGCCCTGTTATCTTTCTATCCTGAAAGGTATGACCTCAATTGGACTCTCTAAGAGAGAGTTATACCAAGTGTCGCGACGTGACCTATTTATGGGATAAAACAGGAGAGCGAACTTGTACGGTGTGCCGCGTGTCACTGGTTCACCTTCGGCCTCTGAAAACGTTTCCTGAGATAGTACAGTATGTGTACTACTTGTCACTTTTTATGAAATTTCATTTGGAGCTTCCTAGCCCAAGTTATGACCTTTTTTCCAAGGTCACCTGATTTTGACTGAGATCTGGAAGAGGCAGAAACCATAACCTGTACTGATCATAACTCATAAAGTACAACGAATCTGAGGGTGCCCTTTGGACACAAGGTACCTGGGGATCTTATCTACGACCTGTAAACTTTTCAAATCCTGAAACTTCGCATAAATGGATTTATAGCGAAAGTGCCACGATGACTGGCTTTTGCTATATAAAACCCTAACCTTCAAATTGTCACAAGAGAAGCAAGTGTCATAAGTGCCATACATTGCCTTCCTTCAGGTTAGATCTGATACCATGTTAAAATTCAATATGCTAAGACATAAAATAGCAGCATTACATTCCATTTCACAATAATAGCATATACAGGATCACTGAATAAACAACAAGCATAGCATAAACACAAGAGACACAGATTTATCCTGGGAAACCCTCATGGGGTAGAAAACCCAGCAAAGCTTCCTCAATATAGATGACCAGCAATATACAAAGATGAAAACCAAAGACATGATATCCTTCTCCACCATAGCAGACCTCTCCTCCACAAGTGTGCCTTTCTCAAGTGAGTGTGTGTATCAAATGAGGAACATACCTCCTCTATTTATACACTACACTGACATGTATTTTACACAAGTACATGTAGGCTCGTGTTTAACCATTAGGTTAAATACCCTATTATAACTGACTGGGCCGACCCCCACATGGTGGGTCTAATAACCCTAGTTACCACAACCAATTCGGAGGAATAAACATCTCCGGATTCATAGTATAACCACATCGGAGGTATGGAACATCTCCGGAATAAATAATATACAAATATAATATTCTTAGAAGTTACAATATTCAACAATATTCTATAGCCATGGGATTGGAGTATATATCCCAGTTGAAAATATTTTTGACCCATTCATTCTTTGTATCAAAAGGGGAATGTCCTTGTTCTATTTGAAAGAACTGTCTCATCTCTTTGACAATCGGTTGTTTGATATTCTTAGGAAGTTTATCAATCCATCTGTTGGTTGCAATAGTACTAAGTAAATATTCTGATGGCCTGTATCCTAGGCCATATCTAGAATTTGCATGTATTGGAGATGATAAAATATTTTAGACCTGCTCAATAGGATCTTTATGTTAGGGTTAACCTTGACTCGAGATTGAGTCAAAGTTGGTTAGGTCTAGCACATGTTTTTGGGCATATGGTTTGTTGTAGTCCATGGTATTGCATGTAAGGAAGCCTATAAAAGGCTTGAGGAGGCTCCATTGTATAGCGACCTCGAGGTGAGTGGGTGAGCTCACTTGGCCCAGCTTGGCCGATTAGGTCAAGGGTAATGAAGATCTTCATTGGGTGCTGGTTTTTTCCCCGTATGGGGTTTCCAGGAAATTGTGTGTCTATTATTTCTTTGCTTGTTTTAGTTTATTTCTCTCTCGAGTAAATTATGTGTGCTCTTCTAACCTAACAAGTGGTATTAGAGCCTGGTTGTGCTCATTGAAAATGCTCTGAGTGTAGGTGTGCAGATATGGATTGATTATTGGGGAGAAATCAACGATGGAAGAAATTGTTTCCTCTTGTGGACCCGAGGAGACCACTGCCCAATAATCGCTGCTGAGGAGAAGCCATTGCTTGAGACCATTGATGCCTATTATTGTAGCCGTCAAAACACTGTGTGCATGTGCCATGAGGTATTTCACCTCTACGATTGAGGTCGCCCCATTGTACAATGTGGAATATTGCATAATGTGGAAGACAATCATGTTGATCCAGTCAGTTGACAGCCGAAGAGCCCGAGAGGGAGCCCGCATAGGCCTGTGAGGGAGAGCTTGCATGAAGCATGTCCTGGAGAGCTGCTGGTAGAGAGGAGCAAGTCGATCCATTGGTGAAAGATCCATGCGGATGGAGACCCGTTTAGAGAACAACCGCGCTCTAGCTTGCTTACCCGCGTGAAGGGTGGGCATGGAGCCCGCGTGCGGTGGTGGAGGAAGCCGCCAGGAGAGCAGCTGGTCGGTGGAGATAGCCGCCAGTGAAGATGCCCAGTTCACTGATAAACAATAGTGATCTGCCACCACCGAGAGGGAGCCGCGCCACCACCGAGAGGGAGCCGCGTGAAAGCATAAAGGAAGAGCCGTCGTGGGAGGGTCAACCTGTAATCCTCCTGAGGAGCCTGTTTGTGGGTTGTAGCTGGTCCCGTGGAGCAGTGGAGAGCTCGTGAAGGAGCTTGAAGACCAGTCCCGTGGAGCAGTGGTGAACCCGACGTGAAGGAGCCAGCCCTTAAACCAGTGGTGAAGCCGGACGTGGAGAAGAGCCATCCGTGAAGGCTGTGCAGTGATGGAGGAGGTCGCTCAGAGAGAGAGAGCTTCCATCGTGAAGCCAGCGTGAGAGTTGTGAGCTAATGAGGAGTCCTGATGAGTGCAGAGATCCGTTGAAAGATGACAGAGTTGGTAATCCTGCAGAGGTGGTCCAATTCATGAGGATAAAACGCCAAGAAGAGCCCACGCTGCCGGTGGTGCCATCTTGCTACCCAGACATAGAGGAAGAACCCCGGTTGTGCCATCATGGAGACCCGCCATTCCGATGCTGAGAAAAGAAAGTATGCCATGTGAAGCCCCTCAAGATCCCTGTAGTGTTGCATAAGAGATGCAATCATTAGCGAAAAGAGGACGTGCCCAGATGTGCTCGACTATAGAAGTATGCATTAATAAGATTTGAGACAAAGCAGTGGAGAAAGACCTGGCAGAAATCCTCCACGTGAAAATAAGGACCCGTGAGATCACAAGAAGGGGCTGTTGATCTACCTATGGAAAGATAAATCTGCGAAAGAAGAGCTCACACCCATCTCAAAGATCAACGGAATGAAGGAAGAATTCTACCTTGGAGACTAGATCTGGGTGTAGTGCCACAGTGCAGAGCTAGCGTTCCCAGATCTGTACTCTGCACATGTGAGGCTATGAGATCGAGGTGTGTAGTAAGCAAAGGCAACATTGCACTTAAGCAATGGTGAGAGAACTATTGGCGGCATGAAATTTTTGAGGCATGTGCATGTGAAGCCACAATGAATGTTAGCTGTTAGAGTAAGCACTCACGAGCACAAGTGGACGAGCAAGGAAGTGAGTATGGAAAGAGGGGATGAAGCAATGGATGGTGATGGTGTAATCACCATGAAGACACATGAAAAAAAAAAAATTTAATGGAGCAATTTGCATGTAAAAGGGCATATGGCTGTAAGACCTGGTAAGGCATGCATACCCCTGGTAACTCACCGGTAAAGTCGGGAGAAAGACCTAGGTGATAGGGGGGTGTATGTGAGATTCCTCAGTTAAAAATTTGAGGGGGGTTGGTGTTTACTCCAAGTCAAGTTTAAAGGGGGGATTGTTAGGGTTAACCTTGACTCGGGATTGAGTCAAAGTTGGTTAGGTCTAGCACATGTTTTTGGGCATATGGTTTGTTGTAGTCCATGGTATTGCCCCATGGTATTGCATGTAAGGAAGCCTATAAAAGGCTTGAGGAGGCTCCATTGTATAGTGACCTCGAGGTGAGTGGGTGAGCTCACTTGGCCCGGCTTGGCCGGTTAGGTCAAGGGTAATGAAGATCTTCATTGGGTGCTGGTTTTTTCCCCGTATGGGGTTTCCAGGAAATTGTGTGTCTATTATTTCTTTGCTTGTTTTAGTTTATTTCTCTCTCGGGTAAATTATGTGTGCTCGTCTAACCTAACACTTTAGAGATGAAAATCATCATACAATCAAAGGTTGCATCTAAGTTGCATGCAATCAACCTTAGGTTGTTGCCATTGACATTTATGAGTAGGTTATTTTATGAACACACTTGTTTTTTAGGGGCTTGCTAAGATTTAGTATACAATCTCCTTTTTCTATGATGGTACTTCCTCGCTAGTTATTACCTAAAGCACTCCTTATAATGATAATGGTGGTTGCTAGAAACAAACCAGTGACCCATATATATATATATATAGATATAGATATAGATTTGTGTGTGTGTGTGTTTGTTGGAAACAAACCAGTGACCCACATATATATATATATATATTCAACTTCGTTTTCACCTGCCATCTTGACTAGTGATTGATCACACCTACATTGACCCCCATTTCACACCACAAGGTGAAAGAGCATATTCAAACACAACATGGAATGAGAGAACACACTCCAATAGAAAAGTAATGGAGCGATAGACAAAGGACAGAGGGAAAGATACTTTAAAACATTTTTCATGGTAGGTGGGGATTTGGTCATTAGAAGGATGAATCTTGGATGTTACTCTTACTTTTGAAGAGATAATGATTACATTTTGGAATATTTAGACTAGGTTTCATAGGTCAAATCCCCAATGCGTACATAAATTGAATGTGTGGAAGGAGTCTTTTTTTTACCATTTGTAGGGAGCCTCTTGTCGATAATTTGGTCTCATGTTGATAATTTGGTCTCAAGGTGAGAGGGTGTAGACCCTTGTGTCATTGAAAGAAACATATTTTTCTAAAGGGAATTTCCGCTCCAAATTTTGGCCGATATTTGCTTTTCCTTGAGGCCCACTTACTGAAACTTAGGTCCACACCTTGTTATGATTGTACCAAAAATGTTTCTAGTATGGAAGTTGGGAAGAAACACTTGGGAATATCTTGGAAAGCATATCCTAGTGGTTTGGAAATGTGTTTTGGAAGTTTCTTGATAGTTAACTGTAGAAGAAACATTTCTATAAGATTTTATTAATTTTCTTTCATAAATGGCACAAGACTCTATAACGGGCACAAAACTGAAAAAACGAATATCAATACCAAATATTTGGAGTATTTTATAGTGTTGTAGTAGAGGGATGGAGTTATATGTCAGTTATCTTTGTTGGTGAAATAAACCTCAAAATCATAACGAATTAAAAGATACTTGTGTTATAATTGTGTCTTACATTCAACATTGAACTTAATGTCACGATTGTAGTCCACATGTAATGTAAATTATGCTTGTTTCCTTTCTTAGCATTATAGACTATTGGAATTTTTTGGCTTTTAATTTTTAAATGTGCAAACCTATCAAAGAGTATTACTTAATTTGTTGTACACAACTTTGGATCATGCTAAGAATAGCCTGATTGCAGTAGTATTCTTTTTCAAAGTAAGTGGTTTTCCTCTCTTTCACACTCGTATTTGCATTTACAAACACTTACATTGTTATGCTAGAATTCTATATTGACTTGGGAAAATTATGGCTTTTCAATATAGAGTGTTAATGTGTAGAGGAATTTCAACTTTGAGGCATCAGAATTATTCTTCTTCTTTTCACATATCTAGCTTGCAACTAATATACCCAATGGAAGAAATTGATAATCTCTTTTTGTTTGTTTTGGATGATTGGTATAACCAAAGAAAAGCTGGCCAGAAAATCCAACAAGAACCCAAGCTCAGTGAGCATCAACTATTTAGTTAAGAGAAACATGTTGAAATCAAATGTCAACTGAAACTGAAACAAAACTTTCAAATTTTAAGGGAATGAGGAAAAGGAATATATACAAATCTTATATATATATATGGATACCAGTCAGGTTTGAATTCCATTTCCTTCATTAGATACCTATTTTATATAATTATCTCTGTGTGCAATATCAACAACATCATCATCTACAGTACTAGGCCTTAGCATTTCATCAATCATCTTTTGTGCTTGGGGTGCCCTTTTGGGTCCTCTCTTTCTAGGTATAGGGGCAGTAGTTGTAGAGGTAGGATTTTTAAGTTTTGTTTTTGAGGTCTTGGTGGCCTTATCAACAGCAAGCTTCTTTGACCCCTTCTTAGGAATGGCTTCTTCATAATCAGTGTCATCATGTTCTTCAAGTCCAAAATCAAAATCATTGTCACTAACAACCGTGGACTTCTTGGTTCTCCCATTAGAAGCCTTCTTCCCTTTTGCACCAACCTTCGTTGGTTATTTCTCTTCCTCTTCATTTTCTTCTTCTTCTAAAATGGTTCCCATGTATCATCTTCATCTGACATCTTCAATTTGTCCAATCTAACTTTCTAAACCTTCTTAATATGAAATCCACAAGTCTGTGTACTTTCAAAACCCTTTTTTGTTGTACTCTAATTTCCAACCTTTGGAGTTGTAATAAACTTGGAAATATTGCTGATCGCAAAACTCAAGTTTGACTTGGTTGTTGCAAGAGAAATCAAGCTGCTCAACAATTGTATGTATAATGACGCATTAGCCGGCTTTGAATCACTGGTTGATAATTTGAACCCAACTTCTATAGGTATAGATGTTGACCTGCAATTTACCATACAAAATGTCTCCAATAGACTTCTAGCCTACTTAGTTTGAGAAACAAATGCATAGTCGTCAGTTGGCCAAATTTTTACACCTATTCAATATTGTAAGAGGCCTAAATCATAGCCTTTGGAGATGTCATAAATCTGTAATATTGCTAACTACATAACTCAAGTATGACATGATTGTTGTAAGATTGATCAAGCTACCCACAAACTGTGCATACACTAACTCATTAGTCAGTATTGAATCTTAGTCAATAGTTGATAGTTGATAGGTGTAGATGTTGCTTTGCAATCTTCCATAAGAAATCTCTCTAATAGACTTCAATGAAATGATGTTTTACAGAATTGGTTTTTACAATAAGGTAATGGTGCATGACTCCAAACCGCTGGGTCAAATTAAGTAAATTCCTATTTGCTTCTAAAGAGGTTATATGGCCCTCATCTTCCTTCTAGAGCATTTTGTACAAATTGTGGATGGTCTTAGGTTCCATTTGGGCTTGATGATATGTACTCTTAACAGCTTCATACTGAGGTGAACTTCCATATATGTAGAGAGCATATGATCCATTGACTCTGCTCTCTTCATGTCTCATGACTTTGAGGAACAATTCATCTTCAGTAACATACCCTATAGCTCTAGAATTCATAATATTATATCAAGTGTGAGTAATTTTATATCAAAGTGATTCTTGATGAAGCTAAACAATTTTGTCCTCTTTGTGTATTGGGGGGGAATGTATCCTTGGTCTTCTATGGCCATACTGTCAAATATTTTCACATCTTAGTACAAATTTGGGACTAGGTGTGGATGGTTGGGGAATATCACTTAAAGGAATTATGAGCATGGTAGTTTTATTGGGACTTACAATTGTTGGGATTTACTGTTGGACAATTAAATATGTGGTAAATGATCCAACACTTCCAAAAGTGGAAGCAAGAAAAAAGGTATAATTCCATGTCTTATATACTGATGATAAAACAAAGAGTTTGGTTGATGGATTCTTGTTAATCTTCAACCTCAAATGTGTTGTCAACCAATGGTGGTAATATGCATGCAGAAAGAAAAACCCAATCTGGGAATGGATGAGAGTGCAAATTTTTTTCCGAAATGAAGGAATATGCGAGACATAGCTACTCTTGTGGTATCCTATGGAATAAATATAAATCTAGTGGAAGTGACATGGAACCAAATTGAAGGCTTAGGTACTTCTAGGGTTTATTTCTTATCATATTTAAGTTGTACAAGATAGCTTCTTAACAAATAATAAGTTAAGAATTTTTTGTTTGGATTGGATGTGACCACCTCATGTATTTTGAACTTTCATCTCATGATATTCCTAATTCTATTAGGAGGATTATTACCATTATTAATACCATAGCATTTTTTTCTCTATTTTTTCAATTCATTTTGTTTTCTTTGAGGCTTTTCTATTAGAATCCTGGTTAAATTTTTCACTGCCATGGTTGCTCGTTTAGTTCATGGCTTTCTTTAAACACTCCAAATGTCAATTAGATGTCCATTATTCGAGATGCAATTCAACCACGGACTGTTTATTGTGCTGATATGTTTATTGGTCTATGTAGTAGTTGCCATGCAACTCATATATCATTTTAAACATTACAACAACAATAATCTGGAATATCTAATCAGCAAAGTAGATGACTGATATTTATTATAAGATCACGAATACATGCCTGGGATTGTTCAGTAGCACTTGTGGCATTTGGAAACTTCTCTGACATTGAACCTTATGCTGTAGCAGTCTCTTGACAATAGAAAATTGATGCCCACAGTAGAAGTGCCCACCTAGATTGATATTAAAATGCCCAAAACTGATTCTACAATGATATGCTGATAGATTGAATAATATATTTCAGATCTGCGCTAGTGATGCTTGTGGTCACACTTGGTATTTTGACAAACACTTTTCCCACTTTACTAGATTTTCCTATAGGTGCTTAAAGCCAAATTTGATATGTTGTTTGCTTGATTTGGACTATTGTTAATGGTCATAATTCAAAATCACATAAACTATTGCTAACATGAAATGAAACACATAGAATAGATGCAAATTGGATTCACCCCCTTCATCAATCACACATTAATTTATAATAAACATAATCAGATTTTGGATAGGCTGCTGCAACCACATTTTGTAGACAATAACTCAAATATATCAGAGGAGAACTCAAACCTGTGATGTGTTGTAGATGATAGCCAATGGTTACTCAAACTTGCACTTGGTTGGGAGAAAACGGGCCTCTAGAATACCCAGTCTAGACAACTTCTTTTGATGGTCACGATTTGGGCACCAATATGCTGTTGGAACCCCAAATGAAACTTGATGAGATGATATAGCCTCTGTGTAGCAGGTACAAAGTGCACTGGGTTCCCAAACTAGATCTCAACAATCTAGCAAAAAATGCATCCACCCTTCAGTCAATATGTTAAAGAAATGTAACTGCGGAAGATATTCTAGATATACTTGTCTATTGTATTATTGTATTCCTCCTTTGAGAGATGTCATTGATGTAATTAATAATGTAAGAGTCATTGAAAGAGTCAATGTAAACCCTAACTATTAGTTCGGCCTGGAAATAACTAGAAAATAATATTTTATTGTAAAGTGTACAGGTCAGCCCAATTAGGTGAGTTAAATCCGGCCTAATTAGTAAAAATGTCAAGTCACTTGTTAAGTATATTGAGTTTCTCATTTGGATCACTCATCTCACTCATTCAAGTTCGCATAGGAGAGAGAGAAGTTCGCACAAGTGAAGGAGAGGAGCTGATTTTGTCTTGGGGTTTTATCTTGTACTTGTGAATTCTATATTGAGGAAGTTTTGCCAGGGTTTTCTCCCTTGTGGTTTCCTCGAGAGAAATATTGTGTTCTTTGTGTTTATTGTGCTTGTATTTCTTTCAGTGATTATTTTGTTTAATGTTATTATGCTAAACAAGTGAAAAAATCTAGTGGTCATTCAAAGAAATGCTAATTTGAAAGGAACACCCCTACCAACTCAAATGTGCTTGATGGTTTTGTAGGGTTTCCAAGTGCTTTGTGATTCACAAAGATGCCATGAAAATTAACTTTTCTAGGTGCTAACACTAAAGTTTTGAACTTGATATTTTATAAAATTTTGAAGTGTCTAGGGCAAGTAATGAAGTGCCTGGGAAAACATGGAAGTGGATGGGGGCGTTTTTATCTTCGTTACGAGAATTTTGAAGTGTATGGGCGTTTTATCATCGTTGGGAGAATTTTGAAGTGGTCGAGGAAAGTATTGAAGTGCATGGGGCATTTCCATCATCATTGGGTCAATTTAGAAGTGCATGGGGCATTTCTATCATCATTGGGTCAATTTAGAA
Organism: Larix kaempferi; assembly: GCA_027924585.1. Taxonomy (NCBI): domain Eukaryota; kingdom Viridiplantae; phylum Streptophyta; class Pinopsida; order Pinales; family Pinaceae; genus Larix; species Larix kaempferi. The sequence continues at coordinate 4,977,531 of BSBM01000391.1, forward strand.
GTGCATGGGGCATTTCTATCATCATTGGGTCAATTTAGAAGTGCATGGGGTAACTATTGAAGTGCTTGGGGGCAATTTCGAAGTGCTTGGGGAAAATATTGATGTGCATGGGGAGTTTTATCATCCTTGGGAGAATTTATAAGTGTCTTGGAAAATATTGAAGTGGTTAGGGAATTTTTATCATCATTCAGAGAATTTTGAAATGTCTGGGGCAAGTATTGAAGTGCCTACGGCGTTTTTCTTTTCAATGGGTGAATTTTGAAGTGCATGGGGTGTTTTTCTTGTCAATGTGTGAATTTTGAAGTGCATGGGGAGTTTTTCTTATCACTGGGTGAATTTAGAAGTGCACGAGGTTGTTGTTTATCAATGTAAGGATGCTTTTATAGTGTTGGGATGTTTTAAAACAGTGATGGCCAAAGTTATCGCATGTCGAGGTAAATTTGTGTGGATTGGGGCATTTTTGTGATTGCCTGGGTGATTATATCATTGTCGGGTGTTTTTCTCCCTTGCCTAGGGAAAGTATTGAAGTGCCTAGGGCATATTTATCATCATTGGACGAATTTTGAAGTGTCTAGGGCAAGTAATGAAATGCCTGGGAAAATATGGAAGTGGATGGGGGCATTTTTATCTTCGTTGTGAGAATTTTGAAGTGCCTAGAGCAAATATTGAAGTGTCTAGGCATTTTAATCATTGTTGGGAGAATTTTGAAGTGGCTAAGGCAAGTATTGAAGTTCATGGGGCGTTTCTATCATCATTAGGTCAATTTAGAAGTGCATGGGGCAAGTATTGAAGTGCCTGGGTGCAATTTTGAAGTGCGTGGGGAAAATATTGAAGTGTATGGGCGTTTTTATCATCATTGGGAGAATTTTGAAGTGGTTGAGGCAAGTATTGAAGTGCATGGTGCGTTTATATCATCATTGGGTCAATTTAGAAGTGCATGGGGTAAGTATTAAAGTGCCTCGAGAGAATTTTGAAGTGCTTGGGTAAAATATTGAAGTGCGTGGGTTGTTTTTATCATCCTTGGGAGAATTTAGAAGTGCCTGGGAAAATATTGAACTGCTTAGGGAATTTTTATCATCTTTGGGAGAATTTTGAAGTGCTCAGGGAAAGTATTAAAGTGTTTGGGGCGTTTTTATCATCACTTGGTGAATTTAGAAGTGCACGGGGTTGTTATTTATCAATTTATGGATGCTTTTATAGTGTTGGGACGTTTTAAAACAGTGATGGGAGAATTTATCACTTGCTGAGTAAAATTTGTGTGGATTAAGCCATTTTAAGTATTCACTGACAAATATGCAACTCTCCTACCATTCAACACCAAAGGGAAGAAAGTTTGGTGAGACAATTGGTTGGAAGCTTGGAATTGGTCCAAGAACTATCTCTCTATATAAAGGAAGTGTCCCGCTACTAGGATATTCACTTAATTCTATCAGTTTGTTGGCCCATCAAGATTCATGATTGCACATGTCCGTTGGACCATTAAGGGACGAGATAACAAGTAGAGTCCCTACTTTCCATGAATCTAGTTAGTGTAGTCGTTTTTCATCGACACCTTGTAGTTGTGAGTGATCAAACACTGCTTGTGAAATGTATAAATAAATCCATACTCTCCTCATTCATACACTTGTTCATTCAGGAGTCTAAGAGTCGAGAGAGTCCAGAGTCGAGCTTCGATGTATGTTCTTCTGTTGCACTATCTTAGTAATCTACATAATCAAAATCTTGAGGCTTATTGGCAAAAGATTCGCCAAATTTTTAATATATTTTATAACTCAGTGAAAGATTCACAAAGTTTTTACAATTTTTTATAATTAAATGAAATATTCGCCAAGATTTCACAATATCTTATAATTTAGTGAAAGATTCGCCAATATTTTATAGCATTATATAATGAAGTGAAAGATTCGCCAAAAAATTATATATACATATTATATTATTGATAAAATCGCCTTCAAGTTTTCCTATATATCAGGGAGATACATATACATTTTGGGGGGGTTCTTAAAATCATCCCTGTTTTCTTTTGAAGTCTCTTAATTCTTGTAGCTTCTACCTCTTCAAATATTTTCTCATGCCAAGTCTATTTCAAGTTCTCTGATGAAATCCTTTGGTACCAATATGATTTGTAAACAATAAGTATATGGCCTATCCATCTCAGCAACATGGATTCTCTATGGAAACTAAATTTCATACTCTCTGCTAATGTTGAAACTGTGCTTTTTTTAACATTGTTAGAGCCTCAATAATCTAGGTTCAAAGGTTATCCATAAATAAAATGAATTTCTTTTCTATGCAAAAAATAATCGCGTGTATATATCTATCTTTATATGTGGATAATTTCTCTATTTCCATATCTAGTCGCAATCCCGAATTTACAATACACTCTATGTTTTATTTTAATGTGCCAAAACATGCTTTGTATTTGTTTAACTTTGCACACATAATACTCTAAAGGATAACCTCTATTGTACAATAAAATATTAAAGGAAGATGTATGCTATAGTTTGTCAATGTATTCAAGCTCTATTACTACAACACAATTTCTCTACCCATTCACACACTTGAGGACAAATATCAGTGCATGGGATTTTAGAGACACTAGCATGCATGCGATTTTGAGGTGAATGGATTGCACTCTCAATTTATTTAACTTCCAAGAATTAAATACGTACACTAACTATTCTAGTAAGAGTAAAAACATATGGCTTTATGTGTCAAGACAATGCTCAATGGTTTGATTATATTATAATTGATAGTTTATGAAGGAGACTACTCCGACACCAAGAATGACCAATCAATTAACGAGGCTATAAAATACATTATAATTAAGTTTGTTAAGGGAAATTAATAGTTTGATAAAGAGTTTTTTTGGGTGAAATCCCAATGCCAATACAATGTTGTAATGGTAAGCCATAGTTCCAACAATTGATATCGTGGCTATCTTTACATTTCTGTGGCCCAAGCAAAATCAATACTTATTGTGCTTGTTAATTAACCAATGATCAATGCATTGAAAGGTCTAAGTTGTGGGAGTAGATATACATTGGGAAGGAGCATTAAGAAATATGAATCACTAAGGAAATCATTGATATCTAGTTGTAGCAAATGATTTAATCACTCAACCCATTTCACCATTCAACACTATGCCAAGCAATGTTATTCCTAACTATAAAATGGATTACACAGAATGGTAACTAGAACACGTGAGCACACACAAAATTACACAATAACTCCACCATTAAAACAACTAATTTTACCTTGGAAACCAAATTATTGGGAAAACATATTGATTAGGGATTTTATTAAGGAATTTAGTACAAAAGGGCAAGTTATACATAGATTTAGTGTATTGCAAGAAATTAGCAAATGGCCGTGGCTCAACAACAATCTTCCCTCATCATGGGATAGACTCAATTTCTTCTTCTCCTCAATCATTGAGCATATTGCTTCTTTAAGCTCTCATATTTTTATTGCCCTTCTTCATTTCCTCCTCATCTCTCCTCTTTATTGAATGCCCTTCTTCTTCAAGACTTCATATTTAATGGGCCTCTTTGGAAGGCCAATGATCACAATGGTTAATTTTATTTTCCAAGAATGTTTGGAATATTCACTCAACTTTCCAAAATAATTCTATTTTGATTAAAAAATTTACAGAAAATATTTTTATTAGGATCCAATTTGGATCAAGCATTGCACCTAAACCAATGTAACCTAAAATACTTATTGAAGATTTATTGAACTCGATATTTTTTATATGAATATGACTGGTTACACTTTTATGGTTATTAATTGTTTTTATGACGTCAGTTATTCAATATCTACTTCAATGCATTGCCCACATCATTGCCAACTTCAATCACAAATCTAAGCCAGTAGTTCATTTTTTATTGCACCGAGTGAAACGAAGTGCTCTACAGCCCAGTATGGGGGAGATGTTGTAACGTGTATGTGTAACGTCCCCTTCTCCATAGAACAACAGGGAAGGAAACATTAACAACATACCGGGCTTTTGTAAACTTGGCCCAATAATTTTTGCACATAAATTCCTAACATTTTGAAACTTATGTATGCAAATTCGTTTCAATATAAACACAGCGGAATGAACATGCTAACAAGCACTCAAACAGACAGTAATTGCAATCATATCAATCACAGCAAAGAATGATTCAACATACAGAGACCCAATCTCATTTGTATGCCATGCATGGATTCTATATTAATTCATTTAATTAAACATGGGCAATTTAACATATTGCAGAATACAAAAAGAATAATTTATAATCCACAGAACACTTATCTTGAGAAGTTGATGTCCAACGACTGGCTACGTGAGAGCAACGTTCCACCCAACCATAGATCTCTGTCCAGCCTGTATTCTTTCAGCTGAGAGATCACCCCCGAGCTGGGCTGTGTATCCACTAAGGAGGAACTAGATGGCTCACTCACAGTCAGGGTTTCACTCAAACAGCCATGCTAAGCCAACACACGGTTGGGTTTCTCAAGCATGCAATAGGAGATGGAGGAGGATGCTAGTCCACTAAGCTCAATCCCCGAGCCACATACTCTTCAAACTAGACTCAGCAATCCCATCCTCTATTCATACATCCACAATCGGATTTCTCACAAATCTGTCACAAACAACCCAAATCCGTCACTGATTTTCTGGGCCATTAAAACTGGGTTTTCCCAAGGCTTTTGGGGTAGCTATTGCTCCCAAATTCGCCCCAAGGTTCCTACCAATGGATCCCCCATTGGATTTCTCTGTCCAATACCAAATTGGGACGTTTTTGGCTTCCCAAAACGTGGGTTCTCTCACAGTCGCGATTTTCGGTTTTCTCACTGTTGGGAGCTCGTTTTTGGGTGGAGAAAGATGTCCCATACTTCCACAATGGAATGGGGATAAGGATGGAGCAACCCCCAAGATGTAGAGTGACTTGTGGGACAAGTCAAAAGAGCCCATACCTTCCCATACGAATTTCAGGGCTGCCCATACTCCATCAAAGTCATGGGCTGAAATCTCAACTACTTCCTTACAATTGGCATTAATGTCACCTAAGGAAGTCAATGGGTTCACATAATGACAAATGGCAACCTATGGGTCACTCCCATAGCCCCCTCACCACTCCCTAGTGGATACACGTGGCCCCTTCTCATTCGTTGCCTCCGTAGCCAGCTTCGGTATTTCATATTGCATGATGTCTAATTTACATCCTATTACAATTTCCATGGCTTAAGAGCACATGGTATCAAAATATCAAATACTTGCCCTTTAAATAAAATTCGGGCTTTTACTAGTGGGGCCTTGGCCTTGAGCTCCACGCTAGGAAAACATACATCATATGTACACATTATTTACATTAAAGGCTAATATATCCTAAGGGTCGAATTGGGGGTATTACAGTATGTAGCGTTACATGCAGCGTTACATCTAATAAAACATAAAAAGTAATTTTTTTTAATTAAAAAATAATAAAAAAAATTCATGTTGGCTCATAAAATAAAAAAATTAAAAAAATTATGGAAAGTATTTTAAAAAAATCCATTTTAGTTCATAAAATAAAATATTATGAAAATTAATTAAAAAATAGATGTTCGTTTATAAAATAAAAACTTAAAACTTAAACCCAGATCTATAAATCAAGAGAGATCAATTTTCTTGAGTTTAAATTTATAAAAAGAAATACACCTCAAGAAATTGGATCCCTCTCGGTGCTTGATAGATACAGGTTTAAGATGGATCTATGCTGGTATAATTACAATTTCTGTGTGTATGGGTTTCTTGGTGATTTTAGTTGAGTGTGTGGGATCATTAACATTTCAGCATGCAACAAAAATTTCATGGGAAAGTTACTCTAGGACATGGTTGTTGAAACATTTTCTTTAAGAAGTTTGAAGCCACATAAGCTAAGGAAAAAAAAACATTGAGAACTACCATAATGGGATAGCTATAAATTGAAATGCACATATAAGAATAATGCCAATAGAACCTTTTCCTTTAGTGGTTCTATGATGTATGTGTTAACCTATGATGTTCATCGCTTTATTTTTTTGGTTCTCCTTTGATTTAGGTTTACAATCTACTTTCTCATAATTTGCGATTCATTATTTATACACTGGCAATTAGCTCACCATCTATGATTTGAAAGGAAAATTTATGTGTTGGCAAACATTAAGATCTAGTCCTATTATTCAGATTGAGGGCTTTAATTGCTTGGATGTGGGTACAAGATGTAGCATTCTAACAATGGCTAATTCACCCATTACCACAACATGTTGATCTTCAATTGACTACATTTGACATAGATATGACTTCCTAAGAAAATACTATTGTATTGGGAAACTACTAACACTGAATCCTATCATGTCTCCCATGTATACAAATGTAATTTAGATTTGCTACTCAATATTCACTTAGCTCCTCTTGCCCAAATGTGGCAGTAGTTGGATATTGATAATGCCCATGTAGTAACTTGCATGATGGTGATAGGGAACTTGCAATGGAATTACAAATAAATGATGTATATTCCAATATTGTCCCAATAAAGTTGGATTGACTAAAATCATTATTCAACATTGACTTTAATACAATAAGTTTTAGATATTTTAATGGTGGGACGTACATGCAAATGTTTGTATTAAATATTTTAATGGTGGGACGTACATGCAAATGTAACAATTTCGATGATCATAGATCTTGTTGCAATGAAAACTATGCATTGAATGTGATAGTGTCCAATTAAAACCATTGCAAGTTTTTTATTCAATTCAATGGCCAAAGAATTGCTAAAGATTTAAATTTTGATAAAGTGTAGTCTTCTCTATAATATAAGGTACTAAATTGAAAATACAATTAGCGACACATAAAAAAAATAGATGATGTGAATTAAGAATTCAAGATAAATCTATTATATCACTTTGTATGATTTTAGAAATCAAACTTTGAAACCACGATGGTGTTAGGTACATTAACCCATTGTCATTATCAAATCTCTCTAATATTAAAAATATCAAAGACAAGATATTGTTTCTACCAACCATGACCAAGATGTTTTTCTTATTTTCATTCATCATTCTATGAGGTTGTTTGAGGCTTTGTGTTTGGACACTTAGTGCTCATAAGCATAGGGTGATTTAGTATATACCCACTTGTTATGTAGTATGCCATTATCTTTTATCAAACTTTTTTGGGAGGCGATCAAAGTTTTCTTGAGAGGCAAATACTAAGAAATTGTGTTTATAATCCTACTTGTTGATTATAAATTGAACTTGGAATAAATTGATCTTTCCTAGATTAGAGAGATAATCATTTTTAATGCACCATTAGTATTCTCACAAAGCATATAACTCATAAATGGTTTTTTTTTTAAGTGTACATTGACAAAAAAATGTTTATTGCATCGAGTGAAACGAGGTGCTCTACAACCCAGTATGGGGGAGATGTTGTAACGTGTATGTAGCGTTACATTGTAGCATTACATTGTGATGTCGGCTCATAAAATAAAAAAAATAAATCATGGAAAGTATTTAAAAAAAATCCATGTTCGTTCATAAAATAAAATATTATGAAAAGTAATTAAAAAATAGATGTTCGTTTATAAAATAAAAACTTAAAACTTAAACCCGGATCTATCAATCAAGAGAGTTTAAATTTAAAAAAAGAAATACACCTCAAGAAATTGGATCCCTCTCGGTGCTTGATAGACACAGATTTAAGATGGATCTATGTTGGTTATAACAAATATAAAGAATAATAATTCATTACAAAGGTATATAAAGTTAAATCCAAATACTATCAGGAATTTATGGATGAATATGTCTCCCTTACTTCTATGTATAGGTAGGAAAAACAATTGTTAAAACTACATTTCCCAGTTCCTCCCCTCTTTCCACATAGAAAAACACATACCCAAGTAATAATGTAAGTGTAAGTAATATGAATGAACCTGGTAATCTAGAATAAATAACAACAACCTCAAAACCAGAACTAGAATGAATAACAACAATATCAAAATATACATCTTAAAAACAAAGCTTAAAAATGATTATTGTTCAATTTCTCTCGAGCCCATTTTGAAACATATTATTTTTAATAAAATATCCATATTTCTAAGTCGGAATAGATGAATTATTTGGGCACTATTTTGAAAAAATATGGCCATAATTTTTTAAAATCCAAGTTAGAGCTATCAAATTCTACATTTTGGATGCTCCAGGTGTTTTGAGGGTGTTGAATCCATTTCTACCATCAAAATCCTGATAAAATACACACAGCTAAATTTAGATTTTGCCAAAAAAAAAATCTGGATTCCAGCTAAAAATAACCCTCCAATCCAAATTGTTGAATTACACACAACTTTGAAATTTAATAACCTAACATGTTAAAACCATGCACTAAAAATATTAACATTGCTTAAAACGTAAACTTAGAATTTTAAACTAAAATCTTCCCACGGGTGGATTGTGTCTAAAGCATCCTTTTAAAAATCTGCATGCAACAATAAAATGATAGGTTCCCTCTTAAAAACTTTACAACTATTAAAATCTCAATATAATTTCTAAACCTGTCAGCATGTTATAGGAGATATCTCTACAACTTTACAATTTGACGAGAAAATAAAATGTTAAAAAAATAATAATCATTGACCATAAATGTAAATAAACAATAATACAACGTTGACCATGAACATCACAGGTTAAAATACAAAAGATACATAATGAAACATTGACACTGAACATCACAATTTAAAAAGCACTAATTCTATGTGCTAAAACAACCCTACATTTCGTCTAACAGATCTATCTTTATTTCCATGCTCTTTCTACTTGTATAAGCAATATAACAATCCTATACTTTCTGCGAGAGCTTTGATGACCTTTCCAATGTAAATAATTCGAGAAGCACAGTTAAACCATACCTACATCTACAGAAATATTAATTGCCGAGTTCAAGTTTTATCTATGTATGTGGAATTATAGAGGAGAGGCGCCATTTGTGGTGTGGGGTCCACTCCGCCACGTCGGAGAACACCCGGCCAGCCCCATCACCTGTACGATAAGTGCCCAATCGAGAGCGATGCATGTCCCCCATGTGGCACATTCACTTTTTAGGGTTTTAGTGTTGTCTATGGTTTTCATTTCCACCTTTTGTCGGGGCTTGTCTGGCACCCCGTGCATTCTTGCTTGGGGCCGATGTGTGGGCATTCTGCCACCCCGATACTGGTCCGCCGGGGTTCCACTGCCCGCGCAGGCTGGTGTCAATGGCTGCTCTACGGTGTCTACTCGGTGGTACACAATGGTTCGACGACGGAGTTTAACCGAACCCTTACCTGCTCACACTGCGCTACTTGATTTGTTCGGTGGGATTCCAGTTGTGGTGCGGCCTGCTTTGCATTTTGGGCATTGATATTTGTCTTTCGGTCTGGTGGGTTTTCATTTGTGTTCAGTGGGATGCCAGTTCTGTGCGGATACCTCTGCGTTTGGCGACTGTGGGTTCATTCGGATGTGCTTGGCGACTGTGGGTTCATTCGGAGGTTGGCGACTGTGGGTTCGAGGTGCATTCAAGGTGCGTTCAAGGTGGTTGAAGCTAGCTGGTTCGACGGCCCTCCTCTTTACCCATCAAGAAATAGGTAGGTTTTTAACCTACCACCAACTGCATTGTTTTTCAACACTAACCATCTCCTCGTGGATGATTTTGTTATGCCTTTGTCATTATTCGTAATTCTGTTGCGGCTTATGATTGCCTGGCTGTGTATTAATTTCGGTTTGGCATGTGGTTTGTTTGGCTATTTCGGTCACGGGTTTGTCTGTCTGCCCCATTTTTTGGGTTTAGGGTGGTTGTTTCGGGCACAGGTTTGTCTTCCTGCAACAAAATATGGTGGGTTTTGTTGTGCTTTTACTGTCTAGTTAATGGTTTTCAATGGTGGCTTATTACAAAATATTGTGGATTTTTTTAATGGTTTTTAATGGTGGCTCTTACTGTCTGGTTAATGGTTTTTACTGGTTACGATGGTGGCTTAATGGTGGCTCTTACTATCTGATTAATGGTTTTTAATGGTGGCTTAATGGTTACGATGGTGGCTTAATGGTTATGATGGTGGCTTTTACTATCTGGTTAATGGCGTAGCCCCAGCAATATTGCGTGTTGAACTTTGTTAATCAATTTTAATGGTGGAGTTGCCCCGACAGTCTGTATGCCTACCAGCGTTGGTGTAAACATTTTTGAGGGCCGTCTATGGATATGGGTGTGTGTTGGATATTTTAAACCCTATGTGGTTTTTGCATACTGTTATGGTTCTGGTTTTGCTTAATTGTTATTTATTTACTTTGGCTAATTAAAATGTTATGGTTCTGTCTGCTCCATGATGCTTCTACCTATTAAAATATACAGTTGTTAAAATACTTTTCTATTAGGGTTTGTTTGTCGAGGGTTTCGTAGGAGTTAATATGTTTTAATGTAGCTTACTGCTGGGGTTATGGGTTATGGGGCTATGCCTCAATCCATTTTTTAAATGCATCTTGTTGCTGGGGTTATGAAGCTGCAAAATAAGTAAACGTGATGGTTTATATTCTGGTTTGAAGCTGTAAAATAATTAAATGTGGCTACATTGTCATGGTGTTTGATGACAAACAGGAAATTTGGAGAGGTCCCTCATTTTGTGTGAAACTTTGACACATTTTAAGCATTTTAAGTGGATTTATGCATAACCCCATAACCCATCGCAGCATTTTAAGTGGATTTAAGCATTTACTTTGTCACAGTTTAAGCATGTTCATATGTTTATGGATTTCAGTTTAAGTGGCAGTTTAAGCATTTGATACAATTGATTGATTGAATTTTAATCAATATTAATTATGGATTTGAGTTTAAGTGCAAATTGTATATGGTACTTATCAGTGTTGTTTGGTTGGTTTTCGCATGTTCGTTTGTTTATGGGTTTGAGTTTATGTGGAAATTATATATGGTTTGAGTTTAAGTGGAAATTTTATATGCTTTGAGTTTAAGTGGAAATTAGAGAATTAAAAGAAAAGAGGGCAGCACTCATATTGTGATAGTTATATAGTAAACTTAGGTGATCAAGACTAACACTATGCAACAAACTAAAAATACAGGTGAGAGAGATACCATACATACCAATTTCTGTTTTTTTTTACAATGAGTATGCTATGGTTACCTTTCTTAGGAGATTGTGCTATTAGCTTTGTAAAACAAGGGCAAAAAGCAAATTGTGACCTAAAACAGTAAACCTAGGTGATCTTGTAGCTCATGCCCAATAAGATAAATACTCAAGACTTGACTCGAGTCTCGTTACACAACCCAAGATCTAAAGAGGAACACATACAAGGAAGAAATAAAACCTGTTCATTTATAATAAAAGAACTACACTTCATATTAATAGTACTGAAATACAAATACAATAACTCTATTTGAAGTAGATGTCAAAACACTGCATTTGTTTGAAGTAGATGTCAAAAACATTCCTCTATTTGAAGTAGTGGTCAAAACAATGGCTTTGTTTGTAAAGGTGCCATGGTGCCATTTCAACGAAGGTGCCTAGGATTTAGGTTATATCAAGCCCTCATCATGCTTGATTGGGGCTGTAGAAAAAGAAAATGCCTTGAACACAAAATACCATTTGGTTGGCCTATACACGAGATATCCTATTCTTCAAGAGGTTCGTCACCTCCCACATAATTTATTGTAGGGTTTCTAGCTTGAGACAAGTATGGTGACCTTCCCGACCATGTTTGATTAGGAAGGGTGGGGTTGGTGGAAACAGATTGAGGCCAATTTACTCCTTGCAACCAAGGAGGAATTGAATAGCCATAGGCCTGACTTGTGCTTGGGACCCATGGAATATTTGTTGGTGTTGGATAAGCTAACATAGAATGGGACCCTACAGTAGTAAGAATAGAGGTGGGGTGTAAACCTGCATGATTATAGCGAGGTATCTGAATGTTAATAAGATCCTGGTAGAATTGTGCACTACTTGCAAATGCTTCTAATGATCCTTCCATCATGTTCCTTTCAGTGGTTGTTCTTGGAGTATCAGCCATCACATTCCTTTCCTCCATTTCTCTTGCATTATTTTGGTTCATCTGTTGCACCTTCCTCGCTTCCTTTGCTTTCCTTGCTAACTGTTTCTGGTGCTCTTTTTCTTGTCGATTAGCCTCTCTTGCAATCCTTTCATATGCCCGTTGTCCAGATGCAATCATCCTTGCTTCCTTATTTTCCTTTGCAAGATCTTTCTTCCTTTGTTTTAATTCCTGCAAAGCATGTTTCTTTTGTTCAGATTCAACAAAGAGGCTTATGTACTCTTCTGAAGTGAGTAGTTGTGAACTCCGGTCCAATCAAAGAATGTTTGTTTTTCCTTCCCTTCCTTGCGTTGACACTCTCTCCATTGGCAACTTTAGGAATCTTCCAAGCCTTGGTGTGTTCCCTGACAGTGGTTCTTCAGCTATGAGAGGTTCATCTGTTGCAGTATATTCTTTAGCTGGATCCTTGTTGTCTATGTTAGGATCTTCTACCAACCCACCATCAACATAAAAATGGACAATCTCATCTGGTTGCGAAGGCATGTTCATGCTTTCATCGTTGGTGGAACCACCAATGTGTATGTTCAAGTTCATCATGGCCTCTGCCATCCATGATGGTTGGGATACTTGGGTTGGCACTATCAATGTGTCATTGTTGTTTCCTGGACTATGACAACCATCGACCACATTTATATGTGCCACAGAATCCACTTGTGTGTCGGCTGGACCACCTAGCCCCATGTTATCTTCCGATGCTTCGTCATCGAATTGTGTAGCACAGACCTATTCATCATCATTAGATGCACCAACTCCTTCGCAGTTTCGTTGAGAAAGGGACATGATATTGTCCACAACATCTGCCTCTTGCTGCCCATCCAATTTCTCTTCGACATCCTCAAGATCTTCGCCAACCACAGCTTCTTGTCCATCCACATCAAATGCTCGGCTACACCCAATGTCATGCATAAGAGCATCATAATTCAATGGCCAGATACCTATTTGCCTCAATCCAGCCTTGATATTGGAGGAGGTGAGAGCCCTTTTGAAATCCTTGCTTGCAAGCTCATCTAACTCAAACCTCTTTACCTCTACCCCTGGCTCTGAGCCATCCATGCAGCACGTTCCGACCTGAAATAAGCCTTGAAAGGCCCAAACACACTCACATCTAGGGGCTGAAACCTGTGAGTGGTGTGAACAGGAGATGTTAACAAGTCAATGCCCAACCTGTTTGCCTCCTCAATGGTTTTCACATCAATGTGGCTACCATGGACATCTAAAACCAACAAGTGTCTGTTTTCAAGAGAGACACCGCCTAGTACGGATGCTATAAAGTGGAAAAGCCAATTCAGGAAACGTTCTTTAGTCATCCATGCATGGGGATGTGTAGCCATGCATGCCCTAGGTTCATAGTTTTGGATATAGTTTCGCAGCTAATTTTTTCCCTTGAACAAATAAAACCCTGGGATTGCCATACCAATTGCATTCACACATGATAGAATGGTTATCCACACCTTGCTCTTGGGCATAATATTTGGCACATTCCTGCTCCCTCTCTTTGCAATAACCCGCATGCCACAATTCCTTCTTGCTTGTAACCCTGTCTCGTCGCAATTCCAAATATGGTTTGGAGTGTAAGAGTGTTTCTCATATGCAGAAGAAAGAGTGTCATAGAACTTGGAAACAACCGTGGGGCGTAGATTCAATGCCCTGTCTCTGTCCAGGTCCTCTGCAGTTCGTAGCACTAGCTCTAAATGCCTTTTTTTGAAACCAACCCACCAAGACTTACCTGGAAACCCATCTTTGAATGGGTTTGGCCTCCCCTGACAGATTTGAGCAACAGTTGATTTCAGTTGTATCAACTCTAGCCCATGTACCAATTCAGCCATCTCCTTACACCACACCACTACCTCCTCCTCCTCCTGTTCAATCATGACTGTAAGAGGACCTCTCTTCTTGGTATGGGTTAGGCGATTTATCCAGTAATGGATTGATGTGGGTGCAATCCCATGTTTTTTGGCCGATGCTCTAACTGAAAACCCCTTGAATTCGACATCGTCAACTGCAACCAACATGTCTTCTTTTGTCCATCCTCTAATTGCACTGATTTTCTTCATTGAAATGGAACCTTTCACTGTGGAAGATGGTGGCAATATGGGTGATGTTGGAACTGTGGGTGGCGATGGCTCTGTCGTTGATGGTGGAACCAAACCATCTACCTCTTCCACAGGACCATTCTCATAATTTGTTGTAACAATGTTGTCATTTGAAACATGGGCCCTTTCGTCATCCGATGATGTGCATTGTAGCTGGGTACCCCACTTCCTTGTGTTCCTTGTACAACGTGCAATATTGAATCTTGGCATGGCTACAAGAATCTACAACATCCATACATGTAACATTTAATCGTGTATTATATCCAGACAATTAACATGTGAGTATTATAGATCCTTCTGCAATGGAATTACAAAAAAATCCACAAAATTTCTCATGTTTTAGGTTTCACTGCTAAACAAGAATGAAATTCTTTCACTTATTTGGGGATTCCATTTTTTTAGGGAAGCATGTTTTGAAAGATTGGAGAAATGTGATTTATAAAATCAGAAAAAGATGGAATATTGAGGAACACAATGGTTGAATCTGGTATGGAGTTTGGTGTTTACTAAATCCATGTTAACTTCTTTAGCTATCTACCAAAACTCTGTTTTGCTAGCCCCATTAGGTATCTCTAACCATATTGATCAACTTCGGTGTAAATTCCTATGGCAAGGGGAGGAAATAATCAGAAAACATATCATTTGATTAGTTGGAAATGAGTGATAACACCTATTAACAAAGGAGGTTTGGAAATCATAGATACAACCATTTTAAATAAGGATTTGGGGGCTTAAATCATGCGAGAACAAGGATCATGGACCAACAATTTGATAAGCTTCCTTGCACTAATATGGAATTTGTGTAAAATTTCAATTTGGGAAAACGGATTTTAGTTCTTATTAGCATTTAACTTTGCTTCAAAATTAGATGAGAGTTGAAAACCTCACTTTGCTTTTTGATATCTCAGTCTAGAATGAAAAAGGAGAGTGGGAGGGTTGGTTGGACATTAATAAATACCAGATCATCTAAAATGTCAATGGAAGGGTCTACTGATGCTTTTGAATGGTATAGCTCCTGTAAAGAACATTGGTGCTAATAGGAGGGTTTGGGGTAAACATTTTGGTAGATACATAGTAAAAGAGGGGTATCGATGAATGGTTGAGTCCTGGTTGATGAGGATTAGTTTTTTGATATAGTTGATCAATGTGTGCACAATGTTTCAACCCATCAGTGGATTTCAGACAATGCATCACGAGTAGGAATAATTGTCTGCATTATTTCTAACATTATTTCTACATTATTTTTAACATTTTCATAATCCAATTCGTTAATCTGAAATGACATAAAAAATTTCAATGTGATTGTAAAGGAAATCTGATTTTTCATAATCCAATTTGGTTTGCTGGAATGACATCCAAAATTTTAATGTGATTGTAAAGGAAATCTAATTGTAAAGGAAATTTTAATTTTAATGTGATAGTTAATGCTGGGCTAATGGTTACTGGAAAACTTAGATGGTTAATTGAATACATGAAATAGGTTACTGTACATACCTGTCACATAGTGCACACACTGTTGGGCTGTTGATGGATGGCTGTCACTGTGCACACACCGTTATGGTGTTGATGGATGGTTGAGTCCTAGCTGATAAACACACTACTTGGATGATAAACGCACTACTTTAAAGATAAATGAACTGAAGGGATGCAAATGGGTTCAATTGTGTGCAACGAGGTTGGTTTATAGTTTTTTTATGTTGAAAATGATTGCTTAGGGGAATTGACATGGATTGCAAGGTTAATTATGGGAATGGGAGGCTAGGATTGATTTGGCACCAATCCAATGGCTAGAGAATTGTATTTGCATGATCCATGTGCTCTTAGTGTGTGTAATGGATGATTTTCTACTGGCCAGCTACTTTGGTTGAGTTTAATGCTTGATTTGATCTTGGGCAACGAATTATGTTTGCAGAGTTGAGGGTTTAATGGATGATTTGATTTTTTTATTTAAGAGTTTAATGCATTGTTGCTTTTGGGCATTTGTAGAGTTTTGCTGCTCCTTTTGATTTCATGAATTTTAATGGGTGATTTGATTTTTTTCAGTGGGTGGGTGTCATTAATTGAGGTTGCATGTGTGAGTTGTTGAATAATTATGGACCAGATGTTGACCATCCCTTTCACTTGCAGTGTGCAGGTGGTAATGGGTGATGGAACACTGGATCCTGTTGTTTGATTGTTGCTTCTCCAGTTGTGGTTCATGAGGGATGATGTGATTCCCAATGTGTACTTAGTAGATTAAGTATGATAAGCTCTTTTTATGTTCCATTTGTAATTGATGGCAAGACAGAGTGGATTCTCAATTGGACTAGATGGTTTTTAATGTTGGCATTAAATAGACTGAATACTGTTAGTTGGGGTCCTAATGAGTTTTTAAGTGTATTTTGGACTTAATATAATATATATCTATGCATAAATATGTTGTTTAATGATTTTTAATTAATCTGGAAATGTGCAAGAATAGGGTGGTTGATGTGACCGGAACCATGACCACTACTGGTTCTTGCACAACAATAGGAGCCTCTCCCCTAGTGGCTGAGTTTTCTGCATTTTCGGAATAGATAACATTAAAGAGAGCATAGAAGTGGTGGAAGTGAAGAATAGGTATGTGGGTATGCAGAGCTCGGCGTCCACATCGAACATAGTGGTGTAGCAAATATCAGCTATCCAAGGTTAAGGCATGTATTTGACGATGCATTAGTGGATATTGAGCAAAACAATGATGGCCAACAAAATGAGAGAGAGGGATTGGAGAACATCGAAGAAATTGAAATCCATGATGATGTTGAAGATGATTATGTTCTGGCAAAAGATGACAACAATCCAGAGTTAGATGATGTTGTGGAAGACAACAATATGGATGGTTGTTATAGCTTAAAATGACACCTTTTCGTCCGTGACGACACTTGCATTCCTTGGTCGCATGACGTCACTTCTTGAGATCAAGTTCAATCACACAACAGGAAACTTGTGGATTGAGGGGTCATTTGGGACACTAAAAATGGTTGAAATTACCTCATTCTTGACCGATTTGATGATTACAACCCTTAGGAACATTTTTCTAGGCCAAACCATCTCCTGAAAATGAGCAGAAAAGCCTGTTTTTGGCCATTTTTTCACATGGGCGATGGTACACAAGCATGATAGTAGCGCATATGCACTACCCTACTTCATTAAAGTAGCGCCCACCTCCACATGTGTGCTAGTTTGTCTACTGCAGAGTAGAGCACATTCTTGTAGTAGTAAAAATCTCGAAATTTGGGTAAGTTAAGTTGGTTGGGGAACCTCCTACTCGGTTATAACTTCTTTTCCTCTCCTTCACTGACTATATAAGGAGGGTAGAAGGGCCATGTGAGGGGAGCAAGCCTATAACAATTTTATGCTGGAGGAATGGAGACCCTCATCCCCCTCTCTTGTGCCTCAGTTTCTGATAAACCCTAGCACAACTGATTAGATGTTGGGATCCTTGGAGAACAGAAGCAGGAGACCTTGAATCTAGGTTTCGTGAAGTGCCAAGCTTGAAGGAAGGTATAATTTGATGTACTTGCTTCATTCATTAATAAAGATCAGACATTATTTCCTTTCCAAAGATGACCTATTTATGTGTGTCTTATATTTGATTACTGTTTGATTATAGTCTAATGTCTTCTTCTGTCATCAATATCAGTCTTATATAAGTAGTCAAATTTATTTGAGAAAGGTATCAAGTTGTTTTGCAGGTGTGGGCATTGCGACATTGGACAGCATTGAAGAGCGAGGGAGGCAAAGCTAGGATCAACCTTCTGAATAAGGTGCATACATCTATAAACCTTAATCTCTTCACTTATTTGTTGTACTTCCAGAATGCTTGTAAGTCTATCTTTATCACCGTAAGTTGGTAGTTTCTCCCCTGAACTATAGGTGCATTTTCCTCACAACAGAATGGCGACTTCGCTGGGGAAAGCCTATCTGCTTAGGGGCATCCAAGGTCATTTCTTCAGTCTTGTTTGATGGTCTTTGTTCATTTTCTTGATTAGAATCAGTTATTAGGCTTTGTTTGACCCTCGTTGGCTCTTACAGACCCTTCCTAGCCCTTTTAGACCCTGGTGGACCCAAGTTGGGGGGTTTTAACCCCATTTTTTCAACTTTTCCCACTTGTACGCTACTGTTGTGAAGAACAATAGCGCCCACCCCTGGTATGGGTGTAGGTTTCCTTCATACACAGTAGCACACACAATCTGTGTTTGAAATTTTTGAGTTTTTGGGTTGTGGACCCAAATTTGGGGGTTGTGGCTGCATTATTTTAGGTCCCCTATGACCCTAGGTCTGAGTTAAACCACTGTAAGTGGTCTCCTATCCTTGTATGGATCCTATGTTCATGATTTGGACCTCTTTTGATCAATTTGGGCTTGTTTGGAAAGTTTTGGGGCTTGTTGACCCAAGTTGGGGGGTTGTGGACTAGTTTGGTGTTTTGTACCCTAATTTGAGTCTGATTGAACATGCTTGCTCCATTTCCACTGGATTGAAACCTATTGAGTCTACTTGACCCTGTTTGTATCTATTTGAGTGAAATTTCTCTTTAGATTGGTTTCTTATCCTCCCTTATTCTTTTAGTTTTCTTTTGTAGTGAAAGCTCAAGTGGTTTGGGCTTCTGTTCAAGACCTTGTTTGCATTGTTTATGTGCAGACCTGACTTTACCAAACCATACTTCTTTGTAGGTCATTTGCTGCGTTTGGGTCTAAAAGTAGTTTTCGTACTCTTTTCCCAATGGTTGGGATGCTTACATCAATAAGAATCTAAAAGTTGTATTGGTAGCTTTTACTGTTTCAATAAGGAAACCTGAAAGTTCTTTGCTTTTGCATTGATAGTAGGTTAGTTTCAATTTTGTTTCTTACCATTGAAAAGCATAAAAAAAAATTGATTTATTTTCTGAGTAGGGTACCTTGCAAGTGGCTTAAAGGATTTAAGAGTTCTTTGCATCAAAAAGAAGAAGTTTTCTTTTTCATACCTATTGGTTTGAGTAGCTGCATTCTTAGGTTTTGAGTTTAATTTTGTATATTTATACTTTATTTTTACCTTTTTTTGCATTCGAAAGATTAAAAATTGCATTTGCATATGCATTCTAGATCGTAATTTTAAGACTTGCATTGAAAAGAAAAGATTTGTTTTGTGGTCAATATTTCATTTTCAGTACTCTATCTCTGTTATAACCACTCGCACACACCCACTACCTTTTTGAGTAAGCAAATAACCTTTAAAATGAACCCTAATAAAATGTACTAGTAACATTTTCTTTTCTAGGTTACACTATACACCAACTAGTCTTGGTTAGGATCTTGGGTTTAAAACACCTTCAACCACCCAAGATAACACATTACGCAAAAATCGTAATTCGACTATCACAGGTAAACCCACCTCATTCAAAGCTTGCCTGGGATCTACGCAGTAGGTCTTGCGAGATTAGATTGTTGGGAATACACCTCCTACTTTATGTTTCGAGCATATACCAGGATTGGATCGCGTTTGGGGACTCTTTTGAGTTTTGGGCTCAGCTACCTTGCCCACGACTTCTGATTCGACCAGAGACTGTTCCCTCGAGAGTTTTCGGTGTGGTGGTATCCTTAGTATCTGACCAGGATCATACACAGGTGATAGCGGAGGGTTATATCTGCTGTACCTCGGACAGACGTGGGAGGAAATCCCTTGCAGGTCTTTGGGAGGGCGGTTGGGTGATTCCAGCGCTTGCACCCTTAGTCATTGTATTATGGACCCTGGGTAACTATTATTCATCCTTTGTTGATCTGTTATGGGCCCTCATCATCCCAGACTCTTCTCCGGAAGGCATTTGTTTTCCTGGTTTGATTTACCTAGGACCTTTTTTAGTGGTGTCATCTTTGTGCTACTTGTCTTAGTTTGCCTTAGAGAACTTCTTGCTCATTTGAACAAGAAACTATGTCTAGCATTCCGGTGAGCGCCAATCAAGGTACCCCTGTTCTGGGGGATCCTTTTGCTGTTCCATTCATTGGAAACATTGGTACTCCCTTAATGGTTGCTATGAATCTTCTTGGATTCACTATAGGGCTGTCGGTTTGGTTGTTCTCCACTCCGAATGCCTTGCATGCTCCTGACGCTTCTTTTGTAAGCACCTCAAATCAAGAGCATCAAAACCCTGCGCCTTCTTTTCTAGTAACATCTTTTCCTCCTCCTTCTACCTCATGTGGCGAAAGTAGCAATACTAGTAACCAGTAGTCTAAAAGGAATAGACGGAGGAAGAATAGGAAGAAGATACCAAAACAAGGGGGCAGCAACCCAGCCACTGCAAGTCATGCTGGGGGCAAGCACCCTACATCTGCAAATCATGCAGGGGGCACCTACCCAGCTTCTGGAGGTCATGCTAGGAGAAAAATTTTAGTCACTGAAAATCACACTAAAATTTTGTCTTCAACCACTATCAGTCATGTTGAAGACACGTCATTGATCACTGCTAGTCATATTAATGACAAGTCACCAGTTCCTGTGAGTCATACTGGAGACACCAGATCAGCCACTGCAAGTCATGTTGAGGGAGTTGACATTGTCGACAAACCCAATAAACAGAAGCTTAAGTTCCTTGTAAGTTTTGCGAGGGAGATCACCTTACATACTTGTGCCCTATACTTCCAGAAGTGCAAAAAGTGTGGTCCTTAGTTCAAAATTCTTCTGCTTCTGAGCAACCAGCCACTGTAAGTCATGCTGGGGGCAAGCTGTCAGCCAATGCTAGTCATGCTGAGAGTACTGACATTGTAAAGGAGTCTCGACCTATAGGACGGAAACCAAAGTTCCCTTGTAAAATTTGTAAGGGAGATCATCTTACTCATCGATGCCCTTCCATTCCAGAGGCACGAAGAGTGTGGTCCATGTCTGAAGGAGCCTCTATTCCTGAGTTGTGTATATATTCCCTACAGTCAGATCAACCTTTGGTTGACAAAGTGGTTGAACCAATGCAATCTTTGGTCGACCCCACTCTTCCTTCAGAGAGTGAAGTGATCGAATCGATGCAATCTTCGGCTGATCCCATCAGTCCTTTGGAGATTGATGCACCTGTCCTGGAAGTCTTCTGCATTACCAGTTTGGATGTTCCTAAAAAAGGGGGCACTTCATCTGTGCCATGTGAACCCCTACCAAGCCCTAGGACCATTTCCTTTGATTGGAATAATCTAGCTGAGCCTCGTCTTCCTTCTTCGACACCTTTCCAGATAAAGGTTGATATCGGGAACCATATGGTTGACCGATGCATTATTGATGAAGGAGCTTCTGTTAGTAGCTTATCTGCTTATGATTGGAGAGATTTGGGTTTCCCTAATGTTACTCCAGTTGTTAATTGGTCGTTGACCTTCGATAGAAGACCTAGTGAACCAATCGGATTTCTCTGTCAGGTACCTGTTACTTTGGGTGGAAAAATAGTCTTAGTTGATTTTATGGTTTTAAAGGACCCTATGGATTTTGACATGATCCCCAGGCATGATTATGTTTATGCTATGCATGCTGTGGTGTCTACGCTCTTTCGTGTGATCTATTTTCCTCATAACAAAAGCATCGTCACTATTTACCAGCTTGCATTCGTTGATCCTCCTTATTACCCAACTGTAGACCAGTCAGATCCCTCGTCATTAGGCACTACTATGTCACATGGGACTTATGTGGCATATTGTTCCTTTAGTTCAACTGCTTTTGAGAAGAAGTCTCTGAGTTCATGCTTACCTTCTTGGGACTTAGTCCCTGCTTTTGACCAAGTGACACCTCCATCTAAATGTTTAGATATGTGTTCTATCTGGGATGATATACTTCCTTCTGATGAAGTTTTCCTAGAGTCCAGAGTACAGTCTGCCATTCATTTGGATGTTGATCCAGTCGCAGTTATGTCCAGCCCCGATTTGACCTTAAAGTATGATCTTCCTACAATTGAGTCTTTGGACTCTCCTATAGATCCGCAAATTGGTGTTCCTACTGAGTTTGATTCTGCTTCTAGAATTTTCGACTCCCATGATGATGAATTTGTTTCTGCAGATTCCATCATGTCCTTCAAATTTGATCTTCATCCTGAATTTGATCTTGTTGATTGTAAGTCCTCGGGCTTGGGTACCATAGAGTCTTCATTTGAAAACGCTGCCTTGTTTATGCTTGCTGTTGATGATAGTGAAGTTGAAATTATTTCTACCACAGTGACTTGTATTGGGTCTTTCTTTACATATGTTTTAGGTATGATATTGGCACTAATGTTTCTTGGCAACAGGATTCTTAGCTGGATTTATACTTTCTTACTAGTCTCTTTCGACACCTTGTGCGACCTTGTCAGGTATATTCGGAACCTTGCATATAGGTTTAGGATTCCCCGCTATTATGTTGCATTTGAACCTTTTGCCATCTGAATTCGCCATAGGGTCGAACCTATTGGATATTGGTGTGTTAGCCATCTCTTTATGCATTGTGCACCAGTCCGACAGCAGATCCTACCTAACATGGGTCACCCTAGTCAGCACCCTTATGCCATTCTAGTGTCCATGCTGAATTTTTCTCATAGGCTTGGGAGCCTTTTTAGATTTACCGTGACTTTGAGAAGAAGCCTCATATATTTCTGGCCATCCTTGATAAGGCTCCCATCTTTTTGTTCAAGTTGCATATGCATCTATTATGATCCCGCTTGCACTAATGAGCCTGATGCCAACTTCCACACTTTTAGCTCGTTGTATAAGCCTCTATCTCTGATCTCATTTCCGCTAAGCCCTGTATCATTTTTCCTTAATAGTTTGGCACCTTTTACTTGGAGGAGACACACCCTGAGTGTCCTTATCTTGCTCATGTTCCTTGCATTAGGCATAGCTTTGTTCCATGCGCTTGGAGCTAGTTTTGCATGTCCCTAACACTCATCTCCTCCCATTTCAAGCATTCTTCCACTTTTACTTCGAACTCATTAAAAGCAGTATGTAGGTTTCGAGCATTCTTCTACCTTTACTTCGAGCTCGTTAAAAGCAGTAAGTAGGTTATGAGCAGTCTTCCACCTTCCCTTCGAGCTCGTTAAAAACAGGAAGGAGGCTATGAGCATTTCTTTCATCTTCACTTCGAGCTCGTTAAAAACAGTAAGGAAGTTATGAGCATTTTTTTGTATCTCCTTTGAGCTTGTTAAAAATAGTAAGGAGGTCATGAGTTTACTTTTTCGGACTCGTTAAACCTTTACGGAAAATATCCCTATGGAGTTCTTTTAAGCCCTTTTCAGACTCCTTAAATAGGAAAAGTTTGTCGAGCATAGTTGTCTTTTCGGGCTCATTAAAATAACTGAACTGACATCCACTTAGGTATAGAATTACCCCTTTTCTGGGCCTTGGTGGATAATTTACGGAAAAGGTATACTCTAGGTATACTCTGGTATGTGCTAGAAGAGTTATTCTTCCATTATTTTACACTTTTTCGGGGAAGGAGACTAACTTTACGAAAAAGGACCTTGAGAGTCATTTAGGGTTTTCAGACTCTCGAAATGTGAAAACACCAAGCGAGCATTCACCTACTCGGGCTCAATGTGAAATCTACGAGATGGTTGATAGGGGTCTGTTTAAGTTTTTCAACTCTATAAGCAAGAAAACACTGCCGAGCATAGACCAATCCGGGCTCGATATAAAATCCACGGATAGGTGTATGGATTTTTCTTCTAGGTTTTTCATACTCAAATATGAAAATACCATCGAGCATGCTTTAGTTCTTTGTCAAGCTCATTAAAACATGAAAAAGGAAAGGGAAGAGAAGAATGTTAAAATATATTTCAATAT
Organism: Larix kaempferi; assembly: GCA_027924585.1. Lineage (NCBI taxonomy): Eukaryota > Viridiplantae > Streptophyta > Pinopsida > Pinales > Pinaceae > Larix > Larix kaempferi. Next base: position 5,001,493 of record BSBM01000391.1, read on the forward strand.
GATGGCAGCAAGTCAACTATCGCCTTGAACAAAGCACCTATTTTGATTCTATCAAACAAGTTGGGTTCTAGTATTGGCCTTAGGGTAAAACTGATCTCAGAGTTCTTACTCCTCCGTTTGGTTAGTCTTCCAATCATATGGAGAATCTGTTAATGTCTCCTACATTGCAGATTTGTATCGTGGTTTCTTTGTGTTCAAAGCTACCCAAGTCACTCTTATGTCGTACTCACTGTTCAAGGATATAACCTCTGTCAGCCATTCTGCAGTTTACTTGACCTCATGTGTGGGCCATTCCTTAGTGTCAGTATGTTTCATCATGTGTTCATTCCTACTCCAAATCAGCTCATACCTATTGAGTGTCCCTCGTGTTGGATGATGGAGGATGCCTTAAGGCCTCCCTTCCAATGGACTTCTTCCCATCGACTTCAACTCATTGTGCTCTGGGAATGAAGTTTAGAGTTCCGGTTAGTACCTTGGGGATTGTAGCCATTAGTGGCAATTTCCCTCGCTATTGGATAGATGGGAATACATCAATGTCTCCTATCCGATGGATTCTTCAAGTGTTCGACCGCAAGACCATTTATTTGCACTTGCTTGAATGTACTAGGTACCTTGGGTTCTGTTTTCATTATTGGTGGACACCCTCATGTTTGTTAACGGTATACATCAATGACCGGTAATCAAACAATACCTCCCATGTTCGACATCAACTCATTTATTCGCATGGATAGGTTTGTACCTTGGGTTGTTTTTGGATGAAGACCTTGGGATCCTCGATAGCATCACTTTATTTATGTTTTTTCCCAAGTTTCGCAGGACTGAGCCACACTCTTTTTGACTCTTGATGAGACATAGATCCAGCTTGTTCTTTATGGCTATGTTCTCCAGTTTTGACATAGATCCACCTTGTATTTATGTGGCTATGTTTGTTGAAATATTGTAACTTCAAAGAATATTATATTTGTATATTATTTATTCCGGAGATGTTCCATACCTCCGATGTGATTATACTATGAATCCGGAGATGTTTATTCCTCCGAGAAGTTGTGGTAACTAGGGTTATTAGACCCACCATGTGGGGGTCGGCCCAGTCAGTTATAATAGGGTATTTAACCTAATGGTTAAATACGAGCCTACATGTACCTGTGTAAAATATATGTCAATGTAGTGTATAAATAGAGGAGGTGTGTTCCTCATTACACACACTCACTCACTTGAGGATAGCGCACTTGTGGAGGAGAGGTATGCTATTGTGGAGGAGGAGATCATGTCTCAGGGTTTCATCTTTGTATATTGCTGGTCATCTATATTGAGGAAGCTTTGCTGGGTTTTCTACCCCATGAGGGTTTCCCAGGATAAATCTCTGTCTCTTGTGTTTATGCTGTGCTTGTTGTTTCTTCAGTGATCCTATATATGCTATTATTGTGAAATGGAATGTAATGCTGCTATTTTATGTCTTATCATATTAAATCTTAACATGGTATCAGAGCTAACCTGAAGGAAGACAAGGTATGGCACTTACGACACTTGCTTTACTTACGATAATTTGAAGGTTAGGGTTTTACATAGCAAAAACCAGTCTTCGTGGAACTTTCGCTATAAATCCATTTCTGCGAAGGTTCAGGGTCTGAAAAGTTTACAGGTCGAAGATAACATCCCCAGGTACCTTGTGTCCAAAGGGCACCCTCAGATTCGTTGTACTTTATGAGTTATGATCAGTACAAGTTAGGGTTTCTGCCTCTTCCAGATCTCAGTTAAAATCAGGTAACCTTGAAAACAAAGGTCATAACTTGGGATAGGAAGCTCCAAATGAAATTTCATAAAAAGTGACAGGTAGTACACAGACTGTACTATCTCAGGAAACGTTTTCAGAGGCCGAAGATGAACCAGTGACACGTGGCACTCCGTACAAGTTCGCTCTCCTGTTTTATCTCATAAACAGGTCACGTTGCGACACTTGGCATAACTCTCTCTCAGAGAGTCCAATTGAGGTCATACCTATCAAGATGGAAAGATAACAGGGCGAGATATCTCAGAAAAAATTTTCAGAGGCCAAAGTTCAAACAGTGACACGTGGCACTCCGTACAAGTTTGTTGTACTGTTTTATCCCATAAACAGGTCACGTTGCGACACTTGGCATAACTCTCTCTCAGAAAATCCAATTGAGGTCAGACCTGTCAGGATGGAAAGATGACAGGTCAGGCTACTGCATAAAAAGGGTTTCAGACCCTGTGGAGCAAAAATTTCAGAGTTATAGCAGAAACAATCAGGTGCATATTTCTGTCAAAACAGAATTATTTTTCGAGCACCTTTATTCATGGCTTCCGGAATTTAGGGTTTCGGAGAAAGTTAGAATTTTTGGAATCGGAGTCCACGGCTGAATGCTACTCAGGAAAATCAAAATTTAGAGACCAAGATCGAATTTTTTGGTTGGGTGGAAGACCGGGCTTGATCAAACCCCAGTTCGGGATTTTGATCGGAAAGATGGAAAATTAGGGCTTCAGCAAAAGTTGGAATTTTTGAAGTCTGTAACCACGGCTGGAAACTCCTAAGAAAAATAAGAGTTTAGAGCCTTGGATCGAACCTTTTGTTTGGGAAGAAGGGTGGGCTTCATCAAACCCTAGTTCGGGATCCTGTCCAGAAGATCTAAAAGTTTCAAAGGCAATTTTGAGGGGTCAAATTTTGGAAATTCCAAAATTGAAGTATGCTAGTTTGATCAGCTCAGCAAGACATATTCTTTCATCCATTCAGAAGTGTGAAAGTCAAGGATTGAATTTTTAGGGTTTCTCTAGAAAACCCTAATCAAGCTCCAGATCAAGTTTCAGGGGGAGTTGAGGCTAAGGCCTTACATAAGAAGACTACAAGAAGTCTCGACAGGTATGACTTAAGGAGGTTCAGGTATGTCTTGAAATCTGATTCTTGATTAAGTTCATAATGTGTTTTGTCTTCATGTTATTTATTAGTACAATCTTGATTAATGTTAGAATTGTCTTATCACCCTAGTAACAGTATGAATGCATGTGAATGATCGAAGACATTCATTGATTAGGGCTATATGATTGTACTAATGCATTATGGTGTTGTGTGAGGTTGATGTTGTCTGCTAACAAGATACATGTACATCACAAAAGACAAATCAAGTTCCATAACCATGACCACATGAATACAAAGACTCATCCATAATCTTTGTTCTACTTACGAGGTATGTATGAACTTGTTATATTATGCTTAACCTATGAGACATGCAGGTTCTAGCTCAGGATCTCTAAATCAATGAAGAGATTGTTTAGGTATGTTGCACATAACTAAGCAGGTATACTAATCCAGGTATGTTTTCCTATGTCATGTTAGAATCTTACCTTGTGATTAGGATCCCTTGTAAAAGTATACTTGGTATGATTGGTTATGCTTATTCATAAAGTTAGTAATCAAGGGTTTATGCATATCATGTCTCTTATCTTGGTTGATTATTTAACTAACTAGATCAAACAAGAATATGCATAAGTAAAGGAAGACTTCCCTGAAACCTTGAATATTATCTATAATCATGATTATACATTTTCAAGATTATTTAGAACTATAATGTTTTGATAACATTGAGATTATACTAATGAATGTATGTTTGTGTATGAGATCATGATGATGACACTAGTGCACATTTGAGCATGCACAGTGGTACAGAATGAATAGAAGTTCAAAAGACATATAGAAGATCAAGCGGGAGGCAACCACAGAAACATAAAAGATAAGTATTTGAGTTGTTATTTGAAATAGTAAATGATATTGCCTGTAATAGATTGTATGCATATTTGTATTCCTATAATATATCATGTTGAGTGTAAATATTCATAGAACATTGAACAGTATACTACTAATATGCATATGATTGGTAAGTTGGACAAACATTCCATTGTTGCTTGTCTAGAATGAAACCTCTTTGCTGACATGCTGAGAGTTGTGCACACTCTCGATAGTATGTTCTGGTAGAGATGGAAGGCATCTAGATAGCCACTGTATGCATACAGGATATGGGAAAGTGTTGTGCCAAAGTATTGGTCAAAATAGTTGCATCACTATGTAAATGATATCTGTATGCATAATAGGTTATCATGTCAATATGATTTGATGATTATGAAGTATTACTAATCATGTACTTAATTTTGATTTGTAGGAAAGGTCATGAAGAATGATGGACACCGTACAAGTGGTGGATGTTCAAACAAGAAGATTTACAAATCAAACAAAATATAGAAGGCTCATGGCTAGAAGATTCTCTTAGAAAGGGGAAGAGAATCATGACAAGATGTTTGCTCCAAGTATGGTGTAATTAAAGAAGAAGTGTGAATCAGGTTCTGTATAGGTACCTAGGATCGATAATAAATTGATAAGCTTAATGATCACCATGGGTGATGTGGATCTCAACCTTTTCTACAAGGTTGAATATAATTTCTATACACATATGACATGGATGCAAGAAGGAACTCACCACAGAGTTCGAATGATATTGAGGTTCATACCAGTAGACCCATCTAACGAGAGATGGCACAGATAGATATGCAGAAGATCATTCAATGCAGAAATGAAAATGAAAGATCTCAAATTGATGCTTTACTTCCTAGGTCTGGAAGTATGGCAAGGATCAGAAGAAATATTTCTCAACCAGGGAAAGTATGATGAGAAATATGACTTGAGGTGTTGGAATGGCCACTCTTATTGGATTCCAACTTGAAGCTGTTAGAAGATAACTCATCAGAGTTAGTGGATATAAATCTGTACAGTCAAATTATTGGGTCATTGATGTATCTAACATATACTAGATTAGATATATGCTTTGTTGTGAACACCTTGAGTCAGTATCTAGTGGAAACTAGATGTGTTCACCTGATAGTTGCAAAGCATGTGATGAGGCACATAAAGGACACGATAGAATTTGATCTATGCTATCTTGAAGATCATGACTTCAGATGGTTATTCAGATTCTGATTGGGCAGGAAGTGTATCAGACAGGAAGAACACATCGAGAGGATGTTATTGTCTGGGATTAGCCATGATCTCGTGGTTTAACTGGAAGCAGTCTAGTGTGGCTCTCAGCACAAGCAGAATATATGGCTGCTTGCTCTGCTAGTTTTGAAGAAGTTTGGCTTCAGGATTGCTTGACTTAGAGATAGAACCAACTGTGATCCTATGTGACAAATAGAGTTGTATCAAGATGACATAGAATCCAGTGTTCCATGATAAGTCAAAGATCATAGGGATCTAACAAGATATGACACAGAAAGGAACTATAAAGTTTGAATTTGTAACAGGTTACCGATGTACTAACCAAACCTCTACCTCAAGTGAAGAAGTTACCAACATACTAACCAAGCCTCTGTCTCGAGTGAAATTTGAATACTTTCGAGACAAGCTTGGTGTAGCTCAAAAAGACCCTCCTCGAAAGGGGGAGTAGTATAGTCACTGATGATGAAGATTGTCTCATCGAACAACAAGGTTGATGATGAGGTAACCTGTTCTCTACACCTAGATACTTAGAAATATTTAGATTTAGGACTCGTATACTTAGAATACTTAGTTTTACTTATACATGCTTTTGATGTTATATGTATTAGTAAGAATACATGCTTTTGATGATAGAAGTATTGGTGAGAATACATGCTTTTGATGATAAGATGTATTGGTAAGAATACATACTTTTGATGATACATGTATTGATTAATGTACTTGTATGGTTGAGGATACTTGTACTTGTATTGATGAGAATACATGTGAGGATTGTATCATCCTTGAACACTTGTTCTAAAGTGAGCCGTAGACAGGTGTCTCCGAGAAAGAAAAGGGATTGTATCATCCCTGGACTTCAGTTCCTGAATTGATCTGTAGACGTATGGTCTCCGAAAATGAAGTCCTTAGTGGACAGATAGGATTGGATCATCCCTGGACTTTCAGTCCTAAAGAGAGCCATAGACGTGAGGTCTCCGAGAATGATGTCCTCAGTGGACAGTTGAGGGGATTGGATCATCCCTGGACTTTCAGTCCTAAAGAGAGCCGTAGACGTAAGGTCTCCGAGAATGAAGTCCTTAGCGGATAGTTGAGGGGATTGGATCATCACTGGACTTTCAGTCCTAAAGAGAGCCGTAGACGTGAGGTCTCCGAGAATGAAGTCCTTAGTGGACAGTTGAGGGGATTGGATCATCCCTGGACTTTCAGTCCTAAAGAGAGCCGTAGACGTGAGGTCTCCGAGAATGAAGTCCTTAGTGGACAGTTGAGGGGATTGGATCATCCCTGGACTTTCAGTCCTAAAGAGAGCCGTAGACGTATGGTCTCCGAGAAGTGGGGATTGTATCATCCCCGGACTTCGGTCCCTGAATTGATCCATAGACGTGTGGTCTCCGAGAAGTGGGGATTGTATCATCCCCGGACTTCGGTCCCTGAATTGATCCGTAGACGTGTGGTCTCCGAGAAGTGGGGATTGTATCATCCCCAGACTTCGGTCCTTGAATTGATCCGTAGACGTGTGGTCTCCGAGAAGTGGGGATTGTATCATCCCCGGACTTTGGTCCCTGAATTGATCCGTAGACGTGTGGTCTCCGAGAAGTGGGGATTGTATCATCCCCGGACTTCGGTCCTTGAATTGATCCGTAGATGTGTGGTCTCCGAGAAGTGGGGATTGTATCATCCCCGGACTTTGGTCCCTGAATTGATCCGTAGACGTGTGGTCTCCGAGAAGTGGGGATTGTATCATCCCCGGACTTCGGTCCCTGAATTGATCCGTAGATGTGTGGTCTCCGAGAAGTGGGGATTGTATCATCCCCGGACTTCGGTCCCTGAATTGATCCGTAGACGAATGGTCTCCGAGAAAGTGATTTTATTTGTATTGATGATATGGTTACTTGTATCGGTAGGATACTTGTATTGATGATGTGGTTACTTGTATCGGTAGGATACTTGTATTGATGATGTGGTTACTTGTATCGGTAGGATACTTGTATTGATGATGTGGTTACTTGTATCGGTAGGATACTTGTATTGATGATGTGGTTACTTGTATCGGTAGGATACTTGTATTGATGATGTGGTTACTTGTATCAGTAGGATACTTGTATTGATGATGTAATTACTTGTATCGGTATGGATACTTGTATTGATGATGTGGCTATTTGTATCGGTAGGATACTCGTATTGTTGATATGGTTACTTGTATTGGCATGAATACTTGTACTGTTGATCGTGTGATGACGATGCTGCTGATCGTGTGATGATGATGCTGCTGATCGTGTGATGATGATGCTGCTGATCATGTGGTGACGATGCTGCTGATCATGTGATGACGATGCTGCTGATCGTGTGATGACGATGTTGCTGATCGTATAATGACGATGCTGCTAATCGTGTGAAGACGATGCTGAAGATCGTGATGTTGATGTTGATGTTGACATTGATGTACCCGTAACTGTTTGAGTTACTGATGAAGACAAATTGAAGAAAGATTCCGATGATTTATAGATGTATCATGTATGATGTTGATGACTCCTTGCTCGTGCAGATACTGTTATAATATCCTTCTCGTTAAGGGGGAGTGTTGAAATATTGTAACTTCAAAGAATATTATATTTGTATATTATTTATTCCGGAGATGTTCCATACCTCCGATGTGATTATACTATGAATCCGGAGATGTTTATTCCTCCGAGAAGTTGTGGTAACTAGGGTTATTAGACCCACCATGTGGGGGTCGGCCCAGTCAGTTATAATAGGGTATTTAACCTAATGGTTAAATACGAGCCTACATGTACCTGTGTAAAATATATGTCAATGTAGTGTATAAATAGAGGAGGTGTGTTCCTCATTACACACACTCACTCACTTGAGGATAGCGCACTTGTGGAGGAGAGGTCTGCTATTGTGGAGGAGGAGATCATGTCTCAGGGTTTCATCTTTGTATATTGCTGGTCATCTATATTGAGGAAGCTTTGCTGGGTTTTCTACCCCATGAGGGTTTCCCAGGATAAATCTCTGTCTCTTGTGTTTATGCTGTGCTTGTTGTTTCTTCAGTGATCCTATATATGCTATTATTGTGAAATGGAATGTAATGCTGCTATTTTCTGTCTTAGCATATTAAATCTTAACAATGTTTACACTTATGTTCCTCATGGATCCATGGTTGTATTTTAGTGGCCATGATATATGCATCAGTATTTGGATCATTATTGTATCCTGTTGGAGGTCATGTTCCACTATTTGAACATGGATAGTTACCCGAAGGATAAGTTTGTCTGACATTGCCTTTGCTTTCAGGTACTTCATTTGAGCCTATGATTCCTGGTTTCTCCGGTTCCTCCATGATTCAACTCTTTTTTATTTATAATGTATTTCGGGCATTGTTTCTCACACTCCCTCTGACCTCATACATTAGGGGGCATCTGTTATAGCTTAAAATGACACCTCTCCGTCCGTGACGACACTTGCATTCCTTGGTCGCATGATGACACTTCTTGAGATCAAGTTCAATCATACAACAGGACACTTGTGGATTGAGGGGTCATTTGGGACACTAAAAATGGTTGAAATCACCTCATTCTTGACCCATTTGATGATTACAACCCTTAGGAACATTTTTCCAGACCAAACCATCTCCTGAAAATGAGCAGAAAAGCCTGTTTTTGGCCATTTTTCCACATGGGCGCTGGTACACAAGCATGATAGTAGCGCATATGCACTACCCTGCTTCATTAAAGTAGCGCCCACCTCCACATGTGCGCTAGTTTGTCTACTGTAGAGTAGAGCACATTCCTGTACTAGTAAAAATATCAAAATTTGGGTAAGTTAAGTTGGTTGGGGAACCTCCTACTTGGTTATAACTTCTTTGCCTCTCCTTCACTGACTATATAAGGAGGGTAGAAGGGCCATGTGAGGGGAGAAATCCTATAACAATGTTATGCTGGAGGAATGGAGACCCTCATCCCCCTCTCTTGTGCCTCAGTTTCTGATAAACCCTAGCACAGCTGATTAGAGGTTGGGATCCTTGGAGAACAGAAGCAGGAGACCTTGAATCTAGGTTTCGTGAAGTGCCAAGCTTGAAGGAAAGTATAATTTGATGTACTTGCTTCATTCAATAATAAAGATCAGACATTCTTTCTTTTCCAAAGATGACCTATTTATGTGTGTCTTAGATTTGATTACTGTTTGATTATAGTCTGATGTCTTCTTCTGTCATGAATATTAGTCTTATATAAGTAGTGAAATGTATTTGAGAAAGGTATCAAGGTTTCTTACAGGTGTGGGCATTGCGACATTGGACAACATTGAAGAGAGAGGGAGGCAAAGCTAGGATCAACTTCTGAATAAGGTGCATACATCTCTAAACCTTAATCTCTTCACTTATTTGTTTTGCTTGCAAAATGCTTATAAGTCTATCTTTATCACTGTAAGTTGGTAGTTTCTCCCCTGAACTATAGGTGCATTTTTCTCACAACAATGGTATAGAAAATGATGATCCAAATACATCTGGTAACAATATAGATGGTTTACACTCAAATTTTGATATAATGTTAATGACCAAGACTTCTAAAATTTCAGAATTATTTGTAATCCATGTTTAAAAAATTATTATTCTTATGGCCCAAACTTTGAAATGCTTCAGTATTATTTGTGTCAATACAAATTAACTATTGCAATATCTTTAACATGTTCAATCAGGTTATTCATTAGACTCGTAGTGAACTAGGATGAAGATCCTATTGAATCATAATACATTAAATATGCAATTGTTAAAAAATATAATTACATATGTCGTATATGTAAAACAATGTAAGTCCAAACCATTAGGCTAAATGTACGCAAAGTTTGTTCATTAATTTATATTATAAACAAATTGAAATATTTCACTAAGCTTATGCCTAAGACCTTAATCTTTATACCATCTAACCCTTAAGCCCTTGAAACATGGACAAACTAGAATATTATGCGCGGACATCAGGCCTCCTTGATTCTTGAAACCCTCGCATACTGCCAAGGCATGTTTCTAGTCTAACTATGTCAAATTGTGATGCATACATGCACCATTTGAAGAAATTTCAACGTTGTCCCCATCCATTTCTCACTGTGTAGGGTGGATGGATGTCATTAACCCCTTGAACCGAACCGATATAATCCCTAAGTAATTAATCATTAAACTACCTAAACCTGATTTGCAATTTCATATGCTTCTTCCATTCATTTTGTATCAACATGTTCGTGAAGACACAAAAGTTTTAATAAAATATTAATGCATGTATCTCACAATGATTTGAATAAGCAACTTTGTTAACTTCGTTAGTTTTATATTGTTTCCATTTTTATGTTGAAAATAATTTTATAGTATGTTTTATTAAGAACTATAAATAAAATAATTAAACAAAAGAAAATAAATTAATCACCTACAATTAGGTGAAAATATAATAATTTAAAGCTCAATTTTAGTTTCCTATTTTATATCAAAAACATGAATATTCAATATTAATAATATGTTTTAAATCAACATTTATAATAGTCCAAATTAATTTAAATTAAAACAAAATATAAAAAATTGCATCATATACTGTAAAATAAACTTTATAATAAGAAAAAAAATTATAAATTTAAAAAGAAAAATCCATTAACCCATAGTAACTAGGCCCTTACCTTTTAAAACCCCCTATCCCCTAATTCCTAATCCCTTGAATTTTAATCCTATAAACCCTAATCCCTAATCCTTGAACCCTTAAGCCCTAAACCCTTAATCCCTAATCCCTTAACAAAAAATCCATAAATACCCTAACCCCTAAACCATTCACACTTAAAGCCTTAAGCCCCAATCCCAAAACCCTTAAGCCCTAAACCCTAAATCCCTAATCCCTTAACACAAAAGCCCTAAATCCCCTAACCCCTAATCCATTGATCCTTAAACCCTTAAGCCCTAATACCTGAACCCCTAAGCCATTGACCCTTAATCCCTAAGCCCTAATCATCAGGTTTTGCTGCAAAGATGAGTATGTCGAGTTTGATCTTCGTTGGCATGGATGGACAAATTGGGTCATGATGAATATGATGATGATGATGACGATGTAAATGACAACCATAATGATGGCAATGATGATGAGAATGATGTCTCTAAGTCTTAAAACCATCCCATACCATCAAGGCATGTGCCTATTCTAACCATGTAAAATTTCAATGCATACAATCACGCTTTGAAGAAATTTCAACGTTGGCCCCATTCATTGCTCACTGTGCGAGGTCGGTGGATGACATTGGTGATGGGCATGTTGGAAGTTCCATGACATTTCAAGAGAGTTCCAACAAATATTCTATAGAAGTGAATGACGAATGATGACAATGAGACGTGCATGATGAACGTTAATGCAAACGTGGATAATCTCTAAGATTATGCATAATCCCTTAACACAAAAATTCATAAATCCCCTAACCCTTAAGCCATTGACCCTTAAACCTTTAAGCCCTAATTCTTGAACCCTTAAGACCTAAACCATTAATCCCTAATCTTTTAATAAAAAATCCCTAAATCCCCTAACTCCCCTAACTCCTAAGCCATTGACCCTTAAACCCTTAATCCCTAATCCCTAAACCCTTAAGCACTAAACCCTTAATCCCTAATCCCTTAACACAAAATCCCTAAATCCTGCAAACCCTAAGGAATTGACCCTTAAGCCCTAATCCCTAATCGTTTAATCCATAAATCCCTATACCCTAAGCACTTAAACATTAATCCATTAACCCATAATCCCTAAGATATTAACCATTAAACTACCTAACCCCTAAGCCCCAACTCCCTTAGCTCATGACCCTTAATATCTTAAACCCTAACCCCTAATCCATGAACCTTGAATCCCTGCACCCCAAATCCCTAAATCGACTAATCTACCTAAAGCCCTTATCCACTTAACCCCCAACACCTCAAAAAATTTACTATTTAGGCACAATAGGTGTTAAATTAGGCATTAAAGGTAGTGTTAAATTCGGTGCTACGGTTGGCGCTAACTTGACACTAAACTAGGCACTAAATTAGGTGCTAAAGTAGGCAATAAATTAGGCGTCGAGTAGGCTCTAAATCGGGTGCTAGTTAGTGCTTGCTTGTTTTGATCAGCGCAAAAAATGCAAAAAATAGCGCCATCCTGATAAATAGTGATGACTTTTTCAAAAATGTGGAGGAAATTACATTAAAACAGTTGTTGGAAGCATAAAAGGGAACTAAAAAGGAATCTAATCACATGGATTTGTTACATAGTGTTCATACTCTATACTAATGTTGAGACTGCGCTTTTTTAAACATTGTTAGGGCCTCGATGCTCTAGGTTCAAGGGTTCTCCGCACGGGGGCTTCAGTAGAAGGCAATATAATATCACGTTCATTCATATTGGGGTATTAAATAATCATGAAAACCTAAAAATTATATTGCTTATATATTAAGGGGAAAAGGGTTTTTTTATTTAATGTAACAATAAAAAAATACTTTGGGGTCTTTTTTATACGGGAGGGATGGCAAATATCCACCAAATGGAGATGGCGAGATCACGGCTGGATGATAAATGGGTTGAGGCAAGACTCGAGCTTACCAGTACGCAGGGAAATTGTGTCTTGAGGCATGCTTGAGGCCAGGGGTTTCGTGGTGAAGAGGGTTTCCTGTCGATCATAGTTGAGAGATAGTGGTCATTGACAACCAATTGTTACCAATAGCCTTGGGAGGCTCTAAGCCTCCAGGGCCTGTTATAGGCCCTCGATAGGCCTTGGGGGCTTGAATACCCAACCACTCGTGCCTATTACAGCCCTTGGGAGGTTTATTCACCCTCCTAGAGCTTGTTATAGGTCCTGGGGGCTTGGATACCTAGCCCACAACAGGCTTAGTCAGTGATTGGGGAACTACAACATGCAATATAAATGTTGTACTATGTGCATTGGATCTAGTGACATACAAGAAGTGATCTCCTATCTCTTCATTAGACCATTAGATGTTGCAAATATAATGATATGTTGTTGAGTAATTACATTGTGGGTGAAGTAATGTGCATCCACAATATAGATCGAAAGAAGCAAGGCGCATTGTAGAATGCATGTGGGTCATAAGAGGGGTATCATATCAATATACTAGGTAGAAATATAAAGGGGTATACAAAATGTTAATGAAAAATTTGATACATACAATATCTAGTGAAAATAAGGGTTTTTTTAAATTGGGAAGGCATATTGGGAGGGGGTAAAAAAAAATGATTTTGAAAGGTATTTTCCAATATTTAGTGAAATTAGGGGTATTGTTTCATATGCCACGAATGAACGTGCTATGATAGCGATTTATTGAGTGAAGCCCCTGTGGTTCTCCTTAAATAAAATTAATTTCTTTTCTATGCAAAAATAATCGCATGCATATATCTATATTTATATGTGGGTTATTCCTCTATTTCCATATTTGGTTGCAATCCCAAATTCACAATGTACTCTGTTTTATTTGAATGTGCTGAAACATGCTTTGTATTTTGTTTAACTTTGCACACAAGACTCTAAATGATAACCTTTATTGTACAATAAACTTTCAAAGGCTGATGTATGCTAGAATTTGTCAATGTATTCGAGCTCTATTACTACAACACCATTTCTCTACCCATTCACACACTTGAGGACAAATATCAGTGCATAAGATTTTAGAGACACTAGCATGCATGTGATTTGAGGTGAATGAATTGCACTCTCAATTTATTTAACTTCTAGGAATTAAATATGTACACTAACTATTCTAGTAGTTGAGTAAAAACCTATGTATTTATGTGTCAAGACAATGCTCAATGGTTTGATTATAGAATAATTGATTGTTTATGAAGGAGAATGCTCCGACAACAAGAATGATCAATCAATTAACAAGGCTATAAAATACATTATAATTAACTATGTTAAGGGAAATTAATAGTTTATTGATCGTCTAAAGAGTTGGTTTTAGGTGAAATCCAAAGGCCAATACAATGTTGTAATGGTAAGCCATAGTTCCAACAATTGAGATCATGGCTATCTTCACAATTTCGTGGCCCAATCAAAATCAATACTTATTGTGCTTGTTAAATAGCCAATGACCAATGTAGTGAAAGGTCTGAATTGTGGGAGTAGATATACATTGGGCAGGAGCATTGGGAAATATGAATCACCAAGGAAATCATTGATATCTAGTTGTAGCAAACAATTTCATTACCCAACCTATTTGACCATTCAACACTATGCCAAGCAATGTTATTCCTAACTATAAAATGGATTACACACAATGGTAACTAGAACATGAGCACACAAAAATTAACACAATCACTCAACCATTAAAACAACTAATTTTATCTTGGAAACCCAATTATTGGGAAAACCATATTAATTAGGGATTTTATTAAGAAATGAATTTATTACAAAAGGGCGAGTTAGACATAGATTTAGTGTATTGCAAGAAATTAGCAAATGGCCATGGCTCAACAACAATCTTCCCTCATCATGGAATAGACTCGATGTCTTCTTGTTTTCAATCATCAAGCATATTGCTTCTTTAAGCTCTTGTATTTTTATTGCCCTTCTTCATTTTCTCTTCATCTCTCCTCTTTATTGAATACCCTTCTTCAAAAACTTCATATTTAATGGGGTTCTTTGGAAGGCCATTAATTTTATTTTCGAAGAATGTTTGGAATATTCACTCAACTTTCCAAAATAATTATATATTGATTACAAAGTTTTTAAAAAAATATTTTTATTAAAATCTAATTTGAATCGAGCATTGCACCTAGACCAATGTCACCTACAATGCTTATGGAAGATTTATTGAACTCGATAATTTTTTATAGGAATATGACTGGTTACACTTTTATGGTTATTAATTGTTTACATAAATTCAATTATTCAAGATCTACTGCAATGAATTGTCCACGTCATTACAGATCTAAGCTAATAATTCATTTTTTACACAATTACAATTTCTTTCTGTATGGGTTTTTCGGTGATTTGGGTTGAGCACATGGGCTCATTAACATTTCAGCATGCAACAAAAAAATTCATGGGAAAGTTACTATAGGATATGTTTGTTCAAACATTTTCTCTAATAAGTTTGAAGCCACAAAAGCCAAGGGAAAAAACACACTAAGAACTACCCTAATGGGGTAGATAGAACCCTTTCCTTTACTGATTCTATGATGTATGCGTTAACCTATGGTGTTCATCGCTTTATTTGTGTGGTTCTCCTTTGATTCAGGTCGACAATATACTTTGTTCATGATTTGCAATTCATTCAGGTCGACAATTAATCGATAAATTGATAATGGACCACAAATGTAAATAAATCATAATACAACGTTGACACTGAACATTTCTTCTAATCCACTCCATCGGACCTGGTCTTTCTACTTGTATAAGCGATATAACAATCCTATACTTTCTGCGAGAACATTGATGAACTTTCCAATGTAAATAACTCGAGAAGCGCAGTTAAACCATACCTACATCTATAGAAATATTAATTGCCCAGTTCAAATTTTATCTGTGTATGTGGAATTAGAGTGGCCGAGTTTTCTGTATTTTCGCTTGTTGTCCACTCAGATACTGCAGCGGCCATGGCTTTGTATGAACTGCCTCCTTCTTCCAACGCACCCACGGCCTTCACCTTCAATTCTTCCATCCTCGCCCTTACCCTCCTTCCTTCTTCTCCTTCCATCAACTGCCTAACTGCTCTCTCCACTTCTTCTCTCCCTACAGATCCATTGCTCTCCATCTTTGGAGCTATCCCCACTTTCAACTCATTAACCAGTAGAAGCATGTTCATCCTTTGCTCTGCAAAAAGAGGCCAACAGATGATGGGCACTCCATGTGAGATGCTTTCTAACGTAGAATTCCAACCGCAGTGAGAAATGAAACCGCCAGTGGATGGGTGAGAGAGAACAGGAATCTGAGGCGCCCATGAAGCAACAACGAGTCCTCGGTCCCTGGTTCGATTCTCGAATCCTTCGGGTAAGAGCTGGGAAGGGTTCGTTTCCTCGATCGAGAGAAAGCTGCTTGACGGACTGCGCAGCACCCACATGAAGCGATGTCCACTTGCTTCCAGTCCCACGGCGAGTTCGGTCACCTGTGCCCTCGGCAGAGCTGTTCCGCTCCCAAAGGAAACGAACAGAACCGACGAAGGCGGTTGGTTGTCTAGCCACTTGAGGCAATCCTCCCTTCCGTCAACAACATGTTTATTGTTGTATTCAAGAGGCGACGAGGATATGAGCGGCCCAACTGGATAAAAGCGAGGAACTCGATCAGCTTCAGTCGGATTAGATATCTTTCCTTCTACAAGAGCTTTCATAGTTTCAGGCTCCAAATCCTCGAAGGCGTTTAGCAAAATTCCAGTCACTTTCCACAAGCTCGAGGAGTGGTGCACGGCCCAGTCAAAGGCTTCATCGGACCTGTCCTGAAGCGGAGGCGGAAGATCTGTACCAGCAAGCGGTGGAAGTCCCGGTACCTCTATTGGAATCTCGGCGTCCTTGAACGAAATTGGAATCTCGGAGACGAGCTTCGGAATAGATAACATTAAAGAGAGCAGAGAAGCAGTGGAAGTGAAGAATACGTATGTGGGTATGCAGAGCTCGGCTGCCACACCGAACATAGTGGTGCAGCAAAAGTCAGTGATAAAAGTAGAGACGGGCGGGGCGGAGTCGACGAGGGATCTGAGAGCACTTTGAACTGATTCTTTCGATTTCTGTAGAAGCTTAGATAAGTGAGTTTCCATCTTCATATGCTCTGCGCCTTCAATCTCTACTTCTGGCAACTGCACGAAGGTGATGTCGAGACCCGAGGATGTGATGCGCTCGGAGTAAGCTGCCATGAGACGAGGAGAGAACATCCATTTGCAAGAAATGAAGGTGACCAAGAAACCATGGCGGTCCGAAAGGCGGATGGCGAGCTCAGCGACCGGGATGAGATGGCCCATTCCCGGGCCGGGAAAGATCACGACATGAGGCCTTGGGCTTCCCATGGCAGCCAGTTCAAGCTTGAGTGTAGAGCACACACAGCAGCGAGCAACAGGTTAATTACAACGTCCTTTACCACCGAGCAATTGTGGACAAGATGGCATTGCCTTCCCTTCATATAATCGTGCATTGTGCAATTATTGTTGTTGTCTGCAATAGTACCGTACCGCTCATTGTGTTTTACAGCTATTGATATGCTCCGCACAAGAAACCATGGCGGTCAGGACAACAAACTTTTCACGGCGGTCAGGACAACAAAATCCCTTATAACGTCCTTTACCACCTAGAATCCCTAAAAAGCAAGAGTCAAGAACATTCCCTCATAATCCCTAATAATTATGAAGAAGATGGCAGTCCCTTCCCTCCGAGAATCCCTAAAAAGCAAGAGTCAAGATTACTCAAGAACATTCCCTCATAATCCCTAATAATTATGAAGAAGATGGCAGTCCCTTCCCTTCAAATAAGCGTGCATTGTGCAAGTCTGCAATAGTGTGTACCGCACCGCTCATTGTTGTGTTTTACAGCGATTGATATGCAAGCATCACTTAGGCTCCGCACATGGAGCGAAGGGGGCCCCGGCCGCGGCACCCCTCTGCTCAAATTTCTGAAAGGCGGAGCACCTTTTGCAGCATTGTAACGTGGAGCCTAACTCTGTGTACAACCAACCAATGCGGACAATCAAATAAACTTTTAAACTTTAACAGATGTGTGAAATCAAGGGTGATAATAAGTTGGTTCGACGGAGCGATCAAATCTGATCGAAAGTATTCAGAATCTTTGACAACCATAAGAACAAGGTTGGAATTTGTATTCATCTTTGTCGGAATTTGTATTCATCTTTGTCGGTCATACAAATTTGTTTTAAGTTTTTGGTTTTTACAATCTTGGTTTTAAAGTTTTTTATTTTTACAATCCCTATCAAAGAAAGTTTTGTCTAAAATTGTAACATTTAATAATGAAGTTTTGATAAGAAATTTAATCTTTCATAATAAAATTTTAATTAAAATCTTACTCAAACAACCACTTTTCAAAATATCAACAAACCATTCATGCAATAGATAATTTACCTATCAAATACCTAAAAACACAAATATTTTTCATATAAATTGAACAAATTTCAATTTTCAAAGTTTAAAAAAAACTTGATAATCCAATTCTAATTATAATTAATATATATATATATATCAAAATGATAAGTTAAATATCATTATATATATTTATAAGTTGCAAAATGATAAGTTATATATATATATATATATATATATATATATATATTTTCAACTTAAATCATTATATATATAAACAAAAGGGAAAGGATAAGAAAGATAAGTTAACAAAAACAATAAGTAATTTAGCTTTATGTTTTCTATGGGAGAGTTTGGAGAGAGTTCGGAGTTTTTACCATAGAATAATTTAAAAAAAAATTAAGAATAACATTTATGAATAATCTTTTTTTTTAAGTTAGAACTTTAACGAATTTTGGTGTTGAAACTTTGAATGAATTATGATTTATGTTAAATTTAAAAAAAAATGTTTAAATAAAGACTCGTCAAAATTGTACAGCATAAATGGTTGACATTGTTCACTCATATTTGCGTTGAAGATAAATGACAGAATTATATTTACTTTTTAAATAAATTTGTTGTATAATGTTTCTATATTGGAAATCA
Organism: Larix kaempferi; assembly: GCA_027924585.1. NCBI lineage: Eukaryota > Viridiplantae > Streptophyta > Pinopsida > Pinales > Pinaceae > Larix > Larix kaempferi. The sequence continues at coordinate 5,020,158 of BSBM01000391.1, forward strand.
AAGTTAATCACACAATTATGTTATATAGGGTCTGTTATAATCAAAGTAATAAGCAGCGGGAAAGTGTAGCCATAGGGTCTGTTATGGTGTAAACAGTTGAAATTGGTAGGAGGTCATGACATTGCGTTCATTTCACTCACTCTTCTTCCTTCCACGACCAAGTGGTTCTATGGGTGTGACACTTTAAGGGAATGTCCGGGAGGATGGCCTTCTAAATATATATAATAAAAATAAATAAAAAATCATGCCAGCATCTCCAAAGTGACATTAAAATAAAAACATATATTTTGTTTTGCGGAGTCAAACCACACCAAAACTCACCTTCAAAGCAACAATTGGAGTTGGGTGGGTATTAATGATTAGTTTTAATGTTTTAAGAATGATTTATATTATAATAATTTTTTTCTTCATATCCAACTAATATGTTTTTCAGATTGCTTGCATGTTTTAGAAACGTTTAGTTGTCACTTGATGATGCATGCCCAACATCATGGGATGGACACCCCAATCAAATGTTAAAAGAATCATGATTTGCTTCCAGGAATAAGGGAAAAACACTCAACCAAGCTGCTAAGCTCATGCTACACTCTTAACATCGAAGAAAGGAAAAGATCCCAGTATGATTGAACCCGCAGCTTCACCTTGGTGAAATTCTTACATATTGAATCAATTTTATGAACAATTTACGAATTGAAAGAAAGTTGAAGCAAGGTTCAAGTACATTCTCTGTTAATTATCCCTATAGTGTAAGCATTGGCTTATGATTTTAAATAAATGTATACCAGGTACCTATACACGCTGTGGGAAAATATATGTGAGTAAGATTCGGTGAGATTGGAAGATGTGCTTTATATTATTTCATGTATGAAAGATTTTTTTTATTTAAATGACTGATTTTCTGCCAAATCTAAAAAAAAAGAAGCTGGAGCATTGTGAAGCGTGAGAAGAATTCGAAAATTGGCCCGACGGTGAAATGACCATCCCCTTGCGCCAAAACATATTTTTATATTTTTGGCATTGTACTTTTTTTGAACCTGAAGGATGTATGCCCAGCTCTTAGGCTCGGCACATGGAGTAAAATAGGCGTTGTTGTAGCGCCCTTTTGTTAACGTTAACGTTATGCAGGCTAAACCCCCATTCTCATGCACATGGAAAGAGAGGCGCTGATGTAGCTCTCCATTAAACTACAGTACGAAAATACAGATATGTCCAGTCAAATTTGAAATTATATTGTTTGTAATAATTCACTAGTACATATGGCTCAGAATTTTCACGAATAAGTTAAAATCGAAACTTTTGTGGATAAATGGATAAAAAATTTGAAAAAAAAAATGGTTTTATCCTCGATAATTGTCACTCTAGTGACGGAAATAACATTTTGTCACTATAGCGACGAGTGTCCATCGCTATAGTGACATATATGAGTTCGTTGCTATAGCGACGTGTAAAAGTTACACGTACAACGTCAATGGTTATCACAGTAATACCCATTGACTTTTTGTTATTTTTGAAATTTGATCGTTGTGCATTTTCGTCGGAACCGCGACGCTCATTGATCTATAAATACATGTTCTTAAGACATATTTCCACAAATGATTTGCTATAGTTGCAACAATTTTTCTACTAATTGTTCATTCTGTGATTTCAAGAGTCCGGTACTGGTTTGACACATCAAATTTTTGATCTCTTTCGTTTTCCAGGTTAGTTGGATTGCAATGCACTCGTCGGTTTTGTGTTTGCGCCCTTTGTGTTCCAACTAAGGCTTCAATGCAATGGAGAAAATGTTTATATAGTTTGGGATTTTTGTGTCAAAATGTAATTTTTTAAATTGTCATTTGTGTTAAAATATAATTTTTTAAATTTTCATTTCTGTTAAAATGTAATTTTTTAAATTGTTTTTTTGTGTTAAAATGTTTTTTTTTGGCTCCCTCTACGTTTTTTATTGGTAGCCTTTGGTTCTATCTATGTGAATGAAAAATAATATCAAGGAGATTTCCAAGTTAGATAGATCTAAAATTAGTTATTTCAAGGAAATTATGGATTATGCCTCTTTTGGATTCATAAATTGTTATGACTTCAAGAAAATCCTAGGATATACCTCTTCCCATTTTAAAATTATTTACATTGACCTTTGGGCCTATAAATTTGAATGTTTCCCATGCCATACTTCAGAACATTGTGCAAAAAATTACAATTGTTGATAAGTCACATAGATAAGAAATCACAAGAAATATAGCACCTATAATCCATGGAATTAATACAATTTCCAATGTTAGTACTGAATTTGGAATGTTCTGATACATAAATTATGTATCGAATATCACATTTTTTATTTTCCATCCCTTTCCTACAATTGTTTAACAATTGATCTAGTCTAGTGTATAACTAGCAACAACTCACACATCAACCTATCAACTTGGAACACGACGTTAGTGATGGTGATGCTAACGACATCGTCGTTGATGAAAATCATCATCATCACCATCAACACCATCCTGATCATCATTATCATCATCATCATCAAGAACATCATCATCATCATAAGCATCTTCGTCATCGTCAGTAATCATCATCATCATAAAAAACAACACAAACATCGTCGTTGTCATCATCATCATCAGTGACAATGATGATGATGATGATGATGATGATAGTTAAATCATCATCATTCTAATCAATACGACCATCATCGTAGATTTCAACACTATCTAATTAGATTTAACTAGCCCCCTCATAGATGACCAATGAGACCACAAAGGTGTATTCTTTCAAACTTTGATAGTCATTTCTACTAAAGTCAAAGTTTCTAATAAAAATTACATAGTATATGGAATCCTTGGGAGGCCATTAATCTGTTCTATCCTAGAGCGATATCTCTCCATTTGAATGGGCTTGTCCTTCACTAGTGTGTTTCCCATCCAATTCCTTTGTAGATGGAATCATCACTATACCATGAATACATATAATTCTTAATTATGCACTAAATAACTGTAACACCCTTCCGGGATGACACAAAATAAAAATAAAAATTTATGTCTACTTGGGTGGGTCTACATCTATATTCATAATCCCATGTGACAATATCATTACAATGTGTTGAAAATTTTTAATCTCTAGTATAAAGAATATGAACAATATTACCGACCCCTCAATTTCTTCTACATTAGATCCATTGGCACCATAATGTAGACCTTCTTGCAATTAATAATTATAAACCAATGTAGGGAACCAATTAACAACTCAATATCCTATGGGTATTAACACTTGGAAAAATGATGTAACAACTCCTTTCACAAATATACTTACAACCCAACATACTAACCTGCTTGGACATTTAGATAGCAATTCATTACTTTATAAGGAAACCCCATATCTATTAACATACCAACGCATGAATTGATGTAATATGTAAACTCCTAATTTGTAACATCATTAACACAATTCCTTAGCCCCCTTTTTAAGGCAATATCTAAATTCATGTTATGTAGAATCAATAACCATTACCCAACATTCATTATTTCTTATTGGAACAACATGTAGTAATCCAAGGGAATTACTTAGGTAATCCTCTACACATGCTTAGGTAATCCTCTAATCTCATCCTTTAATTTTCTGTATCCTTTAATATATATATATATATATACTCTATTCAATTTACTTAAATATTGATTGAGTGTTTTTTGTTCTTACAGGCTATCAGAATGTCAAATAAATATTGTAATATCCCGATTTTGACCCCATTCTATTAAATTGTAAATGATCTAATATTGTTATAAAATCGTGGTTAGGAGTTCAAGGCCAAGGCCCCACCATCGATTTAGTGATGCATATGGTTTGCTTTCTAGCTAGGCACAATGGAATTGCAAATATCATGTAAATATGCACTTTAATAAAATACCCACAACTAGCTATGTAATGCAATGAAACAAGAGATGGGATCATGATTTTTACAAAGAATTGGGAGGTAAATTTTCAAACCCTTGGAGTCAATCAAGTCAAACCAAGTGTCAATGAGAGAACCCATGAACCCTCAACTACCCATGTTGACTTTTGTACCCAATCATTTATTTCTTCCAAGAGTTGGTTGAGGTAATTAATGCCTTGAGAAATGGAGAGGTATGGCTGTCCAAATTCGGCTATGGGCAAGCCATCAGTTTTTGGAAAAATGTGTGTGGCTTCTTGGGCAAGAAAGGAGCCACGAAATTGCACCCCAAGCCATTCTTCATGGAGGATTTTCACTCTCTCACGAGTTCTAGGCTAGCTAGGTGTTTTCCCTGAGTTTACCCTCATTTTCCACGGCTGGGAGGCCATTTTTGTGTTGCAGAATGTATGGGAGGAAGGGAGTCACAATTTGGTAGCCCATAAAGGTCATTTTTTTCTTTCTGAACGTCCATATACCTGTCAAGAACTCGTTTTTTCTCCCCGTGGTCTTTTTTCCTTCCCACAATTCGTTTTGGGTGTGCCACGAATTGGAAAGAATCCATGGGAACCCTGTTTTTGTATCCCATAGTAAAATTGTTTATCCATGCCCAACCTTTGAACTTGTTGTGTGTATAGAGTATGCTGGGTTAAGGGTATCCATTTTTTTGGCTTGAGCTTGAGTGCAAGAATCCAGAAATGAAGAGGGTTCAGATTTAGCCTGATAAACCCAACTATGGATTGGCTTGGTTTAGATGTGATGTTTGCTTGGGTTGTGCTGAGCTTGAGAGTCCCCTTTTCCTTGTAGAAACCATTCCTAGCTCGGGGGTAGAAATTATGCTGAGATATTAATGAGCACAATTGGCCTATGGTTTGGTGGAACATTGCAGCGACATAGCTAATTGCTTGGGACAACATTACATCAAGATGAGTATTTTATTTATGTGCTTTACTCCTGCAAGGTTTTAATTATTTGATGAATGTTATCAATATGTTGGAAATGACATGATATATGTTTGTAGAATAATTTTACTTCTAATGTGTTTGATAGATCTACACACACATATGTTTTTATTTGTATGAATCTAATGAATGGGGCTAAGTTTATGTAAAATCCCAAGATCTGTTGTCATGTTCCCTTCCTTGCATTGGATTGATAGGAGGGGACGTGACCAAGTGGTATCAAAGTGTAGGATACAACATTGGGCCTATATGGGCCAAATCAGGCAACTTGCAGAGGTAAGCATTTTTCCTGCTCAGCACTGATCATTAAGGAAAATTTCAAAAATTTGAAAATTTTTCTAAGTGTTTTTTTGAGTTTCTGCCAAGTCTGTGTCGGCGCAAAATTGACAAGAGCGCCGAAACTATCGGCGAGAAATAGGAAGAGTCACCTATACATTTCAGCGAGAAACTAAAAGTTCGCAGAAAAAGGGGATTTCAGCGAAAAAGTAAAAAGTCGCCGAAACAGATCGTCGTAAAACTGGAAAGTGCGCCGAAATAGTCGGCAAAAGATGGCAATTTGCGCTAAAACAATCGGCGCAAGATTGAAAGTTGCGTTGATCGGTGACAAATTGAAAGTTGCACTAAAACTGTCGGCGCAAGATTGCAAGTTGCACCGAAACGGTCACTGCAAAAGTCATAAGTCGCCGAAGCGGATTAGCGAGAAATGGGAAGTGCGTCGATCGGTGGAGAATTCATAAGTTTGCCGAAATAGGTCGGCGTCAAAGTGGAAAATGCTCCGATCGGTGATAGAGGCCAAGTCCGCCGAAACGATAAAAGAGAAATGGAAAAGTCGCTGAAACGGTTGGCGCAAAAGTGAAATTTGCGTCGATTGGCGTAAAATTGAAAGTTACTCCCAAACAAGTTAGAGGAGAATTCAAAAGTCCGTCGAAACAGGAAATTCAAGCAGTTTCCAGGGGGATTTTTCAAGTGCCTAGAATTGAAAAATGCCATAGAATTTATGCACCAGATTGCAAAATTGGAATATTTACAAAAAAAAAATGAGGGCGCTGCCCTTGAGCCACAAGGGGGAAAGCCCCCTTAACCCTCGTCATTCCCATGAAACGTCGTCGATGGTGAGAAAATTCTATGTGATGATAATTGAAAGGAAGTTAAGAAAGGTCAAGTTGAACTTGGCCATATTTTCTTAAAGCAATTGGAGCAGTAAGGAAATGTTGATAAAAATGAAAATTTCTCACCTTAAACTATTCATGTTTGTAGCATAAGAATTTTAAGCTTAGAAAGTGGCAAGTATAAATGTTTTACATATGTATATGTATTGAATTGCTACTTGGTGAGGAATCATAGCTAATGAATCCTTGTATGCTTGGTAGGGAAGCCAAGAAAAAGATCAACTGTGATGTGGAGGAGCAATTCCATGTCATGATGGGGAATTGGAAGGGAGAATCCATCCACTACCCTCTTTCTATTGTATTTATAATTCTGAAGTTTTCATGCATATAAATTATGGCATAAGGATGCTAGAAATGCAAGAGAGTAGTAGATTAAATGCATATGAATTAGTGAGCATGATTAAAGAGTCATTGCATAGTGCATGTGAATGTTGGTTGTGGAGCCTGATCTCCCAGATTTAGAGATATTATTATTCAACCGTGTTTGTACCCCACCTTTATATGATATGCGAAAGGACTGTACACTCACCCCAGCGGGGGGGGGGGGGGGTTGAAGCCCCCGAAGGAAATTTTTGGGGTTGTTTTACGGGCCCATGGTACTGGGTAACCCATGGTATTTTTTCCATGGTATTCCCCTTTATAAGAAAGACATTGTAATACGACTAGGGTTGATGTATTAGGTATTATGCATTGTAAAGATCTCTAAGATCGTGAAAGAGAGACTGTGAGACAGTGAAGAGGAAGTGCAGCGGATGTGCTGCATGTTGTATCCCTTCATTTGCTGGATGGTATAATAATAAGGACTGGAAATTTTAGTGTGCACGTAGCCCATCTTGGGTGAACCACGATATATTGGTGTCTCTCTTGTAATGTGTTTGTGTAATTTGCATTTGCATCTTGTTTATTGTTATTGCTCTGTGATCCTGTTCTTCTAATAATTGGTATCAGAGCCAAAGGTCTATTTGGCAGATAAACCAGTAGGAAACTAGGATTTCTGGTTCGAGTGGGAGCAATGGTGTAAGAAGGAAAGTTCAAGGTCGAGAATTTTAATGGCCAAAACTACCAGTCATGGAAGATGCAAATGCAGTACTATCTGTACCAGAAGGATCTATTCCTACCGTTGGGAGGAAGAGCAAAGCAGTCGGTGACTATGAAGGATGAAGAATGGGAGGTTCTTGACAGAAACGCACTGGGAATAATACAGATGTCCATGGCTTCGTCGGTGGATTTCAATATCTCAAAAGAAAAGACAACGGAGGGTTTGATGAGTGCATTGGGTAAGCTTTATGAAAAACTCTCGGCCTCCAACAAGGTATTTCTAGCAAAGTGTTTATTTAATATGAAGATGTCTGAAGGTGGATCTGTTGCTGATCATTTAAATGAATTTAATACCATTACAAATCAATTAATTTCTGTAAGTGTGAACTTTGATGATGAGGTTAGGGCTCTTCTAATCTTGTGTTCATTGCCAGAAAGCTGGAATAGCTTGGTCATGGTTGTAAGTAACTCTGTCTTTGGTTCAAACACCTTGAAATTTGATAATGTTATTGGTGTTATTCTTAGCGAGGAAATGCGAAGAAAAAGCACAGGTGAGACATCAGGTAATGCATTGACCATGGAGAGCGGGGGAAGACAAAGGGAGAAAGAAAAGAGCCAAGGTAATCGTGGCAAGTCTAAAACGGGAAGATCCAAGTCCAAACTGGGAAAGATAGAGTGATGGAACCGTGGAAAGAAAGGACATCTGAAGAAAGACTGCAGATCTCTAAAGAAGAAAGGAGATGGACGACAGGAGACTACTTAGGAAGCAAATGTAACAGGTGATATGTTACAAGCTGATTTGATTCTTGCATTAGATAATACTAGTGATTACTGGGTAGTAGATTCAGGGGCTTCATGTCATGCTACACCCCATAGAAAATACTTTCATGATTATGTTCCATGCGATTTTGGACATGTTTTATTGGGTGATGATGAGCCATGTAAAATTGTTGGAATGGGTAAGGTATGGATAAAATTTAAGAATGGAAGTGAATGGCTGTTGAAAGATGTAAGGCATATTCCTGCTATGAAAATAAATTTGATCTCAACAGGGTAGTTGGGAGATGGCGGTTGTCTATCTACGTTTGGAGAAATGTGGTGGAAGATCACTAAAGGATCAATGGTGATAGCAAAATGAGACAGGATAGGTACGTTTTATTTATGTCCTCGTAATACTAACCATTCTATCTATTTAGCTTTCACAGGAACAAATACAACATTGTGGCATCATAGGATTTGACACATGAGTGAGAAGGGGATGCAAATTTTCCACTCAAGGAATTTGCTGCTAGATTTGAAGCAAGTAAGTTTGGAATTCTATGAGAACTGTGTTTACGGAAAACAAAAGAGAGTCAGGTTTCTCAGGGTTGGGAAACAGAAGAAGAATGAAAAGTTAGAGCTTGTGCATACAGATGTATGGGGACCGACTCAGGTACAATCTCTTGGTGGCTCTCATTATTATGTTACATTTATTGATGATGCAACTAGAAAAACTTGGGTTTATTGCATTAGACATAAATCTGATGTGTTTTCTACTTTTAAGAAGTGGAAAGCTTTGGTTGAAAATGAGACAGGAAAAATGTTGAAGTGTCTCAGATCTGATAATGGAGGTGAGTACTGCGGCAAGGATTTTGATAGTTACTGTTCATACCATGGGATTCGTAGAGAGAAGACAGTCTCAAGAACACCACAAGAAAATGGTGTGTCATAAAGGATGAATAAAATGATCAAGGAGCGTGCAAGGTGTATGATATTGCATGCAGTGTTGCCCTTACAGTTTTGGGTAGATATTGTAAATATTGTTGTTTATTTAATAAACAAAGGGCCTTCAAGTGCTTTGGATGGTGGTATTCCAAAGGAGGCATGGACAGGTAAAAAGGTAAACTACTCATTTATGAGAACATTTGGTTGTGAAGCATTTGTCCATATTGATAAATAAAATAGAACAAAGCTTGAAGCTACATCCAAGAAATGTCCCTTTATTGGATATGGGGTTGATGATTTTGGTTATCGCTTACGGGATTATGAAAATAACAAAATCATTAGGAGTAGAGATGTGATATTCAATGAAAAAGTCATGTATAAAGATCAGTTGCAGGGAAAGAAACAAGAAAAGGAAAACACAAAGTACACAGTACTTCATGAAATTAAAGAAGATGAAGTTCCAAAGCTGCCGGAAAATCAAGAACAACAGCAAGTACCTGAAACTCCTGCAAGTGTAAGAAGATCTACCAGGTTAAGTAGATTCCCTGAACAATACTCTCCTTCAATGTATTATTTATTGATGACTGATGCTGGTGAACCAGAATGTTATGAAGAAGCAATGCAGGTGGAAACTAGAAAGAAGTGAGAGCAAGGCATGAATGAGGAGATGGACTCATTGGTAGGAAACCAGATTTGGGATTTGGTTCAATTTCCTACTAGTAAAAGAGCATTGCAGAACAAATGGATTTATAGGTTGAAACTAGAAGAAGGAGGTAAGAAGCGGTACAAGGCCAAACTTGTTGTAAATGGGTTTGCACGGAAGAAAGGTATAGATTTTGATGAAATATTTTCTCATGTTGTTAAGATGACTTCAATTAGGACTATTTTAAGTCTAGTGGCAGTAGAATATTTGCATCTTGAATAGTTAGATGTAAAACCAACCTTTCTCCATGGGGCTTTGGAGGAAGAGATATATATGCAGCAACCACAAGGGTATGAGGTTAAAAGGAATGAGAATTTGGTATGCAGGTTGAAAAAGAGTTTGTATGGCTTGAAGCAAGCTCCAAGGCAGTGGTATTTACAATTTGACAGGTTTATGACAGAACAAGGTTTTAGTAGATGTCATTCTGACCACTGTGTTTATTTCAAGAGGCTAGATAATGGAAGTTATATTATATTGTTATTGTATGTGGATGACATGCTTGTTGCAGGGTCTAACATCGAGGAAATAAATGTGCTCAAAAGGAACTTAGCAAATTCATTTTCGATGAAGGATTTGGGTGCTGCAAAGAAAATCCTTGGTATGAGAATAACAAGAGATAGAAAAAATCGCAAATTGACGTTGTCTCAGGGTGAGTACATACAAAAGGTGTTGGAGAGGTTCAGAATGTAGAATGCAAAACCAGTTAGTACACCTTTGTCCATCCATTTCAAACTACGTAAGAAAATGTGTCCCAAGATACAGGAAGAGATAGATTACATGTCCAAGATTCCCTATTCATTAGCAGTTGACAGCTTGATGTATGCCATGGTGTGCATAAGACCAGATATTGCACATGCAGTGGGAGTTGTGAGCAGATATATGAACAATCCAGGTAAAGAACATTGGAAGGCAGTACAGTGGATTCTCAAGTATTTGAGAGGTACTACCACTTAGGCATTATGTTTTGGAGGTTCAGACACTGTTCTATAGGGATATGTTGATGTAGATATGGCAGGTGATAAGGATAGCAGGAGGAGCACCATGGGGTATGTGTTTAATGTAGGTGGAACAGCAGTAAGTTGGATTTCGAAACTCCAAAAGGTTGTTGCACTTTCAACAATGGAAGCAGAGTATGTTGTTGTTACAGAGGCTAGTAAAGAGATGATTTGGTTGTAGAGGTTTATGGAAGAATTGGGTAAGAAGCAGAAGGATAGTAGGTTGTATAGTGATAGCTAGAGTGACATTCATCTTGGAAAAAACTCAGCAGTCCATTCTAGGACTAAACATATACAACTCAAGTACCATTTCATACGCTATGTTCTGGAAGATGAATTATTGAAGCTGGAAAAGATACATACTAGCCAGAATCCTGTAGACATGTTCACAAAGGTAGTGACCAGAGAGAAACTAAGTTCCTGCTCGGTTTCAGTTGGCCTTCTAGCGTGAAGGTGGAGATGAGAAATTTTCCAAGTCCAAGGTCCAGCAAGTGCAGCAGTGGTGGAGTTGTTGTGATCAATCTCCAAGTGGGAGATTTTTGGTTTTGGAGCCTGATCTCCCAAATTCAAAGATATTATTATTCAGCCGTGTTTGTACCCCAGCTTTATATGATATGCAAAAGGACTGCACACCCTATTACAGATATTTCTCCCTATGGATAAAGAGAAACTCTCTTAGGTCATAGAGGTATAAATCAACTCTAAACTAAGACAAAAAGGAAACGAATGCTACCTCATTCCCTAGATCTTAAACTAGTGTTTTTAACTTTAATATTTGAAAGATGAGGAAGAAGACAACTAACCTTCTTTTCTTATGTTTTTCCAATCAAGTCTTTGATCCTAAAGTCCTCGCGATGAACCCGTGAGGATCAAGACAACAAACAAGTGCACGATATCTTCCAAATAATTGAATCACAAGTTAGATCTATATTCTACCGAATACAATTTATGTAAATGAATCATGATCAGAACACATAAATAGGGAAACAAGACAAGTTATACTTCTACTGAGAACTCAAGAGTGCTTACAAAATAGTTGCTTGATGTCCAAGCCAACTCCAACTCCAAGTTCTTCTAATTCTAGCTATCTCTGCAAAAGGTTTATGACCATAGGTTTGATGCCCAAAAAGTCCTCCCTTTGGCTCATGGAAGGATTCTCTCTTATAGTATGTGGGAGGGTTAACCAACAAGAGAGTAATATAGATCTAGAGAGTATTTAGTGGTTCAGACCCACTAAACAGAGATAGGAGTTGAGATCGAATCAGAGCTGCCAATCCCAATGATATCTCTCAAAATTTAAGATCCCAAAGTCCAAGGCAAAAGGCTAAAAATGGATTACCATGCTCTTAGAACTAAGCATAGCACGGTATTATCGCATCCTAGGGTAGGATCAAGGCGTGGCAACCCTAATTATCGTGCCCCCATAACTGAGCAGAGCACGATAATTCCCTCAGATGAGGTTTGTCTGGGTGACACATGGCAGGTGAGATGTTTTGTTTCAGTTCTCAGTCAATAGATTTCACTATGGATGTTCATATGACCTTTAAGGGGAAGTGTCGTTTAGGTTGTTGGTGCAAGGATGCAACACTAGGATGTAATGTGTAATATTGAGGTATAACAGATGCCCCCTAAAGTGTGAGGTCAGAAGAAACTGATGGCCGAAGACTTTGCAAATACTTTGTGGAGATAGCATAAAGGGGAGCAACAAGGAGCTGAAACAGAAACACAGTGTCAGATATACCATTTAGGCAGGCATTCCCATGCTCGGAAACAATTGACTCAAAGCATGGCTGCCGACCAATACATTGCAGATCCATGAGTACTGAGATGATATAGACTGTAGGAAAATCATGGCTACTATGAAAAATCATAGATCCATGAGACAATGATGACACAACCACGACCAATACATAAGTGGATTTGTGTGACAATACAGAAGAAAACTTCCATCGCAGCCTAGACGTAATCAAGATACAAAAAGGTGTACAGGGTCTTCTACTCGATCCTAAACGATATGAATCAAGTCATGTGATTACAAGGTGTTGAAGTCGAACATGGTAGAAACCATTTGATTATCGGTCAATGATGTGAACCATTAACAAATGCGAGGGAAATCACAAATGATGACAATGATCCCTAAGGTATATAAAGTACATCTCAACGAAATGCGAATAAATGAGTTGATGTCGAGCACTCAAGAGATTATTCGATCAGAGGTCAATGATGGAAACCTACTATAGAATACGAGGAAACCTGCCATTGAGGCTTGCAGGTACCAAGGTACTAGTGGTTGACTTCTAAGCTTGATTTTTGGATAGTGATTTGGCATCGATAGGAATAGACTCGTCGAAGGTGGGCCATAATGATTCCAACATCATCGACACAAAATCGGGATGATAGATAGTATGAAACGATGAAACAATAGATCATGTACTGACACAGCGGAAGTCTTGACACAATGAATGACTTAGAACAAATGCAAACCCTTTGAACATATAATGGCATGAAGCGAAACCTGGCAGCAGAGATTATTGGTAGCAGAGAATAAACACGTGACGAGTAGGCTTGTGTCCAAGGAGACAACTCGAGATGATGACTATGACTCAGCAAGAATAGATGAATACCCAAAGATAGATAGAGGATAGACGCATGCCATGTTCAAAGGTGATGACTGACGAGCTTCCAATAAAATAAACTTGACTCATTTCCCATTTTCCCCCGACATGATGGACGAGTACCTCTTTGTTGTTTTACGAGCTTGAGGAGGGTAACAGATGCTCGGTAAGCTCATCTCATAAATGAGTCTGATCTCACATGTTTTATGAACCTGAGAAAGGAGGGATTCGTCCCAAAGTGGGTCCTTCGATGTTGAATTTTAACGAGCCCAAGGAAGGAAAAATCGGCAGTTTTTCACATTTAGAGAGCCTGAAAAACTTAAAGAAGGCTCCAGAATGTACTTTTTTGTAATTTTAGTCCCTCATGTTAAATTTTCAGTATTAAATCACAATACTATAGGATCTTTGCTAAGAGAATAACATCTACAGTATATCAATGCATGACAATCATAATATGACAAGCATCACAAGCATCACAAGAATCAAAAGCATAGAGACAAGAGACACCGAGTTTCTGTGGGGAAAACCCTAAGGTGAAAAACCCCACAACTTCCTCAGAGATAGAGAGAGCAATGGCTCAACCAAAATACAACCAAATAACACTGAGATAGTCTCCTAGCAGATGATCCTCCTCCTCCTCACTAGTGCGCTACTTTTCAGAGAGAGAGATAGATGCTTTTCCGAGTGAGTAAAATAGAGATCTCCTATCTCTATTTATACTCACCTTTTTTCCCAGTGACCTACTGGGGCCGACTTGTCTACTTGAGTACATCCACATTATATTATATATTAATTAGGGCCGACCCCATAAGGTGGTCTAATAACCCATCGGCAAGTACACACACTTGCGACACTTGTCAATCCACATGACGACACTTCCTTATAGAGGAATAACACATCTCTTATAAGGGTACAATAAATATATATATAATATACTGATGAATACATTCTGAAGTTACATATACATCAACACTCCCTCTTAACTAGGAAGGTATTTCTCGACACAGATTTGCTAGACAAGTCTTCTTCTCTGGATCATCGTCATCGTCATCGTCACTGCTGCTGCTATCTCGTCCAATCTCTGTCTCTACTCGTCATAGGAAGTTCTACAGAGCCAGTCCTTTTTCATACTGGATGTAGGCCCACCACCTGCAGGTCTTCGTCATCACTGGCCATACTGTGGAATCCTCAGGACTTATTACGTGCGTCACAAAACCTCGAAAGAGCATCCCAGGATATTACGGGTACACAACTCCAACCTGTAGGATCTCCCAGGGCGCTATTACATGTGACCCCACCACAAAACCTCGAAAGAGCATCTCAGGATGTTACGGGTACACAACTCCGACCTGAAATCTCCCAGGGCACAAATTACATGTGGTCCACCACAAAACCTAGCAAGAGCATCTCAGGATGTTACGGGTACACAACTCCGACCTGAAATCTCCCAGGGCACAAATTACATGTGGTCCACCACAAAACCTAGCAAGAGCATCTCAGGATGTTACGGGTACACAACTCCGACCTGAAATCTCCCAGGGCACAAATTACATGTGGTCATGGCAAAACCTCGCAAGAGCATCTCAGGATGTTACGGGTACACAACTCCGACCTGAAATCTCCCAGGGCCCAAATTACATGCCATAGGACAAAACCTCGCAAGAGCATCTCAGTATGTTACGGGTACACAACTCCGACCTGAGATCTCCCAGGGCACAAATTATATGTCCTCCCAGAGCAATGTCTCGAAAGAGCATCCCAGGCTGTTACGGGTACACAACTCCAACCTATAGGATCTCCCAGACATGCTCATCTGCACAACCTGATCCACGGCCACAGAGTATCAACCTGACACTCACCATACATCATCCTGATGTACTCATGATCGTCCTGATCATCATCACTGCAACGTCCTGCTGCATGTCATCTGGAGCAACATCCTGAAGCTCGTCATCTATGATCATCCTGATCATCAATGCAACATCCTGCTGCATGTCATCTGAAGCAACATCCTGAAGCTCGTCATCCATGATCATCCTGATCATCACTGCAACATCCTGCTGCATGTCATCATATATGATCCACCTGATCATCAATGCATCTACCTGATGCACACCAAGTATCTACCTGATACATATCATCATACATGATCCTCCTGATCATACAATGTATCCACCTGATACAAATACAAATACATGATACATATCACCATACATGATCTACCTGATCATACAATGTATCCACCTGATACATATACAGATACATGGTCCAAGCATCCAACATGATGCATATACAAAAATACATACACATGATCCAACTGATCATATCTAGCAGAAACTAGAACATCATCCTGATGCTCATCATCCAGCGCTTACATCCACAGCCATGTGAAGGATCCTCCTTCCAACATGCTTGGAATGGCTTCAGCAAATGTGTCCATCACTTCTTCCTCGAAGTGTCCTCGATCTGAAGAATTCCAAGCCTCTCTCTGAAGTACTCGAACTTCACCCTGGCTAGTGGCTTTGTCAGCACATCTGCAATCTGCTCGTCCGTCGCAACATACAGGAGCTTCACAGCTCCTCTCTGCACCATATCCCTGATATAGTGGTATTTGATCTCTATGTGTTTCGACCTGTCATGAAACACTAGGTTCTCGGACAACTTCACACAACTCTGGTTATCACAGAAGATACCAGTAGCCTCCAACGGGAGATCAAATAACTCAGACAGTAGCTTCTGTAGCCATACTGCCTCACAACTAGCTGAGCAGGCTGCAACATACTCTACCTCAGCTGTACTCAGTGCTACGCAGGACTGCTTCCTGCTAAACCAAGAGATCACACCTGATCCCATACTGAAGCAACACCCAGATGTGCTCTTCCTATCTGCAGCACTGCCAGCCCAATCTGAATCAACATAACTCTGCAGGTTAAACTTTTGCTTTGCTTCATACTTGAGCCCATAATCCACTGTACCCTTCAGGTACCTCAGAACATGCTTTACAGCAACCAGGTGAACACTCCTCGGATCCGTCAGGAACTGGCTCAATGTGTTCACAACAAAGCAAATGTCTGGTCTCGTGTTCGTCAGGTACATCAAGGACCCAATCATCTGATGATACATAGTGATATCAACCGACTCAGATGAAGCATCACATAGAAGCTTCAGATTCGATGCCATAGGTGTGGCCATGGCCTTGCAATCCATCATCCCGAACCTCTTCAGGATCTCTACTGCATACTTCCCTTGTCCAAGGAAGATTCCTTCTGCACTCTGCCACACCTCCATGCCAAAAACAAATAGTGCATCATCCCCAAGTTCTTCATCTCGAACTCGGTAGTAAGCTTCCGCTGCGTGTCGGCAATCAATCTATCTTCACCATACCAAGTTCTGCACATATATGATTTCCTATCATGTGTCTCAGAACCAAGTGGCTGCTTCTTCTTCAACTACACCATTCAAGAAAGCTGTCTTGAATCCATCTGGTGTATCTTCTATTTCATCACTTTTATATTTCTCTATGCTGCCATCTGCAACATGCTTGATATGAAAGTTCTATTTGGAAGTCACAACAGACTTCCCTTTAGCTCTTGGGATCGCATCCCAAACATCATTCTTCATGATCGACGGATCATGGCATTCCATTTCTTCATCCCAGATCCTGGGAACTTCAATATCTTCAATAGATATCTTTATTGCTGGAACAAATGTTGTAGTCTTTTTGTAGGTGAAGATATACGGTTTTTCCTACAAAACAAGTTAATTTGCATGATTAGAAATATCTCATAATTTTCAGAACAAATTCTTTACACATAAAGAAATATGTCATGCAGTCATGCAGTTATCCTAGCCAATGCTTCAATACAACATTTATCCATGTTCCACAACTTTCTAGATGCCTTCCAGTGTCTACCAAAACATTGTTAAGAGTTTGCACTACTCCCAACATGTCAGCAAAGAGGTTTCATTCTAGATAAGTAGCACTGGAATGTTGTACAGTGCCATAAGCCACTTACTCATCACATGCATATTAGTAGTATACTGTTCATTAATGCAATCATTCAAATACATCTCCTAAGTCTATGAACACAAACAAAATAGGCAAGAAATGATAATTGAAATACTTATCTTTGTTTGTTTGTTTGGGTGGACTCCCTCTGAGTCTTTGCTTCCTGGTAGGAGCTGCTGAAGTAGCTTCTTCTACACCTTTCTGTTGTGGAATGTAGGAAGATGGTCAACTCCCTCTGAAGATCAGCATCCTTGCAGAAGCTGCTGGAGTGTGCTCCCTTTTGATCTTTGCTTCCTGGATTACCTGTCCTTATATTCATCTTTGCTGACATCAATATTCTTGAATCCTGGAAAGTATATTCTGTAAGCCTTCGAGCTTTCACTATAACCCACAAAGATGCCCTTCTTTCCTGAAGGATCTAGTTTAGTCCTCTTCTCTTTTGGGACATGAGTATATACTGGACAACCAAATATTCTGAGATGGCTGACTTCAGGTCTCTTACCAGAAAAGACCTCTTCTGGTGTCTTGTTGTCTAATATCTTGTGGGGTGTTCTGTTCTGCACGTATACAGCTGTTCTGGCTGCTTCTGCCCATAGATGCATAGGAAGATCTTGATCATGCAACATTGCCCTTGCTGCTTCCATGATAGTTCTGTTCTTCCTTTCTGCAACTCCATTCTGTTGAGGATTATAAGGAGCAGTCAACTCCCTCTTAATCCCTGAATCACTGCAAAGCTTCTTAGAGTCATTTGAGGTGAATTTTCCACCATTGTCAGATCTGAATGTCTTGATTTTCTTGACAGTTTGATTCTCCATCAATGTTTTGAATTCCTTGAATTTATCAAGCACCTCATCTTTTCCCTTCAAGAAGTATACCCAATTCTTCCTGGAGAAGTCATCGATAAATGATACATAGTAAACATACCCACTCAGGGAGCTGGATGACATAGGGCCACATACATCTGAGTGGATGATTTCCAGGATGTCTTTTGCCTTGCTTTCACTGCTTGGGAAATCCTTCTTAATGTTCTTACCTTTTGCACATCCTTTGCAAACACCTTCATGTTTGGTCTTGATTTTAGGAAGACCCTCTACTGCCTTGCTTGCAATTGGAAGTGCCCTATAGTGCATATGAGCAAGTCTTCTATGCCAAAGTTCACTTGGATCCATGGATTCATGTACCATGGCATGTTCAGGTTGTCCCTTCAATTTATACAAGCCTCCCTCTTGCTCTCCAATCACTACTGCATCATCTAAGGTCATTCCCTTTGGCCACATTAGGACTTGGCCATCCACAAATGCAACCCTCATACCTTTTGCATCCAATGCAGAGATGGAGAGTAAGTTCTTCTTGAGCCCAGGTACATAAAGTACTTCTTTCATCTTCAATGATTTTTCAGAATCTAGGTTGTAGGAGGCTTCACCACTTCCTTTGATTGGGTATTGATAATCATCCCCAAGTTTCACCTTATAGGGTGATTCATGTTCAGATAGGTTCACAAAGGATTCTTTAAACCCAGTCATGTGTTTGGAAGCCCCACTATCAATCAACCAATCATTACATCCATGGGAGATGGTACCTATAAGAGCAGAAATTAGAACATATTCTTCTTCACTTGATGAGTCATCATCACTACTACTTTCTGCCCTAGCCTTCTTCTTTGGAGGTTCATCATCTTCGGCAGCATGAGCATGAAACCTTCTTTTGTTGCCCTTCTTCTTCTTACTGGAGTTGTTGTTATTATCCCTTTTGTTCTTGGGACAATCTGAAGCAAAGTGACCCTTCTCATTGCATGTGAAGCATCATAGGTCCTTCTTACTCTTTTGATGGAATCTTTTGGGGTGAGGGTGATCCTTCTTGGTTTTGCTTCTTTTGGTGTGGGCTGCAAGAGCTTGATCTTCTCCTCCCATCTTTTCCTCACGAGCTATAAGTCTAGCTTCTTCTTGAGAGCATTCTTCCCTCAATCTGTTGAACGAGATCAATTTCTTCCTTGCACAAATTCCTTGAATAAAGGAATCCCATGACCTAGGTAGGCCATTTAGAGTAGTCATCACCACCTCACCATTCTCCACCATTTCATCTACTGCTTCTAATTGTTCCTTGATCTGAGAGACCCTTGAAAAGTAAGATTGAATGGTTTCTCCATTCTGAAACTTTACTGCTTTCAATTGGTTCCGCAGGGTCATCTTCCGATTTATGTTCTTTCCTTCAAATAGCTTGGTCAAAGATTCAAACATCTCTTTGGGTGTCTTGAGAGAAGACACATGGGGTATGAGATGATCTTTGATAGAATCAGCAATGATTCTCTTTTCCTTGACCAAGTTCTTCTTGTGCAATACCTTGGCCTCTTCATCCTCTGGGATAGGGATGTCTTCTTTCACATATGAGTCCAACTCATTCTCTTCCAGGATTAGCCCAATCCTATACTTCCAGGCTCGGAAGTTATCATCCCCTTCAAGCTTATCCTCAAGCTTGGTGTGAAGAGACATCTTTAAGAGTACTTCAAATGGAAATAGAAAAGATTTAGAACTTACCACTTGAAGTGCTGAAAATTGGATCTGGTCCCGGATTAGGGTTTGTCAGAGAAACCCTAAAAATTCAAAATGTGAATTTCAAAATTCTGAAAGGATAGAAAGATGCGCCTTGGAGAGCTGATCAGCCTAGTACATTCAGAATTTGAGATCAGCAAAGTCTTGCCCTTCAGAATTGCCTTTTTGTCCTCCCGGGTTCACTGGGGAGAGCCCTGAATTAGGGTTTGAGTTTCCCGGAGATCTACCTAGCCAAAAATCTCGATCCAAAGCTCAAACCTTCGATTTTTGCAAGGAGCTTCCAGCTGTACCTTCAGTTTCCAGAAATTCCTATTTTTGTGGAAACCCTAATGTTTAGGGCAAAAACTGAAAATGCTCGGAACTGAAATCTGACTGGATAGAAAGATGCGCCTTGACGAGTAGATCCAATCTACTATACTGAATTTCAAAAATCTGTGGAGAGAAACCCAATAAACAAGGAATACAAGCTTCCGTCACTGCAAAATGTCTTCTTCTCAGTTAAGCTCTGATACCATGTTAAATTTTCAGTATTAAATCACAATACGATAGGATCTTTGCTTAGAGAATAACATCTACAGTATATCAATGCATGACAATCATAATATGACAAGCATCACAAGCATCACAAGAATCAAAAGCATAGTGACAAGAGACACCAAGTTTCTGTGGGGAAAACCCTAAGGTGAAAAACCCCACAACTTCCTCAGAGATAGAGAGAGCAATGGCTCAACCAAAATACAACCAAATAACACTGAGAAAGTCTCCTAGCAGATGATCCTCCTCCTCCTCACTAGTGCGCTACTTTTCAGAGAGAGAGATAGATGCTTTTCCGAGTGAGTAAAATAGAGATCTCCTATCTCTATTTATACTCACCTTTTTGCCCAGTGACCTACTGGGGCCGACTTGTCTACTTGAGTACATCCACATTATATTATATATTAATTAGGGCCGACCCCATAAGGTGGTCTAATAACCCATCGGCAAGTACACACACTTGCGACACTTGTCAATCCACATGACGACACTTCCTTATAGAGGAATAACACATCTCTTATAAGGGTACAATAAATATATATATAATATACTGATGAAATACATTCCGAAGTTACATATACATCAACACCTCAGTCCCGAAAAAGTGTAAAACAATTCCTGAGAGAACTCTCCCAGTCAAAAGTTGACTGAGGTATACCTTTCTCGTAAATAGTCTATACGGGCTGAAAAAGGGGTAACCTATCGCTGAATAGACGGCCTTTCAAATACTTTTACAAGTGTGAAAGAGACAAGTGCACTTGGCAATTTTTTCCTATTTTAGGAGTTTGAAAAGAGCATAAAGAGGACTCCATGCACAACTTTGTCATGGTTGGTGACTGAGTACGACAAAGGAAAAGTAAACTCGGCACAGTTCCTTTTCCATAAATAGTCTAGCGAGGCCGGATAAAGTGATAAACCTATACTCGTTAGACACACCTTTTTACTTAATTTTTAACGAGCAAGACAATGGTATCAAAAGCACTCAGAATCTTTTTCATGTTTGAACCAAAGCATGAAAAGGTAAAAAGTAAGCTCAAACCACTTTTCATGTTTTTAACTAGAGCACGAAAGAGTGAAAAGTAAGCTCGAAACCTCTTACTGTTTTTTAAAGAGCGAAGAAAGGTTGGAAGAATGCTCATAGTATCTACTTCATTTTTTAACGAGCTTGGAACAGAAAATGAACTATGCTCGGATGGCGGTTTCAATGATGGGTTATTTCCCAACATGATGTCCCGGAGGTTGGAGAGTTTTCCCCTAGCATAAGAAGTTGATGGCTAACCTCCAGTATGATGTCTATAGGCTGGAGACATGCCCTCCAAGCTTCGTTTCGTCTGCCTACTCTTCTTCTTCACCCAATTTAAAACCTGGCTACTAATAGGAAAATGTTCACCAGAGGAATAGGAAGAATGAGGATTAAGTGACACAGGTAGATGAAAGGAAGGTTCAAATTATTAAATCTGGCAAAAGACTCGACTCAAGGGGAGGGGATCTGTTTCATTTTTTAACGAGCTTGACACAGAAAGGGAACTATGCTCATAGTGACTTGTTTCATTTTTTAACGAGCTTGACACATAAAGGGAACGCTGCTCATGATGGGTTTCATTTTTACACAAGCTTGAAACTGAAAGTAAACTATGCTTATAGGGGCCTATTTTATTTTTTAACGAGCTTGAAACATAATGAACTATGCTCTAAATGACTCATTTCATATTTTAACGAGCTTAAAATGGAATAAAAATCTGCTCGAAATGATGGTTGGTTTCATTTTTACACAAGCTTAAAACCAAAAGTAAACTATGCTTGAGAAATTGGTTTCATTTTTTAACGAGCTTGACACCGGAAAAAGAACTATGCTCCAGAACTCTCAACATGACATCTGCATGTAGGAGGAAAATCCCCCCAACATGATTGCTAGCGGGGTGACTCCAGCATGAAATCCAAAGACTGGAGTCCTTCCCCCATCTCTAAGGGGAAGACACCACCAAAACATGTGGCACATTCAGGGAAGTATGATGACTAGGAGTCATATGATGAGTGGATGTCACAAAGGAAAGTTGATCAATGGTCACCATATTGCCATGATGGGGAAAATACATCACTCGAAAGAGTGTGGAAACTACAGCTTTCATAGCATAGACATAATCACGTCCAAGGAGCAGATTAAAATCTAAGGGACCTTAGACTACCATAACATCAATACAGACAATTTTCCCTCCCAAAGTGATAGGTAACTAAGGAAGGATCCCTAAAGGTCGAGTAGGCCTTCTGTTAAAAGCCAATATCTAGTCAGTTACTGGCACAAGCTAAGGGGAACCTAAAGCTTTCCAAGCAGTTGAGGATAAAATACCAACAGAAGCTCCCTCATCAACTATCGTACGAAAAATTTCTTTATCGAAAACTCCTACAGATATTTGAAAAGGAATACTCGAAGAAAGACGAGATTCTGTTAACCCATTCCAATCAAATTAAATGACCTCAGTACTTGGAGGGGGTCCCGTGGAAATGGGATCTTTCCCACCATGATCGGAACTGACTAGAAAAACATCAGTGGTTATCAATCCACTCTCATTGGGGAGAGTAGGATGAGGTGAAGACTGTGTTAAGGCGACAGTTACAGTCTGAACGCTCTCTGATAAAAGAGTGGGATCAAGTGGATATGACAACAACTCGATCACTTCACTCTCAGAAGGAAGAGTGGGATCAATTACAGATGAAACTGGATTGATCACTTGGTCAACCAGCGGGGGGTCGAGGGACAACTTACTATCACTTGTTGGAAGCACCTATTGAGGACTAGTAATATCTTCCAACCACCATGAAGCTTCATCCATGCTTGGAAAAATGAAAGTACTGTGCATACCCTTGCCTATCAAACAGGGATACAGGACTTTACCCTTCTAACCCTTCAACAATGGGCCACTGGTTGAGGGAGTGTCATCAACATGATGGTCAGAGGTTGACGATACAAGTGGTTTGGGGTTTTTAGACCACACTTCTGACACACGGGAAAGACCAGGACAATCTTTGAGAAGGTGATCACCCTTGCAAAGCTTGCAGGGGAACCTGGGTCTATGAGGTGTTCGAATAGAATGACTGTCGTTGGAGGCAGATGGTTGATGGTTGGTCTCTTTATTATCCTTCTTCTTCTTAACTTTCCTTTTCTTCTTCTTCTTATCCTCCCAATTACTAACATTACTGCTTTGGTCAGGCAAGGAAGAAGGAACGGAAGAAGATTCATCTGACGAAGGAGGGTGGGATCAGTTTCGGATTGATGTTCTCGTAATGGAGAGTTAACATTTGAAACATTGGGCACAACCGGAATCACTGGATTGAATAACCACACCGGTAATCCTATGGTTAATCCAGGAAGATTTAAAGTGGCAATAAAGGGAGGACAAATATCTCCGACTAGAGGAAAGACAAAAGGTACCCCTGAAAAGGGGTCTCTTGATTGGTAGTCCCAGAAGGAGCTTGGGTGCATGGAGATGGATTCGCCATGGAACAATACCAAGTGATGTGGATGAAGTCTTGCTAAAAAGAACTCAAAAAAACCTCAAGCAACCGAGCGTGCAAAAGGGGAGCTAGAAGAAAAAGAGGCACACAGGCCAAAAAAGCAAGCTCAAAAACTTTACTGTAACCGGCGTCACAGTAAGCGAGCTGAAACAAAAGCGGCCAAAATGCCAACAAGTAGCACTAAAAAAAATAAAAAGACCCTCTACAAGGTAAAAGAGCAAGCAGTACTCCTAACTAAGAGCTGGAGACCTCAAAAAGTTGTATCCTTCGCAAAGTGGTGAAATCCAAGTCGAACGATACAAAATGAGAGACCGATAAAGAAAGGATATCCCTCTACCGAAAGGGATCCTAGGTAAAAGAGCCCTAGTAGAAAAGTCACTAAGCTACCTCGTTCATGACACGTTGGAAAAGGTTTTCGGCGCTTCTGCCTTATCACCCTTGTATCACCAGTATGGTGGCCGGAGAATACACGGAAGACAATGATCGATGTTTCCTTAGGGCTAAGTGGAGTGCGGCATTCCACAGAGTCCATCCGGTTCTCAATCTCACGGCGGTTAAACCCATGAAACAACAGGAGGCCACTCCACAAAATGGTCGATGACCGTGTCAA
Organism: Larix kaempferi; assembly: GCA_027924585.1. Lineage (NCBI taxonomy): Eukaryota > Viridiplantae > Streptophyta > Pinopsida > Pinales > Pinaceae > Larix > Larix kaempferi. The sequence continues at coordinate 5,044,478 of BSBM01000391.1, forward strand.
CAAATACTAGAGGATTTTAGTACCCTAGAGGACAACCACTATGTCTCAGATGATAATGACAAGGGGGAATTATTTGGATGCCTATCCCCGGTGTCCTACCTAACTAACAAATTCTTTTTCTCCTCAAGTAATGTTATGGTGTGTTGAGTTAGGGAGTGTAAATTTTAATGGTTGTATTACTCAATCAGGTGAATGGAAGTGAAACTTGATGGTGTGTAGATTTGACTCAAACCATGCGATTATGGATGAATTATGCAAGTCTTTTTCCTTCAATGAACTTCTAGCTAAAGTAAGGAAGAATTCATTTCGTTCCCAATATGTACAACCCAATGAAAATGCAATTTTAGCTTTTTAATGAATGATAACCAATCATGTAAGCCATACCCAAACTATCATAAAGTGACAAAAAGAGATCTTTTTATGAACACCAAATGTAATAATTATAATATGTTTCCTATCTCTTTACACTCAAAAAAGGCACATCTAAGCTATGGAAAGAAGGACTTCATCAACGTTTCCAATCAAATGCAAGACAAAGAAAAGCACTTAACAATCTTATCTAACTCAAAGGCATACAATTATGAAACAAGCCTTTCTTCTCCTTATGAATGTGAGACCAAGAATTGCAAATGATCAAATTAAAGCAAGAAGAACACCTATGTGTTTCAATTTCATGAATATAGCAAAAGAGTGACAAAATCAAGCTTCTCTTTGAACTAAAGTGGAGACCAGGGATCAATCTTTTCAAACAATCATTAGATAGGATGTAAAGGAAATAAGATGCCAAACAAGCCAAACACACCAAACCAAAAATGATCTCAAAACCTTAATATGGGTCAAAATGACTGTAGGGTACACGATTCATGCCCCCCCCCCCCCCCCCCCAACCATGAGGGGGAATTGTTTTTAAAAAAATAGAACCCATTTCCCTTAAAAATGCAAGCAAAACACTAGTTTTTAATCAAAGGGCCAAACATGGATCCAAATCTCAAAAAAACCCAAAAACAACCAAGCAGACTGAGATAATTTCCTTGTTTGCAGAGATTATCGCGTGGCTAACATAGGCCTAGGTGTAGTACTCATAGATTATCACACTCTAGACAGTGTGAAGGATGCGGTACACTGTAAATTACCCCTCTGTAGGCTGTGATGGGGGCGCGATAATTCTCCAAAAGAGAAAAAGGGCACAGGTTGAGAAAAGTTTTTGACTTTTCAAGGGTGTGCAGGCCTAGAGGACTGACTAATCAAAGGCAGAGATCTGATGTAGAGGGAAAGGGGGTGAATGGAGGTCAAAAAGACCAACTTTCACTACTGGTTTGAAGGAAGAGAAAAATCACAATAAAAAATGACTGAAAGTAAAAGAACTCATAAAAAAGGGTTCAAACCATCGGGTCCCCAGTTTTTGTTACAGATATTTCTCCCTACGGATAAAGAGAAACTCTCTTAGGTTAGAGAGGTATAAATCAACTCTAAACTAAGACAAAAAGGAAATAAATGCTACCTCATTCCCTAGATCTTAAACTGGTGTTTTTAACTTTAATATCTGAAAGATGAGAAAGAAGGAAACTAACCTTCTGTTCTTATGTTTGTCCAATCAAGTCTTTGATCCTAAAGTCCTCACGATGAACCTTTGAGGATCAAAACCACAAACAAGTGCAAGCTATCTTCCAAATAATTGAATCACAAGTTAGATCTATATTCTACTGAATACAATTTATGTAAATGAATCATGGTCAGAACACATAAATAGGGAAACAAGACAAGTTATACTTCTATTGAGAACTCAAGAGTGCTTACAAAATAGTTGCTTAATGTCCAAGCCAACTCCAGCTCCAAGTTCTTCTACCTCTAGCTATCTCTGCAAAAGATTTATGACCATAGGTTTGATGCCCCAAAAGTCCTCCCTTTGGCTCATGGAAGGCTTCTCTCTTATAGTATGTGGGAGGGTTAACCAACAAGAGAGTAATATGGATCTAGAGAGTATTTAGTGGATCAAACCCACTAAACAGAGATAGGAGTTGAGATCAAATCAAAGTTGCCAATCCCAATGATATCTCTTGAAAGTTAAGATCCCAAAGTCCAAGGCAAAAGGCTAAAAATGGATTACCACGTCCCTAGAACTGAGCATAGTGCGGTATTATCACGTCCTAGGGTAGGAACAAGGTGGGGCAACCCTAATTATCGCACCCCCATAGCTAAGCAGAGTGTGATAATTCCCTCAGATGAGGTTTGTCTATGTGACACGTGGCAGTTGATATGTTTGCTTTCAGTGTTCAGTCAATAGATTTCACTCTGGATGTTTAGATAACCTTTAAGGGGAAGTGTCGTTTAGGTTACTGGTGCAAGGATGCAACACTAGGATGTAATGTGTAATATTGAGGTATAACACACTCACCCTAGCGGGGGGGGTGAAGCCTCCCCCCACTGGGGTCCGAGGGCCAGTGGGTGCCCGAAGGAAATTTTTGGGGTTTTTTTACGGGCCCATGGTTTTGGGTAACCCATGGTATTTTTCCCATGCTATTCCCCTTTATAAGAAAGACATTGTAATATGGCTAGGGTTGATGTATTAGGTATTATGCATTGTAAAGATCTTTGAGATCGTGAAAGAGAGACTATGAGATAGTGAAGAGGAAGTGAAACAGATGTGCTGCGGGTTGTATCTCTTCATTTGTTGGATGGTATAATAATAAGGACTAGCAATTTCAGTGTGGACGTAGCTCATCTTGGGTGAACCATGATATATTGGTGCCTCTCTTGTAATGTGTTTGTGTAATTTGTATTTGCATCTTGTTTATTGTTATTGCTCTGCGGTCATGTTTTTTCTAATAGTGAATTGCTTATGCATGAGCATGATGTTGCATATGGGTAAAGGTAGTGAAGTTACACATGCAGTAGCCCATTAATGGTACTGTCTATGATTGATGACAATTAATGTTGTTGATAATTATTGTAGGAATCAGACCATAGAAGCATGATTGAAAATGCAAAGAAGTCACAGCATGCGACCAACAAACTTTGATGGGGAAGCCTGGAGTAATGATTCAAGATCAAAAGGTTGGAAAAATGACTGTGTATCCTTGGTAAGAGGTCAACTGATCAGGTAACATCAAGCGATGTTAATGACATCCATGCAGGTAATGGTTAGTTGTGTTTAATTGCATGAATGTTGAAAGAGGATTTGGTAAGATCCCTTCAACTATGTTGATTTGGTTTGCATGTGGTACTGAGTGCCTGAATGTGAATGTCATCCTACCAAGTATGGTGATGTGTGGGTAAGTGAAGGTAAGGAGCCTTACACCCTATAGTTTATTATAAACCTCAATGAATTTATATGGAATTATATCATTCCATTTATGTATGTTGGTTATGATTTTAATAACCAAAGCAAGCGAGGACTTGTGGTCCTGTTCTAGTAGTGCATACCATATGAGATAGTCATAGTTAAGGCCATATTGTGGTTGGAATGGTAATGCTATAGTGTTACACCAGTAATTCCATGAACCCCCTATTGGTGTTAATTTGGGATGAAACCTCTTTTCCAACAACCAAGGAGTGAGTAAACTCTTGATGTGTTGTTCAGGTGGAGAAGGAAGAAACCCATATAAGTAACCCAGTGATTGGGGAGATGGTTGGGTGATGTGTTGAGGAAATAGCCATACTTTCCAAAACATCATGGTGGAATGCATGGCATGACATTATGGTATTCATGAATCTATGCAAGAAGGCATTGAGTGAGTGCACATTAAAAGATTATGTGAATGTTGTAGGTGTGCATGCATGTGTGTGGGTGCATATGTTGAGATGCATTGTGTGAATGCATGGTTGTGTTATGTATGAATTAGGGTAATTTTGGGATCATTTCATGAGCTTATATGAATGCAGGAGAATAATTTAATGAAGAAGGTAGTCATGTTTGATGGTCTACTAGAGTGCTCTGTCGAAAGGATAGAGTTGCATAAAAAGAATATGGCTGCGATGTAATGAATATTGGAGTTTTTATTTAAAATCACAGGGATAATGAGACTGTGTCTTGCAATTTTATTACACTAATGATGCATATATAGATATATATATTTCACTGCATTTCAAATGTTAACAACTGAAAGTGTTTGAATTATTGAGTGTTATGATTCTGAGACCACTTCAGTGACCATTGTAGCAATGAGAATATTATTTGCATAAATACTCACAACGTGTTTGGCTGATTGAAAGCTTTAGATTTTAGGTAGAAATGTCTTGAGTATGGAAATGAGGATAAGTCCATAGTAAAGACCAAGATCTACCATGTGTAGAAGCCAAAGGTTATGAGAAGGTTCTCATGGTTGTCAAATTTAACTTATGCATGGAACAGATTTGTAAATTTCAGGTTTGAAATTTTGCTAATAATTACTAATGGTTGTTTGGATTCTCTAAAATTGTGTCAGGAGGACATGTTGTAGGTGGATGTTCATGTATGGTAGCAAGTGTAAAACCATAATGGACAGAATGTTACCACTTATAAGAGACAAACAATATGAGGATAGCCACATGGCTAAGCAAATCAATTTCTGTAGTAGACAAAATTGCAAATTATTAATGCCATTGATTGGTTATGTAACAATCATATTTGAATTTTATTGTTAAATGACACTGACTGTTTGGTTGTTTGAGGAGTGTGTTAGGAAGACACATTGCAGGAAGTCCATGTGTGATGGCATGCATAATCCAAACTCCATGGGAAGGATCCCATGCTTTGGAAATGAGTTTTTCGTGAAATGCCATAAATAATATCTCAGTTGCACTCCATGTTGGAAAACCATGTGAGTGAGATGGTAAAATTATGCCAAGAAGGCATGTGTGGGTTATGGAATGTGAAAATATTGGGGTGTAAAACCGAAGGATTGTTGACTTAGAGAAGGGAGCCCCCATTCTTCGCAAATAAAAAAAAGATACATCTGCAAAACTGATGAGTATTATGTAACCCTAGATAAGAATATACATGTCTGGTTATTAGATTTAATATGCAGAGTATGTTTTATCATTTCATTATTATTCCATACTGCTTGAGTGTGACTAGGGCCTACACGACTCACATTGAAAAGGGATGCATACCTTTCTGGTGCTAGGTTATGATAGGGTTGTCAATATTGACTACACCCTAAGGGAATGGATTCATTCCTGGTGTTTCAATACTTGATAGTGAATGTTATGAAATATGGTAACAATTTTAGAGTAGTAATACTGATGAGTTTGCTTATCCTTTTTGTGTTGTCAGCTTACACAAATGCAATTTAGTGTTGCACATTAAGAGGAAAAGTGAATAAAGGGTACTCAGGAGGACTGTACAGGCATTGGTAACCTTTCTACGCTCACACTAAAGATCACTAGAAGGGATGGATAGGCCCGAGGAGCTGTGTGGTCAAAAAGGGGTATCATCCTTGTGTAGTGTGAGTGGGTATTGTGGGGCCATACTAGCCTGCAGTCAAGAAATTCACCTATAGAGTTCCTAGAGGGAACCACTGGTGTTCATCGGATAAGGAGTGCCATCCTTGGGTGGATAACGATTTGATGTGTGTATGAAGGGTTGTGGTGTGTGAAGGTGTGATGATATTGATGAAGACATATAATATCTATTGGGTCAGCATTAAGGTGGGATACCGAGACTGATTGGAAACCTTGAGATGCTTACCAGGAAATGGTGTGATTACCACCACTCATCTTGGCATGATACGTTTGAATGCAAAGCTCGGAATAAATTTTTGGCAAAAGTGTTGACATCCGAAGCATTCGACAAGATGGTGGAAGAATTTGACCCAGATGCAACGACCCTTTTGACATCAACATCGACCATTCCAACATCCTTGACTATCATCGATGAGGAGGAACGAGAGCACTTGTTCCATACAAGGATATGGGTTCAGCACAATCCATTACATTTGATTGTGGACAACAGCATCCAGAAGAACTTCATTTATGAAGATCTCGTAAAGAAACTAGGTCTTGTCACCACTTTGCATCCTCAGCCTTACAACATTGGTTGGATGAAGGATGGACAGGAACTACGGATCACCCGATAATGCAAACTCGCCTACTTCATAAAGACTTTTGATGATGAAGTACTTTGTGACGTGGCACCACTCTCCATAGCCGATGCCTTGTTTGGGAAACCTTACTTGAGGGATCTCCATGGAAGTTATCAGTCACGACAGTAGAAGGTGATTGTCAAAATCCAAAATCGATGGTACGACATACCAGAGCACCAACCTACATAAACGGTCTCAATGATATCTACTGAATAGATAAAGAAGCTCATCAATCATGCTCAGAAGTTCGCGTTAATCATGATCAAACCACAACATTCTAGGAATATTGCAATGATGAGTTGACTCATTGACCAATGCAGCTACCGACAGAAGCATTTGATCGACAACATTCTCAACGAATATCAAAGTTTATTTCAAGAGCAGGACGGAGTACCTTGACATTTCCAGGTAAAAAAATCCATTGAACTTGCTCCTGGTTCTTCCTTTCCTAATGCATATGTTTACAGAAGATCCATTCTCAAATATAAAGAGATTCGCAGACAGATCCAAGAATTGATCGACAAAGGTCATATCCGACCTAGCTCTTCTCCTTGTGGGAGTCCAGTTGTCCTTGTTCCAAAGAAATACGGTACTTGGCGCATGTGCATCGACTACCGGGAACTCAACAAAATTTTGGTAAAGAATCGTTATCCTCTGCCACGGATAGAGGAGCTCATCGACTGTCTAAAATGTGCCAATTATTTACTAATATCGACCTCAAGTCGGGATATAATCAAATTCCAATCAAGCCCTCAGATGTGTGGAAAAATGCTTCAAGACCGAGGAAGCATTATTTGAATGGTTAGTCATGCCTTTCTGCTTAACCAATGCACCTGTGACCTTCATGTGATACATGGACAACATTTTGCGACCTTTCATCGACAAATGATTCATTGTCTATGTTGACGACATATTGATTTTCAGTCAATCATGGGAAGAACATGTTGAACAGCTTCAACAAGTCCTCAACACTCTCCAGCAACATCGACTTTACTTGAACATGGAAAAGTGTACCTTTGCGATGAACAAAATCAAATATTTGGGCTATGTACTTGAATCTACAGGAAATCACGTTGATCCAGACAAAGTACAGATCCTCAAGGATTGGTCCATTCCTCAAATCATTCAAGAAATAAGAAGTTTTCTTGTTTTGGTGAATTTCTATCGATGATTCATACTCGGCTTCAGTCAAATAGCCTGGCCTTTGAATCAGTTGACGAAGAGAAATGGAAAAAATGTCTTCAAATGGACATCGACAGAACAAGAAGCTTTTGAACAACTCAAACACAGGTTCTGCACTGCACCAATACTTGTGTTACCTGATTTGCATCAGCCCTTTGAGATTGAGATGGATGCATCAGACTAGTCCTTGGGTGCAATGATCACTCAGTCTGGTCACCCAGTCACTTTTCATTCCAAAAATTTTAACGACACTGTTAGAAGATACTCGAAATATGAAAAAGAACTTTACACCATTGTGCATGCTCTCAAGCAATGGAGGCATTACATCCTTGGCAAGGAAACGGTCATCCTCACTGACCATAAGCCTCTCCAGTTCACTCTGACCCAGTTGAAACTACAAACAGCTCGACAGCTTAAGTGGATTAATTACCTACAACAATTCTAGTTGGTAATTAAGTATCAGAAAGGTAAAGTTAACGCTGCCGCCGATTTTCTGAGTTGACCACCCATTAATATCCTTTTCTTAGTAATGAGTATCCAGGATTACAACACAACCACTTGGCCTCAATTGTATCAATACGACATCGACTTTTCACCAGTCTATCGAAATATTCAGATTGACAAGTTGTCGACCTCCGACTACTTCCTGAAAGACACCTTGCTATACAATCTTGGACAGCTTTGTGTACCGACCAGTGAGCATCGATAACAGCTCATTTGGGACATGCACTACAGCAAGACTGCAGGACATTTTGGAGTAGTGAAGACACTTTCTATTCTCTAGAAGTATTTCTTTTGGCCTACACTTAAAATTGAGGTCAACAAGTACATTTGATCATGCGTGGTTTGTGCCATTGCTAAACCACCTAATCGACGACAGGGATTGTACACACTTCTACCAGTTCCTAGTCGACCGTGGGAATCTATTTCTATGGACTACTTGACGGGATATACTACTACCAAACATCAGCATGACATGATCTTAGTAGTTGTTGACAGATTTTGCAAGATGGCCATTCTAATACAATGCAAGAAGACCATGACAATGCAACAGATTGCCCAACTCTTCTTCACGCATGTTTGGAAATACTTTGGTTTACTGAAAACCATTTCTTTCGACCAAGATTCCAAATTCATCAGCATATTTTGGAAGACTCTTTGGAAACAACTAGACACACGACTCTCATTGTCGACAACTTTCCATCCCCAGATCGTCGGAAAGACGAAAGTTTTGAATCGTTTGGTAGTACAAATTATCTGCATTTACAACCACAAGCATCGACGAACATGGGATGAAAGTATTCCATACATACATCACAGCTACAATCGTGCTCAGCACAACTCTATGGGAAAGATTCCATTTGAGATATGTTACGAATTTCAACCCTTGACGCCTATCGACTTGATCATCTCCTCGACATAGCCAAACTTCAACACCGACTATAGCCAGTGGGAAGTTGACCAAGCCTTGAAGTTTCTAGATCAGATTTGCGACATCCAAAAGCAAGCACAGGAAATGTTGCAATGAGAAAATGAGAAAGCTAAGGCCTGACACGACAAGCATTGTATTCCTCATTCATTCCAAATTGGGGATAAGGTATGGTTACATCTCAAGAAGGAGCGCTTCACTGAACCATTAAAGAAGCTAAAACCTTTGTGATGTGGTCCATACAGTATTCTTCGAAAGATTGGAAAAAAAGCTTTCTAGCTTGACATTCCTGCATGCCTGGGTCTACATCCAGTATTCAATGTGGATCTACTTCGACCATACCATGCACCACTGTTGGAACTGAACGACTTGCAAATAATAGAACCCAAAGACATCCATCCAAATGTTCAAGAGCCTCTTCCTTGTGACACCATTGTGGGACGACGAGTATGCCATACAAGGATGAACACAATTCCCTTGTTTTAGGTTTCTAAAGCCAGATAGATCCCAACACAAGGAAAGTGGTACTCTACTACTGAACTGACCGACAAGTTTCCTCACCTTCACGAGCAAACAATGGAGACCATTATTTCTTAAGGAAGGAGGTCTGATCCACATTGCAGTTGGAATTATTGTCAGATGCTAACTTCGTCACATCTTCGACAAGTCATCGACATCGACACAACTTCGACAAGTTCTGACTTCTATATGGCTTCGACAACTCCGTGAATTCAACAAGTTCAACGACCTCACAGTTTTGCGACATTGACATGCAACGTCGATCTGTGATTTGTGACTATCGAACTTCGACAGACTGTCTCTTTATCTTCCAGTCGAATGTAACAGTTGAAATGTCGAACCATTCTAACTTCTTTTGTAACTAAATGTATCAGGAAGGTACCCAAGCATCTCAACACATTCTATATAAGCATGTATAATATTGTAACATACATCAATCGATGATCTCATATCCAGTAATAGAGAAGATCAGTTTGCATTCCTGCATATTGTCTGTGCGTATTTGTGTTATGTTTGTGTAGTCTATTCCTACTTTGCGCATTCTAATTCTTAAATCTTCCGCCATAATAGATCCGGCCCATTCATTCGAACTGTTGTCCCCCTAGTGCTTCTTGGCCACTTGCGGATCACTTATTGAGTACAATTGTTAACACCCAAAAAGTGCTCACTAGCTCATTTCCTTATTCACATAACCCATTTGTCCACTTTTCCACCATTTGAGCCTCTAAAGCCACCAAAAAGTCACCAAAAGACCATAATACACCCCTTTTCCCCCTCAAAATGAATATTTTTCCTCAAAAAGCATAAAAAAAACCCTCAAAAAGGGTCCAGAATTCCCAAAAATATTAAAAAGGGAATAAAAATATTCAAAAAAAAGGAAAAAGGAGGAAAAAAGTACATAAATCATGTCGGTCAATACCATTGGTTTCCTCAAAACCATAATGGTATTCCCCACCACCAAAAACTATAAAAAGGTGGTAGGGGCTCCTCACTTTCCATCCATCCATCATCCTATCCTCATGCTGTCAAATCTCTCATGAGTTCTTGACCATTGTAGCAATCTTGGAGAAGAGACCATTGGAGCCTGGAGCATCTCACCCTTGGAGCTGTTCAACAGCACAACATCCTCACCATTTGAGGTATTATAATACAAAAGTTATTTTTCATTTTATTTCTTGTTCTTGTTTTTAAATCTTTTCAAGTTTATTGTTATATGCGCATGTTAGATTCATATTTATAATTGTTTTTTGCTTTCAATATTTGAAACTGCTATCACTTGTTGATAGGTGCCCATTGCACAAAGCTTGGTTGCAAAACCAAGCCAACAATTTTTGGCGACTCCGCTGGCTTCGAATTCTTATATCTCAGTTTTTTGCTTTAGATCTTAGTTTTTGTTAGTTTTAATCATTTTAATTCATAGATCTCCCATCCTAGACAGCAGATCCATTGATGTTCTAGATCTTGGCCCTTTCTATTGCCATTAACAGCCTGAAATTTTCATTTTTGGGTTCATTTTTCGGCGTCCATTTTTCGGTTTTCGCCTCGCGATTTTTTGCCCGACAGTCACGCGGCTCATTGCGACCTCGCGGATTTTTTCCACGCGGCGCGTCGCAGCTTCACGACCATTTTACGCGCTGCACATCGCGGCTTCGCGGCCATTTTACGCGCTGCACATCGCGGCTTCGCGGCCATTTGCCGCGATGCACATTGCGACTGTGTAACCGAAACCCGCACTGCACATCGTGGCTTCGCGACCGAAACCCGCGCTGCACATCGCAACTACACGACCGAAATACGCGCTGCACATCGCGGCTTTGTGGGCGAAACCCGCGCTTCCCATCGCGACTGTTTTCCCGAAACCCGCGATGCAAATTTTTTTTAATTCGGCCAATTTTTTGAAAATTATTTTTTGCTGTATTTTCTTCCCATTTAGCATATTTTACAGCATTAATTTTTTTGCATTTTTACAGCCACATTAAATCTTTTACTATTTAGAATGCTCCATTAAAAGTCTTTTTAAAAATTTTCAGTAATTGAAAGAGAGATTTTTCTGCATTTTATTTAAACCAAGGTTTTACTATTTATTTGCTCAATACTTTGCCCAAACAACTTTTAAGACATCCATTTATTTCTTGAAATATTTATGTTATTTGCTTCCCTTTAAATTATTTCAAAGATCCATTATTTTTGAATAGTTTTTTCAAGCATTTACATTTCAAAAATGCCTTTATTTTTTGCAAAACTGGAAGCGTCTTTTCTTTCATTTGTAATCAATCGCCCAAGCGAGGAAAATTAATTTCAGTTTAAATACCACACTTGCACCCACTCTGCCACATAATTTAAACTGAGCCTTAAAATTTACCTTAAACTCAACAAACTTTTAACCCGACTTGGGGAGCACTTAAAAGAATTTTGTAGTTAGGTAGAATTGAGGGGATAGGTGTTCCAATAACACCCCTTAATTATTACATTTGAGAAATAGTGGTTGTCCTCTACAGTACCAAAATCCCTTATAATTTTGACACGGTTATCAACCAATTTATCGGGAAGGCCTCTCCCTTAGGAGGGTTGAAGTATCCAGACTGGTTTCAGAAGTCTGAGTGGAATACTGCAATCCATTCAGTAACCAAAGGATACCTTTCGAAGTTCTCGGTGTACACCCAAGAGGGTGTATAGCGGCGATAGAACCAAACTGTAGATTCACCCAACCGAACGTGTCATGAACGGGGTATCCTAGTTGCCACTCTTTAGGATTGTCTACCCGGTATCCCTCCCGGTAGGGGGATATCTAGCCGTTGATTCAACACTCTATATTGTCTGACTTGGATTTCATCACCTTGCAGAGGATATCGTTTGTTGACTCACAATACTTCTAGTTAGGTGTTTTCGTGATACATTACACACCTTTGGTCTAGTAACACCTCTTTTTTCTAGAAACTGTTTGACTTTTGGTATTCTGACCAATTTTGTTGCATCCCTCCACTTATTATAGCACAGCTGCTATAATAAGTGCTTTTTAAGGTTGATTGTTGGCCTCAGAGCCTTTATTTTTTCACTCCCCTTTTGCACTCATTATTGCATTAGGGTTTCGAGTTTTTTACATCACCACCTTACACTGAAATTTAAAAAAAAATATTTCTCACCATTGAGAATTTAAGATGATCTCGTCGTCTTCAGGGTGAACCCCCTCAGTTCAGTCTACTTGGCTCTACACGTCACCGACGTAGAGCCTTATCCCTTGACTCGACATGTCATCGAAAAAACATACAGTCATCCGATTCTGACACGCCTCACTTCACATCCGATTCTGAGGCTGAATCCGAAAACCCTACTAAAATATCACCAACCAACCTCATGGCTGGACCACAATACGACCCACTTTTTACCAGTACTATTGGAGATACATCCACCAACCCTTCTACTACTGTGCCATCCATGGTAACAACAACCCCTTTAGGAATTCCTAATATGGGGGACACTCCACCTTTAGGTATGCCCAACACAGGACTACCTCCTATTATGGGTATGCCAAACATAGGAATCACACCACTTGTCATTACCACAACCCAGATCCCAGGAATTCCTGGTGCTATTCCTAACCCTGGTGTAACCCATGTTGCACTTGGAAACGCTAGCCCATACCAAACCACAACAGTTGGAGGACACATACCTTCAATACCTGGCATACCCTTAGGGGCTACTAGATCACTACATAATGCCACCATCAATACTTATGTCCCAGTCACTACGCCACACCCATCGGCTAGTTTACCTTACATGGCTAGTCTGAACTTACCAGACCTAGCCAGGATCACCAACGACCCTATCAGGCACAACCCTACATGGCCACCCATGCCTACAAAGCTCCCCTCGGACATCCCCAAGTTTGAAGGAAAACCTGGGGAGGATCCCCAAAACCACATAATTTCATTTCACCTATGGTGTTCATCTAACTCCATAGTGGATGACTCCATTCGACTGAGACTGTTGCAATGAACGTTCACTGGCTCTGCAGCCAAGTGGTACATCGAACAACCACATGGGACCCACCATACATTTACGTCTCTCGCCTCCACTTTCCTTCAGTTTTTTCAGCTACCTGTACGCTATGATGCAGGAGTTGAAATACTGTTGTCTTATAGACAAAACACAGCTACCCACATCACCGACCATATCCATGAGTGGCGCAAGCGTCGTAGCCTCTATAAGATAAAACTGGATGACCGTATATTTTTGGACTGGTTTCTTAAATCACTCCTACCCCTCATAGCAAAAGACGTAGCTTCTGAACGACCCCAGTCAGAGGAAGAAGCTATCCTAAAATCTCAACAATTCGACCTGATTTATGCCCAGTCAGGCTATCTCTACATACACCATCATACCAGACACCCCACGAGGCGATTCTTCACGCGGTGATGCTTCGGGGGCATCACATGCCGCTGATGGTATTATCGGCCAAGTCACGGCACAAATTAAACCTTTTAGCATGGTGAGCACCATTAATGCCCCAGACCTCTCTAGGGCTACATCTAATTCTGGAGCGACAACTTCATACGCTCCAACGAATCAGACTCATAACACTCATGGACCCTCTTGTCCACAACATTGCTATGGGCAAGCGCCATCGACATATGTACCACCCACATACTATAACCAACCGATCACCTAGAACCCAATTCATTTCTCAGCACAACCAATGTATTACCCACAACAAGCTACAACAGTTAACCCAACACCTCCAATAGCTCAGGGTTACCAACAACCCCAGCAGGAAACTGGACCACCTCCAGCCCCACCAACTTATTATCCACCGCAACCTGCTCCCGCACCTACGGCACCCCAAAATCCTCCCACTGCTCAAGGGAAAGTGTACACACAACACAATCAACCCCAACATCAAAACAACCAACACAACCAGGGTGGACAACAAAACCGTGGAAGAGGACGTAACCGTGGAAACAACCAACAACATAATCAAGGTCCACTACCTCCCAATCCTCCAAATAATAACAATGCTGCTCCTCCCAACCAGAATCCTGATCGCCATCCCAAGCAACCCAAAAACAATAACCCGAGAACAAACTATCCATGTTCTATATGTGGAGTCTATGGACACTACACTCATAACTGCCCCCATTTAGAGAAAGCACATAAACTTTGGTCTGACGATGCCCAACGCCAGGGCCACGCTGGACAACTAGCTCCACTTAATCAACCGCAACCCATGATATTACAAAACCCATTGCCAAACCAGGGAGTAGTAAATACTCACCCTATGGATACCCCAGAAGGATCCGCTGCACCCCAGCAACAAATCACCTATGCCGCAACTGATTATCAGCATGCAGATCCAGGCACACACCATTTATTAATGATGTCATCCAATGACATCAACCTTCAAACTCGCAGGAATCAGTATGGCCCACCCCCAGAAACTCCTCCCACTAATGCATCCACCTCCCTTCCACCAAATCAACCACTACGCATACTAAATATGCCGTTGTACGGAGGACCTAAAATCCCTCGCATCCCTTTGCGAAGGATTAACAAGAATCCTAATGCTCGCGCAGCATCCAATTATAACGTCGTGGAAGACCTAGCACAATCCCCCGCTGCTATGTTTGCTTTAGAGGTACTAAAAACATGCCCTGCACAACGAAAACTACTACTATCCGCCATCAGAGGAGTAGACCCTGACGACACACACATGATGGCTTTCGAATTAGACCAAGCCAAACCTCGATTGCCATCAAATATGGCTTTCCAAGTATCAGTAAAAATTTGAAACCTTGTTGTGCATCGATGCATCATCGATGAAGGAGCTTCCACCTGCGTTATGTCCACCCTTGTGTGGCAGAAGCTTGACTCCCCCGATTTACGACCATCCACCATGGCATTACGAGCTTACGACGGACGCTCAGCTCAACCATAAGGCCTCTTAGCGAACATACCTATAGAACTAGGCGGCAAATTAGTTCTTATCGACATCGAGGTGATCAATGCCCAGCTCGACTACAACCTCCTTCTTGGACGTAGCTATATGTACAAAATGAAAGCAGTGGCTTCATCTGTTTTTCGCCTCATGATGTTCCCACATGAAGGACGCGTTATCAAGATTGATCAACTCACATATTATGATCCTAATGCCTCTGTAGCTTCTCGAAATGTACTACCAATGATTGAACAAACCATTCAAAACGCACCAACATCATTTGTGTCATCAATTGGTCCTGGAATCTACACCGAGTCACCTATGACTTCCACATTTCCATCGATCTCACCACCTTCACCGATAACAAAAACATCAGATTTGTGCACCCTGTCGCACACCACACAGCAACCTTCGTCACTACAACAAACACCCACAGTGCCTACTCATATTGGCACAATGCCAATTCACACTATCTCGTTCTTGTTCCCATTTTCCGGAGTTGTCAGTTCGCCAGTAATGGTTACACTCAACCTTCCTGGCTTAACATTAGGGATACTTGTATGGTACTTACCTGCTCTAAGTCCCCCGCCGACTCCGACTGTTATTTTACAACCGGTACAACCTATTCCTACTAGCAGCCACCCACCCCCTCCGATCACTCATCTACAAAATAGACCACCCCCAATAGTGACTACGGCATCAACATCCAGAAACGCCCCACCTCCATTACGGAACACAGGGGGCAAAGGCCCACCAACTTATCACACTGGACTCATAACTCGTACCCCCCCATCAACCCCCAAGGTAGCTAAAAACCCCCCAACTATTCGCATTCCCCCTAAGTCCTCTTTGTGTGACGACGTAGGCCATGCCACTCATCAATGTCCACAATTACCTACACTTCAAGAACACATGAATATGTTGGATGATGACACCGGAATTCCAATGGTAAGACTTGAGCCACCTCCTTACCCTCGCGACAAAATGCTCCGCACTAACCACCCTTGTGCGATATGCGGCATTTATGGCCATTATTCACACCACTGCCCTGATCTCCCAGATTATAGAGCAGCCTTGTACGAGGTGAATAACGTTGACCTAGAGATATCCCCTCTTCTCATTGAGGAAATTCATCCCCCACCATCTTCCTCCTTGGAAGAAATTAACACCATTTACACGATTTCCATTGGTTACCCCTCTGTCCGGTCGGCCCATTCCATTGATCCCTTTGACACACATGTTCAACCCTTTCAAATCAACGAGGAAATCACATGTCCACAACATGGGGGTAGGCCCAAAACCTTGCCTACTAATCATCATCGTGATTCTCGTCAGAGATACTGGGGGCATCCAGCCCACAAGGGGAATCCCCCATCATCATATCATCACTTCAGTATGCCACCACGACCCACAACCTCTTGGTACACCCCCCCTCTAGTAGTTGGTTAATTCCCTCTTGATACCTCTCTAATACAACATCTGCACCGCATTGACACCTCTGAGTTCGGGGACACTATAGATTACCTCAAACTGGGATAGGGGGCATGATCAATCATTTTGACCCTACCCCATCACCTCTATCTTAGCATCTCAATGAGCCCATCATTCAAACCAACACATATGTGATCCACAATCACAAACCCCATGCACATCATTTGGGGGCAGGTCATTAACCCTGCTCACTTTTTCACATTCGTGATCTCAACCATTTTTTAGGTCACGTGTCACTTGTATATTTGAGTTGATCTGATACACATAGTATTTCGCCCCCGCGGGTCATCATTTCCCCCCACCACTACATCCTTGGCTTGGTGGGGTCACCTTCATTTGTAGCCATTTTTTAACCTAGTTATTTCCTTTGACCATTCCAGAGTCCTTATGACCTTCGTTTTTCACACCATTTGCACCGCAGGATTCATATTTCCATGTCCATGCTGATGCTTGAGATCATTTCTTGCTCTCACGCCTAGATCTTTCGGGCATTTTTTCCTATGCCCCCCTTGTCGCCTCGGTTTGCGTGCCACATCGACCGTTCTCCATTTTTTACGAGTATTATATCGCCAGATTCAGTTTTCCGTGCTCGTGATGATGCTTGAGATCATTTCTCACTCTCACCTCTAGATTTTTTGGGCATTTTTCCCATGCCCCCTCGTTGCCTCGGTTTGCGTGCCACATCGGCCATTCTCCATTTTTGATGAGTCTTATATCGCCGGATTCAGTTTTCTGTGCTCGTGATGATGCTTGAGATCATTTCTCGCTCTCACCCCATAATTTTTTGTCATTTTTTCAAAATGCCACTCATCACCTCGGTTTGCATGCCACATTGGTCATTGCCCCTTTTTGACAATCTTTATGTCATCAGATTCAGTATTCCGCACTCATGACGATGCTTGAGACCTTTTCTCGATCTCATAAATCCCTTTTCGTTCGGTATAGTTTTACCCCTTTTTTCGGGCTGAGCAATCCCTTTTACGAAAAAGGCACTTAGGGAGTTTCTGTTAAGCTCTTTTCTGACTCCTAAAACAATGAAAAGATCGCCGAGCAACCTTGCTTCCTTTCATGCTCGCTAAACGTATCTGAAAGGGAGTCTACCTGGTATAAGTTTACCCCTTTTCTGGACCTTGAAGACTAATAACGAAAAATGAATACTCTAGTCACATCGGCTAGAAGAGTTCTCCATTTGCATCATTTTATGCTTTTTCGGGCCTTGGAGACTAACTTACGAAAAAGAAAACCAATGGAGTCCACTTACCGCTTTCAGAGTCTCTAAACATGAAAGCGACCATGAGCAATCACCATCCCGGGCTCGTAAAAACCCACAGGACGGTACTCACAACCACTGCAGAGTCTTCTTATCGTTTTCAGACTCCTTAAAAATGAAAGCACCCATGAGCACGAACAGTCCTAGGCTCACAAAATCCACAGGACAGTACCATTTCAGAGCACACTTTTATCCCTTCTTGGAGCTCATTAAAACTATGAAGAAGGACCCAATGGTGCTTCTCGGCGCTACAACAGATCATGTCTACTCATATGGCAGCTTCCCCATTTTGGTCGCCTTCGTTCAAAGTATTCTGCAGTATGTCACCCTGAGAATCCCTCAACAACACCCATCAGCTCATCCCCCCCTAGAGTTAACACATACCCTTCAGTCCTTAAAAGCTATGGTCCCTGCACCTACAAGTCAGTTCCCTATGCTGCCAGGTCAACCATGTCATCATGCTCTGAACAAAGGAAGTTTGAATCTACCCACTCTATGACCGCAGTTACTTCCCATCCCCACAAGTATGTTAGTCCTACCGTTAGTACTACCACACTTCAGTTCTACACCTCATGCTCCTATCAAGGAAACATCATTGCCTTGTTAGTTGCTGGTCTCCCTCTGTCGACGACACCCAAATTTATTCTAGAGGATAGACCTAGAGGTCCCTGTGTCTTGGACTCATCACCATTTATAATGAGTTCCTACGAATCATTTCGAGAAGAGTCCTCAGTGCCTCTCCAAATGGTTGTTTCTCACATGCTCGACGTCAACACCTTGATCGCATCGTTGAGACTCGCACAGGGTATTGGTCCGTTCAGTTATTTGTTGAAGATCCCGGATACCACCTGATTCTTCCACATTTGAGAGTCTACCTATGGAAACAACCAGTTACATTTTTTCTATAGATATCTGGGTTGCACATGGAGACAGTATTTTGATGTACCCCAGTGTTATACTCCCTCGAGTATACAGTTACATGTACTTCCCAGAGTTGAATCAGAGTCAATGAGTCCCTACAGATGTTGGGCACCTTCAGTTTCAGCATTTAATCAACCCTTTTGAGACCTTATTCAGAACAGTTGTCGCTTTATTCCAGTGTATCAGTTTTTGAGATCAGTCATGTTATGATCATGAGTACATCCCAAAATAGTGTCCCCTTTGTACCATTATGATGTACCAGCATATTTTTTATGTCTTATTTAGGTCCCCCTTCTTGGGACTAATTGTTATGTCTTGATATGAGCATGGGTATGCCCGCCTCGTCCATTATCAGAGATTATTCCTCATTCATATTAAGGCCATGTAATATTTTTTAATTTTGTAGCTTCCAAGGGCCGTTGATCCAGTCTCCAACCGGTCTCTTCTCTTCCCCAAACGCCAGGAAAAAGACAAAAGAACTATGATGTATATTGGCCATACGATGAGCTCCTGCCCTCACACATCAGGGGGCAATCTCTTAACACCCAAAAAGTGCTCACTAGCTCATTTCCTTATTCACATGACCCATTTGTCCACTTTTCCACCATTTGAGCCTCTAAAGCCACCAAAAAGTCACCAAAAGACCATAATACACCCCTTTTCCCCCTCAAAATGAATATTTTTCCTCAAAAAGCATAAAAAACCCTAAAAAAGGGTCCAGAATTCCCAAAAATATTAAAAAGGAAATAAAAATATTAAAAAATATTCAAAAAAAAGGAAAAAGGAGGGAAAAGGTACATAAATCATGTCAGTCAATACCATTGGTTTCCTCAAAACCATAATGGTATTCCCCACCACCAAAAAATATAAAAAGGTGGTAGGGGCTCCTCACTTTCTATCCATCCATCATCCTATCCTCATGCTGTCAAAATCTCTCATGAGTTCTTGACCATTGTAGCAATCTTGGAGAAGAGACCATTGGAGCCTGGAGCATCTCACCCTTGGAGCTGTTCAACATCACAACATCCTCACCATTTCAGGCATTATAATACAAGAGTTATTTTTCATTTTATTTCTTGTTTTTGTTTTTAAATCTTTTCAAGTTTATTGTTATATGCACATGTTAGATTTAGATTTATAATTTTTTTTTGCTTTCAATATTTGAAACTGCTATCACTTGTTGATAGGTGCCCATTGCACAAAGCTTGGTTGCAAAACCAAGCCAACAACAATCAACCCATAATCTGTCAAATTTGGGCAGTTTGGATCATCCACTAATGCTTTGGATGAAAGGCTCCCAAGAATGAGGGAGACCATTGAGCCTCATCATGACAAGTTCTATGTCTGCAACAATTTCTCCAATGGTGCCCAACTGATCTTTTAGTTCAATAATCTTCATGAAATAGGATGCTATTGAATATGCTCTAGACATTTTAATATTTGAGAGTTGTTGTCTTAAGGCAAGTGCCCTATTGACATTGTTGTTCTCAAATAGATTCTTCAAGGTATTAAATATTGCCTTAGCTATCTTCTTCTGGGATATCTGAGGTATCAAGTGATCCTTGACATAATCTATCAGAATCCTTCTTTCCTTAACATCAGTTTTCTTCCATGATGACTTCTTTGCTTCTTCTTCTGGTTCTGATGCTTATTCTTCCACAAATATTAGAAGGTCATTCTCTTCTAAGATGATCATTATTCTAGACTTCCATGAATTGAAGTTGGAAGCCCCATCATGTCTGTCTTCAACTTTGATACTATTCATCTTAATTGTAGGCTTGAACCAAACTTGGGGTTTTATGACTCGAGCGTTTTGGAATCCCAACAGAGGATTAACCAAATATGCAAGCTCACGCGGCTTGTAAAATGGATGATTTCTTGGTGAGTAGGCCAAAACAAAAAAAAAATTAACCTTGCATGCAAATGCTGCTAGCAAGGAGAAATGAAAACTACAATTTTTAACGCTGCGTATAATCTTACCGGAGTTACCAACGTGGAATGGATCAACGTTGAAGCCCCTTCACAATCATATTAGCAGCTCCACCAAAGTTTTGTGGATCGATGGCATCGTCCTTTCACAATCAGATCGGTGGCTTTACCAAAGTTTTGTGGATCGACGGCAGTGTCCTTTAATTGCTATGAATCAATTTATGTTTAAGACGCTGACCCAAAATTATGCCACGAACATCAAATAAATAAAGTATACAATATTTTCATCAATGGATCTGTTGTAAGTTTGATCCCCAGGTTGCTTCAATTTTACTTATTTTAATCTATATGTCCTCACCAATTTTTATCCTAGTTGTTTTAACTCTACATCAAACCTACGTGAGCCATGGAATGGTCGGTGGCTTCACCTTCGACAATTTCTTGCCACTAGATAGAAAGATCAGTCGACTTGTAAAATGAATGAGTCCTGCATGTAACCTTTTGTGATGACATGGAAAGGTTTGAGGGCTTCACAAAAAAACATTATCTTTGAACTTCTTTGATTTCATGCCACTAGACAACAGAGGCTAGGGTTCAGATCACTAGTTTCAGATCGCAGAGTTTCTTTCCTAGATCTCTCTGTTATATAGCTGTTAGATGGTAAATTAAGGGGCGTCGAATGTCATGCGATTGAGAACAGGATAGTCGCTGATTTGATGAACTGACCACCATCGAATTCACAATAAAAATATTTTGTTGAACACCTTCACGATCTGCACAATGGCTTCTTTCACCTTCGTTATTATACCATGTTAGAGTTTTACAATATAGTAGTATAATTTCTATATTATTTGGAGAAGAACAAAATAAGGATCACTGACAGAATAACTATGCACAAAAATAAATGTTGATGTATTTGTAATTTCGGAAGATATTCTTCTATGTATTACATTTGTACTTTATTGTATGTCCCACAGAGATGTATTATTCCTCTGATTGGAAGTGTCGTCATTTGTATTTGTAAGTGTTGCAAGTTACATTGTAAGTGTCGTCATTTGTATTGATGGGTTATTAGACCACCAGTGTGGGGTTGGCCCTAATTAGGTCACGTGGATGGGTTATTAGGCTTGAGTGGCAAGTCAGCCCCAGTGAATTATTGGTAGCTCAAATTAGTGTATAAATAGAGAGGTTGTGTCTCTCATTTATCTTATACTCACTCACTTGTCAAGCTCGCATAGCTAAGAGAGAAAGTGGGGCACTAGTGGAGGAGGAGGAGCATCTGCTAGAGACATATTATTGGGTTTGATCCTTGTGTTCTTGTATTTGGGTTTATTCTATCTCTGAGGAAGTTGTGGGGTTTTTCACCTTCTTGGTTTTCCCCGGTGAAACTCTGTATCTCTTGTGTGATTTCTTTTGTGTCTATGATTGATATGTTGTACATGTTATTCTCTTAGTGATCCTGAATGATAATGGAATGAAATTATCGAAAATTTAACATGGTAGCAGAGTTGACCTAAGAAGAAGGCACTGTGCAGCTGCAGAAGCTAAGGCTTCTTAATTTTTGGGTTTCTCTCCACAGATCATCAAAGGAAGGAGACTAGATTGGCTCTCCTTGGAAGGGCGCATCTTTCTGTCGAGACAGAATTCAATTCTGAGCTTTTTCAATTTTGACCTAAAAATTAGGGTTTCGAAAAAAGTTGGAATTTTTGGAATCTGAATCCACTACTGGATACTCCTCAAGAAAATCAAAGTTTAGAGACTTGGATCGATATTTTTGGATGGGAATAAGTGTGGGCTTTATCAAACCCTAGTTCGGGGTCCTATCTAGTGAATCCGGAAGTTTCAAAAGCAATTTTGAGGGGTGAAAATTTACAGATTTCAAATTCTGAGTATACCAGCTTGACCAACTCAGCAAGGCGCATCTTTCTATCCTTTCAAAAGTTTGAAATTCAAAGTTTGAATTTTTAGGGTTTCTTTGACAAACCCTAATCCAGCTCTAGATCTAGTTTTCAGCAAATCAAGTGGTAAGACCTAAATCTTTTATTTCCATTTGAGTTTCTCATTAAAATGTCTCACTACACCAAGCTTGAGGATAAGCTTGATGGAGCTAATAACTTCCGAGCATGGAAGTATAGGATTGGGTTAATCCTAGAAGAAAATGATTTGGACATCTATATAAAAGGAGAGGTTCCAGTTCCAGAGGGAGATGAGGCTAAGGCCTTACACAAGAATGACTTGGTCAAGGCTAAAAGAATCATTGCTAATTCTATAAAGGACCATCTCATACCCCATGTGTCTTCCCTAAAGACACCTAAGGAGATGTTTGACTCCTTGACCAAATTGTTTGAAGGAAAGAACATAAATCAGAAGATGACTTTGCGGAATCAATTGAAAGGGGTAAAGATCCAGAATGGAGAGACCATTCAATCCTACTTTTCTAAGTTCTCTCAAATCAAGGAACAACTTGAAGCTGTGGATGAAGTAGTGGAGAATGGAGACATTGTAATGACCAATTTGAATGGCCTACCTAGGTTATGGGACTCCTTCATCTAAGGAATCTGTGCAAGAAAGAAACTGATCTCCTTTAGTAGACTATGGGAGGAATGCTCACAAGAAGAAGCTAGGCTTGTGGCCCGAGAAGAAAAGATGGGAAGTGAAGATCAAGCCCTCACAACTCACACCAAGCAAGGCAAGTTCAAAAGGCAGCCATCTCAACATAAGAAATATTCTCATTCCTATCATAAAGAGAAGAAAGATATGAGATGTTTCAATTGCAATGAGAAAGGACACTTTGCTTCAGATTGTCCCAAGAAAAGAAAAGAAGTTAACAAAAACTTAAAGAAGAAGAACATCAAGAAGAGGCATCATGCTCATGCTGCTGAGGATGATGAACCTCCCAAGAAGAAGACTAGAGCAGAAAGTGATGACTCATCAAGTGAAGATGAATATGTTCTAATCTCTGCTCTCACAGGTACTATCTCTTATGGATGTGATGATTGTCTTATTGATAGTGGGGCTTCCAAACACATGACTGGGTTTAAAGAATCCTTTATGGATCTATCTGAACATGAGTCACCCCATAAGCTAAAACTTGGGGATGACTACCAATATCCCATCAAATGAAGTGGTAAAGCCTCCTACAAGTTAGACTTTGGGAATTCTTTGAAAATGAAAGATGTTCTTTATGTACCTAGACTCAAGAAGAATCTTCTCTCCATATCATCTCTGGATGCAAAGGGAATGAGAGTTGCATTTATCTAGATGGCCAAGTACTCATGTGTCCAAAGGGTAAACCTCTAGATGATGCAGTAGTGATTGGAGAGCAAGAGGGAGGATTGTACAAATTGAAGGGACAACCTGAACATGCCATGGTACATGAATCCATGGAGCCAAGTGAACTTTGGCATAGAAGGCTTGCTCATGTGCACTATAGGGCACTACCAATTGCAAGCAAAGCAGTAGAAGGTCTTCCTAAAATCCAGTCAAAGCATGAAGGTATTTGCAAAGGATGTGTAAAAGGAAAGAGCACAAAGAAGGCATTTCCAACCAGTGAAAGCAAAGCAAAAGGGATCTTGGAAATTATCCACTCTGATGTATGCAGTCCAATGTCATCCAGTTCTCTGAGTGAGTATGTATACTATGTTTCCTTCATTGATGATTTCTCTAGGAAGACTTGGGTTTATTTCTTAAAGAACAAAGATGAAGTGCTTGATAAGTTCAAGGAATTCAAAGCCTTGATAGAAAATCAAACTGATAAGAAAATCAAGACCTTCAGATCCGACAATGGTGGGGAATTCACTTCAGGTGATTTCAAGAAACTATGCAGTGATTTAGGGATTAAGAGGGAGTTGAATGCTCCCTACAATCCACAACAAAATGGAGTTGCAGAAAGGAATAATAGAACTATCATGGAAGCAACATGGGAAATGCTTCATGACCAAGATCTGGCTATGCATCTATGGGAAGAAGTAGCTAGGATAGCTGTATATGTGCAGAACAGAACACCTCACAAGATACTTGACAACAAGACACCGGAAGAAGTCTTCTTTGGTAAGAAACCTGAAGTTAGCCATCTCAGGATATTTGGCTGTCCTGTATATACACATATTCCAAAGGAAAAGAGGACAAAGCTAGATCCTTCAGGAAAGAAGGTCATCTTTGTGGGTTACAGTGAAAGCTTGAAGTCTTACAGAATATACTTTCCAGGGTTCAAGAATATTGATATTAGCAGGGATGTGACATTTGATGAAAACTCAACATACATCAAATCAAGGAAGACACCTGTTGAATACAATGAAGAACCAAAGGTAACCAGATTTCAAGACACCACTATGAATGAAGCAATTCCATAAGAACATCGTGAAACAGAAGATCAACAACAACCTATAGATCCACCTCGTGAGAAGAACTCTCACAAGAGGAAACTTGCATGGGATAGAGAGCTCATCCAAGATGGAGAAAGATATGGTATTCCAAAAGAGGAACACAGAGAAAGGAAAAGGACAATGTCACACACTAGTTATGCTGCCTTGCTCTATGACACTATGAACAAAGAACCTTCCAGTTATGAAGAAGCGGTGGAAAATAAAGAATGGAAGGATTCCATGGTCGAGGAATACCATTCGATCATGAAGAATGATGTTTGGGATGTAGTCCCAAGACCTAAAGGGAAATATGTTGTGACTTCCAAGTGGATCTAAAAGATCAAGCATGTTGCAGATGGTAGCATAGATAAATACAAGGCGAGGTTTGAATCTCGTGGATTCTCCCAGAAAGAGGGAATAGATTATGAAGAGACTTTTGCTCCTATAGCCAGATACACTTCCATCAGAACAGTACTTGCTCTGGCTGCAGTGATGAAGTGGAATATACACTAGATGGATGTCAAGACAGCTTTCTTGAATGGCATAGTCGAAGAGGAAGTGTATGTGGAGCAGCCACTCAGTTTTGAGAGACATGACAGGGAGTCATATGTGTGCAAGTTGAAGAAAGCCTTGTATGGCTTGAAGCAAGATCCTAGGACTTGGTATGGTAGGATGGACAGTTTCCTATCCAGTTTGGGATTTACCAAGAGTAAAGCAGATTCCAACATTTACTACAAGGTTGAGGAAGGCAATCCAGTGATACTACTCCTATATGTGGAGGACCTGTTTGTTACAGGTGAGGATGGGTTGATTGCTGACACCAAGAGGAAGCTTGCAG
Organism: Larix kaempferi; assembly: GCA_027924585.1. Taxonomy (NCBI): domain Eukaryota; kingdom Viridiplantae; phylum Streptophyta; class Pinopsida; order Pinales; family Pinaceae; genus Larix; species Larix kaempferi. Next base: position 5,070,415 of record BSBM01000391.1, read on the forward strand.
TCGAGTTCGAGATGAAGGACTTGGGGATGATGCATTACTTTCTAGGTATGGAGGTGTGGCAGAGTGCAGATGGGATCTTCCTTGGACAAGGGAAGTATGCAGTAGAGATCCTGAAGAGGTTCGGGATGATGGACTGCAAGGCCATGACCACACCTATGGCATCGAACCTAAATCTTCCGTGTGATGCTTCATCTGAGCCAATTGATGTCATTGTGTATTGTCAGATGATTGGGTCCTTGATATACCTGACGAACACGAGACCGGATATTTGCTTTGCGATGAACACATTGAGCTAGTTCCTGACGGATTCGAGAAGTGTTCACCTAGTTGTTGTAAAGCATATTCTGAGGTACCTGAAGGGTACATTTGATTATGGGCTCAAGTATGATGTGAATCAAAAGTTTAACCTGGAGGGTTATGTTGATTCAGATTAGGTAGGCAGTGCTGCAAATAGGAAGAGCACTTCAGGGTGCTGCTTTAGTATGGGATCAGGCGTGATCTCTTGGTTTAGCAAGAAGAAGTCCTACGTAGCACTGAGTACATCTGAAGCAGAGTATGTTGCAACTTGTTCAACTAGTTGTGAGGTAGTATGGCTTAGGAATCTATTGTCTGAGTTATTTGATCTCCCATTGGATGCTACTGGTATCTTTTGTGACAGCCAGAGTTGTGTGAAGCTGTCTAAGAACCCAGTGTTTCACGACAGGTCAAAAAACATTGAGATCAAATATCACTATATCAGGGATATGGTGTAGAGAGGAGCAGTGAAGTTCCTGTATGTTGCGACAGATGAGCAGGTTGCAGATGTGTTGACGAAACCACTATCCAGAGTGAAGTTTGAGTACTTCAGAGAGAGGCTTGGTGTTCTTTAGATTGAAGATACTTCAAGGAAGAAGTGATGGGACATATTTGTAGGATCCATTCCAAGCATGGTGAAAGGAGGATCCTTCCCATGGCTATGGATGTAAGCGTTGTGTGATGAGCATCAGGACGATGCTCCAGTTACTGCTCTGGATATGCATCGCTTGGATGCTTTGTATGATCAGTTGGATCATGTATGATGATATGCATCAGGACGATGTAGTGACGATGATCAGGATGATTATTTGAGATGAGTATCAGGACGATGCTCTAGATGATATGCATCAGGACGATGTAATGACGATGATCAGGATGATCATTTGAGATGAGTATCAGGATGACGCTCTGGATGATATGCATCAGGACGATGCTATGATGATGACCAGGATGATCATCTGAGATGAGTATCAGGATGATGCTCTGGTTGATGTGCATCAGGTTGATGTACTGTGCAATGATGATCAATTGGATCATGAGTATCAGGATGATACTTCGAGGTCAGAGATGATATGTGGCAGGTTGTGCAGGTAGCATGTAATCAGTCCTCTGAGATCCCATGGGTTGAGCTGTGTGCTCGTAATCAGTCCCGGGATGCTCTTTCTAGGTATTGCTATGGAGACATGTAATCAGTCCTGGAGATCCCATGGGTTGAGCTGAGTGCTCGTGATCAGTCCCGGGATGCTCTTTAGATATATTGTCGGTCGTGCTGCGGCACATAAATGTTCTTGGGATGCTCTTTAAAGGTATTGTCTATTCACATGTAATCAGTCCTGGAGATCCCATGGGTTGAGTTGTGTGTTCATGATCAGTCCCGGGATGCTCTTTAGAGATCTTATCGATCATGCTGTGACACATAATGTTCTTGGGATGCTCTTTAAAGGTATTGTGAAGGAGATGCATGTAATCAGTCTTGAGAGAGAGATCTTGTCGGTCATGCTTAGGCACATAAATGTTCCCGGGATACTCTGGTTAGGTATTACATCCGCACGTAATTAGTCCTGAGAGTCCACCTCTATCAGACCATTCACACAGATGATGAAGACCTACAGGAGGTGGGCCTACATACAACATGAAAAAGGGCTAGCTCTGTAGAACTTCCTATGACGAGAAGAATTTTTGAGATAGCCCAGTGATCGAGATGTCGAGTATAGCAACACTGATGATGATGCTCCATGATCTAGTGATGATGATCTAGCTCCAAAATTGAAGACTTGCGCTGATATGTATTGATGACATGTGTTGACATAATACCTTCCTAGTTAAGAGGGAGTGTTGATGTATTTGTAACTTCAGAAGATATTCTTCTATGTATTACATTTGTACTTTATTGTATATCCCACAGAGATGTATTATTCCTCTGATTGGAAGTGTCGTCATTTGTATTTATAAGTGTCACAAGTTATATTGTAAGTGTCGTCATTTGTATTGATGGGTTATTGTCACGTCCCCACCCATCCTACTAGTGCAATGGAGGGGATCGTGAGGCTAAAACCGGGCATCCAGCCCCATGTACCAATTAAGTAAGCATTCCATTCATATGAAAAGGCATAAATATTTATATTACACAGCAGAAGTAATTTCAATTACTCATTCGCCATACATTCAAGATATTCATCAATTAAATAATTGAAAGATGGCACCAGAGAATACTTATCTTTAACAAAGTAGTCCCAAGCAACTAGCTATGTCGCTGCAACGTTCCACCCAACCGTAGGCTCTTCGACAGCTTATACTAAGTCCGTCCGAAGGCCACCCCCGAGCTGGGCATGATTCTCACAAGGACAAAGGGGACATTCACGCTCACACACAGTCTATTAACCATTTTATTTTAGCCAAGCCAGTCTAACTGGGTTTATTAGGCTGCACTTGCACAATGGATGCTCATTCCCAATCTCAAGCCAGAACCAGGGATTACCCATCACCCATGCCCATCATACTCTTCTTTCTCACAGCCAAAAAAAACAATTATTGACAGGGTTACACATTTACAACAGAGGTGTTCACAAAACAGGGTCCACATTGGTTCTCCCAACTCCTGGTTCACCCAAACGAACTGTGGAATTTCGATTTCAACCCCAGGGAGCAAAACCGATTTCTCTCCACACGTTAGGATCCCTTCCAATGGCCTAAACAACCCCCAGGAAGACCCAAAACGTTCTGCTCTCTTTCCCCAGGGGTAACCAACACAAAAACGCCCCTCCCCCGCTAAAAGATGAAGGGAGACACAGAAAAATGAGGGAGGAAAACGCCCAGGCAGCTTGAGCTGCGTGAGAGAGCAAGGCCATGGTGAATAATGGCTTAGGCAGCCATTTCGTGGCTCTATTCTTGCCCAAAAAGACCAACACCATTTTCCATGAAGGGTGGCTTGCCCATACCTGATTTTGGACAGCCATACCTCTCCATTCCCAAGGCATTAACTTCCCCAACCAACTCTTGGGAGAAATCAATGGTTGAGTACAAAAGTCAACATGGGTAGTTGAGGATTTGATGGGTTCTCATTTTAACACTTGGCTTGACTCTATTGGCTCAAGGGTTTGAATGTTTTCCCTCCCAATTCCTTGTGAAATCATACCCCCATCTCTTTGTTGCATTGCATAGCTAGTTGTGGGTATTTTTATTAAAAATGCATATTACATGATGTTGAAATTCCAATGTGCCTGGCTAGCATGCAAAGCATATGCATCACTAAATCGATGGCGGGGCCTTGGCCTTGAGCTCCTCACCATGATTTCATAACAATATTACATCAATTACCTTTGAATGCAATGGGGTCAATAATGGGGACGTGACATACCCCTCCCCTTGGAATAACACCGTCCTCGGTGTTCCAATACTTCGGAAATAAATACCCACTTACACATGCCTCAAAATTCACAATGGTGGTAGGTTTCCTGCATTCCATCCCTTTACTTTGACCTTCCAGGATCAAATCCTTTGGCTTCCTCAAGCTACTTTTGCTAGCTTTGGTCTTCCAGTTCTGCAGGTGGGCATCGCTCCACAGCAACTCCCTTTTCGTTTGTTTATCTTCCAGCTGATCTACAAGTCTGGAATTTCATGGATTCCATCTTTCTTGTTGTCCCAGCAACTATCTGTGAGGCTTATCATGGCAATTCCTGTTAGGACAAGCATAACACAATAATAAAATTAATCAATTATTTTCCTAATTGACTTAGAACGTCCATGCTTTACTCATGAGACTTCCACACATTTCATGCTTTCCCACACACACATGAACTCACTCACGTTCATCCTTTCACAAGAAAATAACTATTTCAGCATTCTCAATTCATTTCAAGCAACGAAACACAATTTGGTTTCATTTATGACAAGCACTCAACAATCCTTTGTTTCTAAGATGCATCAGTCAAAGAAAGAGAAGAGTAAGAGTTTTCCCCCTCTTAGTCTTGTTCTAATCCGGAGCCACACCATCATTGGTGGTTCTATGCTCCTTGGCCTCTTTCACTTCAATGTGAATGCTTGACTTGTCCTTTCTCGGCTATGACACTTTAGTGTCCAAGGTCTGTTGAGTAGATTTCAACTAGGGAACCCTTCCCCATGGTTTCTTACAGAACCTTTGGCTGCTAGGACCCACACAGTTCCACTAGCACCATCTTTCATTACTGCTCATATTGAGCTCTTTTAGGACAGCCATATGTCCACATGCATCCTCCGGGTGCTTTCATAGTCTTTGCTTCCAGCAATACCTTTATTGGATGTCTTCACTTTATCCCACAGGATCCTTTTTCGCTTTCCAAGCATTGGATTTCCCGTGGAGATCACAATGAATGTTGGGCCAGCACGCAGGCTACTCCACAACCATTCGAACAGGCAATGCCAAGCCAGTATGCTAACTAGTTTTATCAATTGTTTAAGGGAATGTTTGGCCAGCACGCCGGCTGCTCCACAACATCGAGTGGTTAATGTTCTCGCCAACTATTCTCTGTATTTACCAAGAATTTTATAGCTCCAACCAGTTACTCTCTGGCTTTACCAAGCATTTATAGCTCCAACCAGTTACTCTCTGGATTTCCCAAGCCTTTATAGATCCAACCAGTTACTCTCTGGCTTTACCAAGCATTTATAGCTCCAACCAGTTACTCTCTGGATTTACCAAGCCTTTATAGCTCTTTCAGGGTCCTTGCTTCCTGCAACGGCCAAGGTTTCCAACAAAGAAACAACAATGTATTAGTTTGGTTGCAATAAGATTCGTTCCTGAAATCTTCATTATTCCAACAAGAATTAAATGAAAATGAATACTTATCTGTATTTTGCGTTTCCTCGCTACTCCACAGGTTTCCTTCTCTGCTTTACAAGCCTTGGATCACCTGTGGGGTGGATGTTTGGCCAGCGTACATGCTGCTCCACAACATCATCCGAATAGGCAATGCCAAGCCAGTACGCCGACTGGGTTTATCAGGCATCCCTAAAATCAGTATGCTAAGCCAGTACGCCGACTGGGTTTATCAAGCATTTAAAAAAAAATCAGTATGCTAAGCCAGTACACCGGCTGGGTTTATCAAGCATTTCAAAAATCATTTCCAAGCCAGTTCTCTGACTGGGTTTGTCAGGAAATATCACCCAAATAACCAGTACCTTCACAACATGCAAATATCCAATGCCAAGCCAGTACACCGACTGGGTTTGTCAGGCATTACTTTAACAACATGCCAAGCCAGTACACCGACTGGGTTTATCAGGCATCCAGCAACCTTTCACCACAACTCCCAAATAACCAATGCCAAGCCAGTACGCCGACTGGGTTTATCAGGCATACAACAACCATTGCCAAGCCAATACATCGACTGGGTTTCTCAGGCAATATGAACAACCTAATATGATTACGTGGCTCCCTCTCTTGTGCAACCAGCAGTTCCCTCCAGGAACTCCATAGGTGACTCACTTGACTGCAGGCTAGCATGGCCCCACAATACCCACTCACACTACGCAAGGATGATACCCCTTTTCTGCAACACAGCTTTCTGGGCCTATCCATCCATTCTAGTGTCCTTCAGTGTGAGCGTAGAAAGGTTACCACTGCCCATACAGTCCTCTTGAGCACCCTTTCTTCACTTTGCCTCTTTCGTGCAACACCAAGTTGCATCTGTGTAAGCTGTTAGCACAAGAAGGATAAGCAGGCTCATTAGTATTGTTGCCCAAAAATTGTAATCATATTTCATATCATTCACTATCAAGTATTGAAACACCAGGAATGCGTCCATTCCCTTAGGGTGTAGTCAATATTGAAAACCCTATCATGACCCAGCACCAGAAAAGGTGTGCACCCCCTCTCCGATGTGCGCCATGTAGGCCCTAATCATACTCAAGCAGTCTGCAATGATATAAATAAGATGGAGCATGCTCTGCATATTAAATCTAATAACCAGACACGTATATTCTTAGTTAGGGTTACAGAATACTCATTCGCTTCACAAATGTATATCTTCTGCATTTGTGAAGAAGGGGGCTCCCTTCTCTGAGTCAATAGTCCTTCGGTTTGCCACCCCAATCTTTTCACGTGTCATAACCCACACATGCCTTCTTGGCATAATTTACTGTCTCACTCACATGCTTTACCAACATGCAGTTGGTCTGAGACATTATCAACATTTACAATGGCGTTTCACCCGAAACCCATTTCCAAAGCATGGGATCCTTCCCATCTAGTTTGGCTTCTGCAGGCCATCACACATGATCTTCCTACAATGTGTCATCCTGGCACACTTTATCACATAGCCAAACAGTCAGCAACATTTAGCAATAAGCTTCAAATATGATTGTTCCATAACCAATCAATAGCATTAATAATTAAATTCAATATGAATTTACAATTATGTCTACTACAGAAATTGGTTTTCTTATCCATGAGGTTATCCTCATATTGTTTGGCTCCTGTAAGTGACAACACTCTGCCCGTTAGGGTCTTATGCCCGCTGCCATACGGGAGCATCCACTTATAGCATGTCCTCCTGACACATTTTCATATAAGCCAAACAGTCATTAGCAATTATTAGCAAAATTTCAAATCCAAAACAATTACAAATCTGATATTTTCAACTGTTTTACTAACAGAACTTAGAGCTCTCAACCATGAGATTCCTCCTTATAAGCTCTAGATCAAATTTCACAGTCATATCATTCATAAACAGCCCATGAAGTGATCCTCGAATTATCATCAGTTCATCATTTCATTCATTATTTATTTGCAATAACATATGTATCATACCTATGCATTCATACCATGCATCACAAGGTTTATAAAATCTCTTAATGCACATCTACTCAATGCTACATTGCATTGTTTCATGAGTACTATGCATTCAAGCATATTATGATCGAAGTATGGCTATCTCATATAACTTGCATTATCATAATCGGGACCACCAGTCCTCACTTGCTTTGGTTATTAAGTACATAACCAACATACACATGGCATGATATAGATTCATATGAATGCATTGAGATTTCTAAACAGTCATAGGGTGTAAGGATCATTTCCTTCACTTACCCACACCTCACCAAGCTTGGTAGGTTAACAGTCCCAATCGGTAACCAATATCACATGTAAACTACCTTGACATAGCTCAAACATAGTTGAAGAGATCTTACCAAATCCCTTTTCAACATTCATGCAATTGGGCACTGATAATCATTACCTGCATGGTTACCATTAACATCGCCTGATGTTACCTGATCAGTTGGCCTCTTACCTAGGCTGTTCAGTCCTTTTGCAAATTTTATGATCATAGATTTGTTGCACCATCCTTTCCTCATAAGGTTTTTGGGCTTCATGCAACAACATCCTCAGCACATTTAGCCACGCTCTTTGTTATCTTTGGTCCTACAACCAATACCAATCATCAATAGTGATCATCAATCACAATACTCTCCATTAGTGGTTCATTGCATATGCAACTTCATTCTTCTACCAATATGCAATATCCCATTTAGGCACAAGCATTTCCATATGCATTATGCAATGTTAAGATGCCATCTAGTGCATATACATCTATGTAATCCCTTAGATTTTAACATTTTTATGCCATATGACAATTTCATAATTATAAGTATGATAACGAATAGAGGTTTAAGAAATTCTTCCCTTTTTGATCCCTCATCGTAGCATGCAATTCCTGTTCCATATTATGCAATTATAGAATTCGCCCATATTGACAACAAAATGTGTTTGTCAAAACCGCCGCTGGCACTCTTCTGCACTAAATATCTATGATACATGCAGACCTCATCTGAACTCTGTTCATGTATCATGGTTCCCTGCTGGACAAGCTTTCCAATGCATGTCTTCATGCTCCATTCTGACATCAGGTGCGGAAACTGCATCCCTTCAAGAATGACAACTTTCACTCCAGTTTTGCACATTTTACACAGTTGCAGTTTTGGTCCCGAATGTCAACTTCAGCCACCTGTGGAAGAAAATCTATGAGGAATCACAAAAACTTATCTATCGGGAGAAGTTAGTCCATATAACAAGGAACACTCAACAATTCACGGATTTTAATTCCGATACACCATTCATCTTCTATGAATTTCTGGGTTTGACTACTTCTCACTTTTCACATTTTCCCAAAATTCCAAATTTTGGGCCAAAACGGCTATCTCCCAAACGGTGCATTTCTGGAAAATCTTCGTCTAACGGAAACTGTCCATTTTAATGAGAATATGAAATGTCTAGTTCAGTAAAATTTTCGATTCCCACATCTAGGGTCACTTTTACTGCCCGCAAGCTTTTCAAAATCCCGAAAAAGTGGCCCGGAACAGTGCTTTTTGGCCTTCTTGATCACCCCGACTCCATATCCTTTGGAGTTTGGCTCTCAGATTCTGAACTTAACATCGTGCCTGCTTCATGACTGCCTCATATCAATTTCAGCTTAAACCGGCCTTTTGTCAAGCCTCGGGACTCTGTCCTTTAAAAGCCACTATTCCCCATTTTCTGTCAAATCGGAGTGTAATGGGATAGGGGTCTTCACTGGTTCTTCCATGGCCCTCATCAATGGCCTACGAGCCCCACAGGAATCATCACATTCTGAGTTCGGATGCTCCTGCTATCCAAAAATCATGTTTTAGCCCCACAGGGGTCTTCACTCGTTTTTTTTTTTTTTTTTTTTTGTTTTTTTTTTTTTTTTCGCTTCGCTCGCCACTGCGGGGCGGTTGGCTATATCTCTCCGCAGTTGCGGGCCGGTTGGCTATATCCTTCCGCAATTGCGGGCCCTTCCGCAGTTGCGGGCCGGTTGGCTGAATGTTTCCGCAGTTGCGGAACGACTCGGTGAAGTCTTCCGCAATTGCGGAACGATTCGCCGAAGTCTTCCGCGATTTCGGAAGAGATTTCCTTCCGAAATTTCGGAAGAGAATTCCTTCCGAAATTTCCTTTCAACGCCGGGCACTTAGAAATTTTTCTGCTTTTCGGAGCATTTCACCGAATTTTTTTCCGCGTTGCGGGACAACTCACTGTATCCTTCCGTAGTTTCGGAGCCGTTTGCGGAATCCTTCCGCAGTTTCGGAGCCGTTCGCGGAATCCTTCCGCAGTTTCGGAAGACTTTCCCGAATTCTTTCCGAAACAAACCTTCAACAAAAAATTTTGAAAACACTTAGAAAATTTTTCCGTCTTTTTCGGAGGAATTCACCGAATTTTTCCGCATTGCGGGACAACTCGCGGAATCCTTCCGCAATTTCGGAAGAGAATTCATTCCGCAAATTTCGGAAGAGAATTCCTTCCGCAAATTTCGGAAGAGAATTCCTTCCGAAAACTTCCCTTTGCAATTTCGGAAAAACTCGCGGTATGCTTCCGAAATTTCGGAAAGATTCGCCGAATGCTTCCGCAGTTTCGGAAGACATTCGGGAATTCTTTCCGAAACAGTCTTTAGACAAAAACTTTTTCAAACAAACTCAGCAAATTTCTCAAACATACTTAAAACATTGCAATTGGATTTGGCCCATAGAGGCCCAATGCTGCAACCAGTAGCTCTGATACCATTCTGTCACGTCCCCACCCATCCTACTAGTGCAATGGAGGGGATCGTGAGGCTAAAACCGGGCATCCAGCCCCATGTACCAATTAAGTAAGCATTCCATTCATATGAAAAGGCATAAATATTTATATTACACAGCAGAAGTAATTTCAATTACTCATTCGCCATACATTCAAGATATTCATCAATTAAATAATTGAAAGATGGCACCAGAGAATACTTATCTTTAACAAAGTAGTCCCAAGCAACTAGCTATGTCGCTGCAACGTTCCACCCAACCGTAGGCTCTTCGACAGCTTATACTAAGTCCGTCCGAAGGCCACCCCCGAGCTGGGCATGATTCTCACAAGGACAAAGGGGACATTCACGCTCACACACAGTCTATTAACCATTTTATTTTAGCCAAGCCAGTCTAACTGGGTTTATTAGGCTGCACTTGCACAATGGATGCTCATTCCCAATCTCAAGCCAGAACCAGGGATTACCCATCACCCATGCCCATCATACTCTTCTTTCTCACAGCAAAAAAAAAACGATTATTGACAGGGTTACACATTTACAACAGAGGTGTTCACAAAACAGGGTGCACATTGGTTCTCCCAACTCGCGGTTCACCCAAACGAACTGTGGAATTTCGATTTCAACCCCAGGGAGCAAAACTGATTTCTCTCCACACGTTAGGATCCCTTCCAATGGCCTAAACGACCCCCAGGAAGACCCAAAACGTTCTGCTCTCTTTCCCCACGGGTAACCAACACAAAAACGCCCCTCCCCCGCTAAAAGATGAAGGGAGACACAGAAAAACGAGGGAGGAAAACGCCCAGGCAACTTGAGCTGCGTGAGAGAGCAAGGCCATGGTGAATAATGGCTTAGGCAGCCATTTCGTGGCTCTATTCTTGCCCAAAAAGACCAACACCATTTTCCATGAAGGGTGGCTTTCCCATACCCGATTTTGGACAGCCATACCTCTCCATTCCCAAGGCATTAACTTCCCCAACCAACTCTTGGGAGAAATCAATGGTTGAGTACAAAAGTCAACATGGGTAGTTGAGGGTTTGATGGGTTCTCATTTTGACACTTGGCTTGACTCTATTGGCTCAAGGGTTTGAATGTTTTCCCTCCCAATTCCTTGTGAAATCATACCCCCATCTCTTTGTTGCATTGCATAGCTAGTTGTGGGTATTTTTATTAAAAATGCATATTACATGATGTTGAAATTCCAATGTGCCTGGCTAGCATGCAAAGCATATGCATCACTAAATCGATGGCGGGGCCTTGGCCTTGAGCTCATCACCATGATTTCATAACAATATTACATCAATTACCTTTGAATGCAATGGGGTCAATAATGGGGACGTGACAGTTATTAGACCACCAGTGTGGGGTCGGCCCTAATTAGGTCATGTGGATGGGTTATTAGACTTGAGTAGCAAGTAGGCCCCAGTGAATTATTGGTAGGTCAAGTCAGTGTATAAATAGAGAGGTTGTGTCTCTCATTTATCTTTCACTCACTCACTTCTCAAGCTCATATAGCTAAGAGAGAAAGTGGCGCACTAGTGGAGGAGGAGGAGTATTTGCTAGAGACATCTTATTGGGTTTGATCCTTGTGATCTTGTATTTGGGTTTATTCTATCTCTGAGGAAGTTGCAGGGTTTTTCACCTTCTTGGTTTTTCCCGGTGAAACTCTGTGTCTCTTGTGTGATTGCTTTTGTGTCTATGATTGATATGTTGTACATGTTATTCTCTTAGTGATCCTGAATGATAATGGAATGAAATTATCGAAAATTTAACAATAAAGAGAGACATAGATTTATCTTGGGAAACCCTTCAAGGGAAGAAAACCCAACAACCTTCCTTGCTTAGAAAACCAAATACAAAGAATATCAGATATACAATAGAAGATTAAAGCCCAAATAAGTCTTCAACCGTCTTTGTCTACTCTGCCCCGCACTACGCAATAGATCAATTAAATTGAGTGAAAGAGGATGATGCAATATGAGTGAGAAGTCACTCTATTTATACAAAATTTGATGGGTCACTTCGCACATTTTAAGGAATAAAATAATAATAATATTCTTATTGGGTCGACGACTTTGTGAGGATACCTCACGAAGCTAAAATCGCCAACATTTGGTAATTCATCTGTATATTTGCAATAGGGTAAACAAAGTAATTACAATATTTAATCTCCTATATACCACAGATAGAGGCGCTACTAGGGAAAAGCATGGATATATAGACACATACAAGGAAAAGAAAAAAAAACGACCATAGCAATTTATTCAAAAAAAGAGAGAACTAGAACCCCATTCCTCAGCAACTTATTCTAAGACTTAGTGCCAAGAGGGATTTGAAAGTCCAAGATTCGAATCAAATCATAGGGTTGCGTAAAAACCCCAAGTTCAAGGCAAATAGAGATTTTCTGGTAAGTTTGGACTTACTGGAATCCTGGAATCCTCTAAGAAAGTCTTAGATGACATTGAACAAGTGTCAGCATTTTAGCTCACAATTCCTCTGCAAAGGAATACCCAAAATTTAATATGGTTACTGTATATTTGAATATTATGTCTACAAGCTGGAAAACGAAAGCGATGAGGGTAAAGCCCTTTGTACCTGGAAAATTTAAGGAGTACAACAAGTCCATAAAAACCCTGCTGCCAACTGTTTTTTGGAACACTGGTGTTTTGAAATACAATAATACGTGGCCTTAGAAAATGCATAAAATAATCATAATAATTGGATTAAATAAGACCCAAAACGATTATATTAAGAAAAGTTCAAGATTGAACTAACAAAAGCAAATTGTGGGTTGACATACCATATTACCTTCAACAAAGATTGTTGTAGAATTACATTTTCTTTCTGAGACCAATGTGTATGCACAACAAGTAGAGATTTCCATGAACATGAGACGAACACATCTACACAACAAACATATAGGGATTAGCATAAGAGTTGGGAGTGTAACAAAGATCTAGAATAGACTAGAACATGTCACTGCCACTTCAGGGTTGATGTCCATAGCCGATAAGTTGAGAATGTCTCCATGTGTGTCAACTTGACCTTCAATATGTCACTCCACTAGAAAGTAAATATTTAGACGGTATCGTAGAAAGATTAAAATCACGTTCTATTTTTATTTTTCTTAATTTGTGCCAATGATAAAAAATATATTTTCAAGCACTTTCCACTAATAAAATTTGCACACTTGCTAATATATTTGATTAAATACATACAAATAAATCAAAAATTCTTTCTACATTGGACAAAATATAATCAGATTTTAGAAATGTATAATCTCTGCCTGCCTATTACCGGGACTTAAAAAAACACCATACATTTTGTTTTGTTTTCTTCTTAGATATTTTTTTCATGATAAGAGACTTTGAGGATATTGAGTCCAATCAAATCAACCAAGACCCATTAAGTCAACCAAGGGCCCCACTATGGGCTAGTAGGCTCTTGTTTTTCTTCTTAGATATTATTTCTAGAAGTATTCCCGAACTGCCCGAAATAAAAAATGATTAGAAGGGAAAATACTTAATCCTAAGCTCTTCTGGAAGGGAAAATACTTAATCCTACTGACGCTTATCGAATTCCCCGCTTTTATGCAATTGGGCCGCTCATATCCTCGTCGCCTCTTGAATACAACAACAAACATGTTGAAGACGGAAGGGAGGATTGCCTCAAGTGGTTAGACAGCCAACCGCCTTCGTCCGTTCTGTTTGTTTCCTTCGGGAGTGGAACAGCTCTGCCGAGGGCACAGGTGACCGAACTCGCCGTGGGACTGGAAGCAAGCGGACATCGCTTCCTGTGGGTGCTGCGCAGTCCGTCAAGCAGCTTTCTCTCCATCGAGGAAACGAACATTTCCCAACTGTTACCTGAGGGATTCGAGAATCGAACCAGGGACCGAGGGCTCGTTGTTGCTTCATGGGCGCCCCAGATTCCTGTTCTCTCTCACCCATCCACTGGCGGTTTCATTTCTCACTGCGGTTGGAATTCTACGTTAGAGAGCATCTCACATGGAGTGCCCATCATCTGCTGGCCTCTCTTTGCCGAACAAAGGATGAACAGGCTTCTACTGGTTAATGAGTTGAAGGTGGGGATAGCAGCAAAGATGCAAAGAGATGGACTCGTAGCGAGAGAAGAAGTGGAAAGAGCAGTTAGGCAGCTGATGGAAGGAGAAGAAGGCAAGACGGTAAGGGCGAGGATGGAGGAATTGAAGGTGAAGGCCGTGAGTGCATTGGAAGAAGGTGGCAGTTCATACAAAGCCATGGCAGCTGCAGTCTCTGAGTGGATGGCAAACGAAAACGCAGAAAACTCGGGCACTGTAATTCCACATACATAGATCTCCAATCGGCAAGATCGAATTCGAATTGGGCAATCTGTACTTCTGTATGGTTTAAGTGTGCTTCTCAAGTTGTTTACATCGGAAAGTAAAAGGATATGATCAAAGTTCTGGCAGAAGATAAAAGATGGTCCTATATCTCAGCTTATACAAGTAAAAAGACCATAGAAACAAAGACAGATCTGTTAGACGAAATGTAGGGCTGTTTTAGAACAGAGAATTAATCGTTCACTTGTGTTCAGTTTCAGTATTGTATTACGTTTTAAAAAAAACTTTTATTCATGTTAATGTTGCATTTTTTCTGTCAATGGTCGATATATTTTTCAATTTTTAATAAAAATATTTGAAATAATTTTGATGTTTAAAAACAAAATCACAGTTGGTTTATTAAATGTAAATATGTTATAAATAGAGTTTGTGTGTATAAGGTGATAGTCTTTCAAAAGAGCCTCTTTCAACTATTCATTAGTGGAAGGTGCACTGGTTTTTGAATAGTTTATAATAAGTGGAAGGTGCATTGGTGCATGAGGTGGTTTGGTTTTCAAAGTTTATTTTTTTTATTTTTATATGTATGGATGATCCTCTGAAAGGTAAATTTTCTGGTTTTTTATTAGTTTAATTATTTACTAGTGGAAGGTGCATTGGTTTTTGAATAGTTTATAATAAGTGGAAGGTGCATTGTGCATGAGGTGGTTTTCAAAGTTTAGTTTTTTTATTTTTATATGTATGGATGATCCTCTGAAAGGTAAATTTTCTGGTTTTTGAGTAGTTTAACTATTCACTAGTGGGTGGAAGGTGCATTGGTTTATGAATAGTTTATAATAAGTGGAAGGTGCATTGGTGTATGAGGTGGTTTTCAAAGTTTAGTTTTTTTATTTTTATGTATGGATGATCCTTTGAAAGGTAAATTTTCTGGTTTTTTTATTAGGTTATCATAATTTTTTTTTGAAACTGTAAATCTTACATTAGATGTACTTTATATTTTGATAAGCTCTTTTTTGAAGCTGTAAATCTTCCATTAGATATATTTTATTAATTTAAAATAATTTTTGTTTCAAGATTTATGTGTTGATTAGATTTTTTAGAAGAATTTAAAAATAATTTTGATTTATTTAATTAACAAATAAATTAAAATCTAATTCAAATTATTTATGCATCACGTCATTTACAAGAATTAAATATGGTTCGAGAAAATAACAATTAATCATTTTTATCATATAAGCTACATTTAATATATATAAAAAAATCATCAATATATTTTATATGGTTGGAAATAAATATAAAAAAAAAAAATTATTATTTAAAATAAATAATCAAATATAATAATAATAAATAAACAAAAATATTGATAAATGTTTTTAAACATAAAACAAAGCCCACAAAGACTCCAACAAAGTCCCTGCCTTTAAAAAAAATATTAAAACCAAAATTTAGTAACTAAAATTTTAATTTTTTATTTAAATTGGTTTTTTCATTTAAAACGTCAATTTCATTTTACAGATAATATAACAAAAACAAGATTTGGAAAGATTCTATTTTCTATAAATACAAATTGTTAATCACTACTACTTGCTTTCAAAAGAAATAGCCAAGGCCTACTACTTGCTTTAAACAGAAATAATTCACTAAAAACATTTAACAAAAGACAAATAAAATACATTAAATTAAAATAAGATCACTTAAATTAAGTAATTAACTCTATGATAATTTAAATTCATTAATTAACTCTATGCAAACTGCAAAACATACAAAACTTGGCAAAAAAAATTGGTGTCAGGATTATGAAGTTATGAACATGTAAAAAACAACCAATATAGTCTACCATAGTTGTGAAATGTGAACGAAGTTAAGAAAGATAAACTATATACATACATAAAAATTGGAAAGCATTCTAATGAAAAAAATATCTGCAAATCACTACTTTTTTTATTATGATAAACAAAATAAGTCGTTGGATTTAACTACATTTTTAATTATATTTTTTTGAAAAGAAATATTTTTCTTACAAAAATATTTGATTTACACCATTTTGTTGATAAATATCTACCGAAATCTTAGAGCTAAAAAATTCACATTTGAAAGTAGACCAGGAAATAAACTTAGAAACTTTAGCTTGATTAGAATGTTGATAGTAAATCCTCTCGAAACAAAACGTGAATTCTCCTTCCCTGTAGTCCCATGAAAATTTCGAGATCAATTGATCACATTACAAGCCCAATCCCGAAAATTTTGGAGTCCAAAGAACTTGTACATCAAAAATAAAAAGATGAAAGGGTGACTCGCAAAGAAAACCTTGAAATTGAAAGACTGCTCTAATCACCGAGGCTTTACAAAGCATTGGCCATTTCAAATATTTGCCTAGCATTTCAAACATACAGTCAATCCAAACCGACGTACAACAGGGATTAATATTTAATAGGCTTCAAGCATTTTTAATAAACTTTATTAATGAGTTAATGAAAATGAATTAATAGGCTTCAAGCATTTTTAATAAGCATTGAAATTTCAAATTGAAGTATACATTATTAATGAATTAATAAAAATGTTTATTATTTTCTCTTAATTGTTTTTCTATGTCAATTTAATCAACTTTAATTGAGATTCGTGAGATGTAGAACACTTGGTGGCGGGGTATGCTTAAGATACTCCTTAAGTGTAAAGGTAGCCGGTTCTAATCCCGCCCATACCAAAAAATCCAACAATGTTAAGGGTTGCACCCCATGGTAACTTAGCCAAAGGAAAACTTGCTAGTCAAAGAGGTTCCACTACTTTACTAACAAAAAAATAAAAATTTAATTAAATATTTTACAAATTAAATTTTATAATGTGTATTTCTCTTACAAATTGTCAAATCATATATATTAAAATTATTATGTATATTTATTTTTCAAATTATCAAATCATATATATTAAAATGTTAATTAAAAATTGTATTTATTTTCATTATTGAATATTACAAAAAAAATATGTTTTAAAATTTTAATATTATTTGTGATTTGATAATGGATGAAACATGATATCCACTTTTATTTAATGGAATGTATTTAATTCTTTTTAATAAAACAAATTAAGAATAAATTATTTTCAAACATTTTAAAATTTAGATTAGTTTACAACTTATATAACAAATTGATGAAAGCTTTAATTGTTAATTAAAAATTTACTTATTTTCATTATTGAATATTACAAAAAAAATTACATTAATTTTTTTTAAATTTTAATATTATTTGTGATTTGATAATGGATAAAACATGACATCCACTTTTATTTACTGGAATGTATTTAATTCTTTTTAATAAAATAAATTAAGAATAAATTATTTTCAAACATTTTAAACTTTAGATTGGTTTACAACTCATATAACAAATCGATGAAAGCCAATAGTTTAAGTTTTTCTACATACAATTTTCTAATTACATAAATTTTGTACAAAGTGATGAAAGCCAATGGTTTAAGTTTTTTATATACAATTTTCTAATTATAAAATTGACAAAAGAAAACATATCACTTTATTAGTACAATGATATTTTGTTCAATTGAAAACATATCATGATATATCTAAGGTAGAACCCGCCTAGATCTAAATTTTAGGTTCTATAAAGCTCTGAGAGGGATCAAATCTCCTGAGGTGCAAACCTCTCCTTGAATAGCTCCTTGAGTGCAATACTCTAGCCACCTAATCATAAGCTCTAAAGTCTTTAGTTTAAGTCTCATATTTACTTTTTACTTTGTATTATTTTTTTTGTCACTCTAAAGTCTCATATTTACTTTTTACTTTGTATTATTTTTTTTGTCACTCTAAAGTCTCATATTTACTTTTTACTTTGTATTAAAAGTAAAAAGTAAAGTCTTTAGTTTAAGTCTCATATTTACTTTTTACTTTGTATTATTCTTTTTTGTTTATGGCCGACATAATATTTACCACCTAATCCTAAACTCTAAAGTCTTTAGTTTAAGTCTCATATTTATTTTTTACTTTGTATTATTCATTTTTGTTTATGGCTGACATAATATTTATTACTTTTTACTTTGTATTATTTTGTTACTCGACAATCGACTCACAAGATCTCCCGAGCACCTCTCAGCGCAACTAGTAAACTTTGATTTTATATCAGTTAATGAGTCACTTTCAAGGCAGAAATTAATAGTTGCTCATACATAAACTTTGACTAAATTATATTAATCCTAAAACAAATTCATAATGGTTTTCAATGTTTCGTAATATTTATGTATTAAATTTAATATTTTGAAAATATAAATTATTTTGTTGAATATTTAAATTTGTTATTTCTATATTATAATTGGTTAAAGGCCTTGAGGTGACAAATATGCTGGTTGGATGTGAAATTATTTAAACAAAATAATAATTTAAATTTTAAAAAATTAAAAAAATATAGCTTGACATGTGGTGTTTGTACTAAAGGCTTCAATAATGCTACTAAATACTATCATTTTTATACAATGGTAAAATTGTTCAAACAAAATAATAATTTAAAAAAAAAATCAAAACTTTTTTTCCAGCTGGACATGTGGTCTTTGTATTTAAGGTTTCATTAATGCTAATGAATGCTATCATTTTTTAACACTATCATTAACGAAAAGTACATAATTCTATTAATGGTATCGTTTTGTGCAATTTACCATATTCACATTAAAATTAATTTCTAATTCTAAAAACTCAATCAATGACATATATATAGATATATATGTTAGAACATTATTACACCTAGGACCATAATCTCATGATGTTTTATTAATGACTGCTAGTTTAAGCAAGGTTAATGATGTTGCCTAATGTTGTTATGCTCATTATGACCAATTCCACCTACATTGGCGCCCACATTTGGTGTAGGCATAGATTTGCAATCTATGATATAGATATAGATATATGTATGTATGTATATGTTAGAACATTATTACACCTAGGACCATAATCTCATGATGTTTTATTAATGACTGCTAGTTTAAGCAAGGTTAATGATGTTGCCTAATGTTGTTATGCTCATTATGACAAATTCCACCTACATTGGCGCCCACATTTGGTGTAGTCCTAGATTTGCAATCTATGACTATCATGCTTATCGGTGTAGTCATAGATTTGCAATCTGTGATTACCATGCAAATCGGTGTGGTCATAGATTTGCAATCTATCATGCCGAACCTGTGCAATATATCCACAGTGTACTTCCCTTGATATAGAAAATTTCATCTTTTCTTTGCTAGATATCAATGCCAAGAAAGTAGTGCATCATACCTAAGTCTTTCCTCTCGAACTCTGAGGTGAGATCCCTCTTGCAGCAAGCAATCAGATGTTCCTCTCCAGTGAGAAACAAATAATCAACAAACATAATCAATATCAATGGTTGGTTTTTCACTACTTTGAATTACAAATTTCGATCAGCTTCACTCTTACAGAAACCCAGCTTCCGAAGGTAGCTATCAATTCTGGAGTACCAATGTAACATCCCATAAAATACCAAAAATTTAAAAAATTTTAAAATAGCAATAATTATCGAAGTTGTTAGTGCGGAACATATAAAATAGTTAATTCTCTTAACTAGGATAATTAATAACGATGACACATCAAATTTCTCGAAATAAAATATGATGTTGGTTGTAATTGCTATTGCGGATTAAATGGATGCTAATCTCTTTAACGAAAGACATTTTATGATTGTAACACAAGAATGCAGTCTTCAGATCTGTCTAAGTTCTAAAAGTAATTATATGTTGTACATAGGTTTGTATTATTATGATGTTCTTGATGATGTGCTGACAATTTTTTTTGTATGATGACGAAGGGGTCCTACGAGGTACCCTGGGGTTTACTTAGCTACGTTTAGCTAAGGCATTTGAATCCTGTTTCCATGTGCAGAACGCATGTAAGAAATTCTATGACAATCATGAGCTAAGAGTACATGTGTCTTTCAATTCATAGTCAATGTAATATGAAAATGCTAAGTACTTCCTTCCAAAACAGTTACTGGAGGTATGGATATTTTGTTTCCAATTCTAGTTTACGTCCTGGCTTACAAACTCTTTAGTGTTATTAAAATCACATCGTCATTTTTTTTTTACATTACTATAATTATTATCTATGAAAAATCATCTTAAAATAACTATTATTATTAATATCAAGTAGTGATACCAATGTCCATGTGTAATTCTATTTGAAATCTTGTGGAAATAGTGTTTATACTATTTCAAATGAAACTATCATTGTATTTTTACATTAATAAAATATTGAAACTATACCTATAGTCTCATGTTTAACATTTGATTTAACACTACATAGTTGATATAGGAAATATATAGTGATTAGTGCTTATGTTATGAACTTAACATTAGAGTGTGTATCAACACCACTTAAATTACACCTATAGTCTTACTCTTCTCAAATGATTCGGCAATATATAGCTAATGCATGAAACCAAATAAACTTTGCCTTATGTGACTTTACATACCATAGGAATGAAATATAAATAATCTACCCTAACTATGCATTTTCGCACTATACAACAGCATGTGATATTGTCACGATGCCTGAAATCAAACCTTCGAAACTATATAAAATCTATACCATGAAACTAACAATGCAATGATTTCAATTTTTGACAGGGTATTAAAGCTCGTACTTGGCATGCTTCCAACTGTCGATATCAAGCCCTAGCATTTACATTGCTCAACTGTTAAGTGAGATGGAATCCTTGTTGGATGTCTCCACGTGATTGTGTTTACAAAAAGCACCATAATTTGCTGAGCTATGCCCTGCACTAGCCCTTGGTCTGCTCATTTGGCATCTTGGTATATGAAACAATCAATGTGATAATAATTGCAATGATCTCTCGAATCTAAGTGTTCCCGACTGGCATCTAGTCCACCGTTGATCTTTACAAGATCTAGGGCTTGGAAGAAACCCTAGTCTTTCGTTGGTAAGTAGCAATGTATTTCTTCCTGGCATTCATTTCCTGTTTTGTGGTAAGGTTTGGAGAGCCGACCGTGTTGCTGCAGTGTAGGGTTTAGAGTTTGCTGTGAGGAGGACTCCTTCCTCGGTTTCGAACCTTGGACCTGTGAGAGATAGTTTAAATGTTACAGGCTTTAAGATATTGTGCAATAAAGCCACGATACAACCATTGTAGTTGTGAGGAGGTTCTTCTGTCAGTTTGTTTGATGTAATTCTAACTGGGGTTTGATTCTCCAGTTTATGAAATGGTCTTCTGAGTCTAACTCGTGGTTGCTGCAAATGCCATCAGGCTTCATCGTTTTGCTGGTGTGGGATGTCTAAGTTCAGGAGCTTCGATGTTAAAGGTGAGTTTTCAATGATAATAACAGTCATACAATAATACTTAGTTTTATATCTGCGTTTCTTATTTTTAACCCTTCCGAACTGTAACTGGCAGGTACCCACTTCGTAGGAGGTTTTCTATGAACCAGAATTGAAATGGGGATGCTGCAGCTACTTCCTGGTAAACCTCAGTGGTTCTTGAAACCTCGTAGGTTCCTTTGGCACAATTTAGCTGGTGATTACTATGTGACGAGAGTTGGAAATATTCGACCTTGTTCGGGTAATGGCCGAGTGTTAGGTTTTAATGTTTTATTTTGAGAAATGTTGTAAAGAGGGTAAACCCTCAGTATTTAGTTGTTACTCGGCTCTGAAGTGACTTTCTATGTCATTTGAAAATGATTTCGAACTTGTGTTTGTACTGTTGTTTGTTAAGGGAAAAACCCTGTGCAGTTTTGGAACCTTGAACTCGTTTTAGTGCTTTTGGTTGATAAGGGATAGACCTTGTGTAATGTTGGAATCTTGAAAGGTCCGCAATGTAAACTATGTCAAAATTTTACTTATAATTTTGAATGTGAAACCAAGAGCCGAGGGTTCACTTACCTCTGTAAGACAATGGCTCATTTTGTAATGAAATGTTTTGTTTAAAATAATGGTTGAGAATCGTTTGTATAACTGTTGGTTTGGTTTTGAACAACAATAGTTATCTTTGGCCGAAAGTAGTGGGTTGCATAACTATTGATAGATAGACCTGTACTTTGTTATCGTTTTTGGAATTCAAGTTTAAAATAATGATTTGGTGAAGTTTGGTCTTCGTATGTTTTGAAATGGCAATGCCATAAGGTTCAATCTCGTTTCAATGAGTGAAACCCTACCCTGTAGGTTTTGTTGGCAATCTTGCTTGTACTGAGATTTTGAACCCGAGATTGGGCCTTAACTTGTGCATGAAATGGTTTTGATACTGTGTATGTTTCTTGTTAGGGTTGTAAGCTATTTGTTAGGCATTGATACTAAAATCGTGATTTCTACTAAGTGATAATAAGTGTCTTGTTGATATTCTTAATATGAAATAATAGATAGTAAGTTACAGTAATGTTGTTTAGGGTTTGAAAATTCATGTCTCCTATAACCTCAGAAAATTTAATAGTGTTTTCCATGAATGGCTTGATAAGTAATTTATGGAACTGTGTACTAAATAAACATCTAGAATTTAGGGTCTGTGATATATTAGGGTTTGGATTTTTACAGTGAAAGTATTTATATCTAATGATTGAAATCTATATTAATATAGATGTGATAAATAGTGATGAAAATAATAATAAGTGTTTACTTATCAATTGTAAGTAACACTCTGTTATAGAGAACAGTTTTGCAGCTGCTATATATTTCTAGAAGATAAATGCTTGAAAACATTGAATTTATAATATTGAAATGCATATTGTTACTATCTGAAATAGATGGAGTTGAATTGGAAAAATATAGATCTATGCAGAAATAAAATGTGTTTTTCTTTTATTTAAGAAATAGAGGAACGATATGCATCTGTTTATAATATGCGGTACTATTTCTTGTGTTTTAACTTATGATTGAAATGACATAATTTAACAAGAAAAACTACTGTGTTTATCCTTTCATTCAAATGGCATTCTGCCTATCACTCATCTCTATTAATTTTGTTTTTTTGTACTAGAGTACTATATAGATAACAGTATGGGAAAAATACATAAAATAATTTAATCATTCATTTAAATTACTTAATCATTCTTAAAACATATCATCATTAAGTCAGAAAACAAAATAGTTTCTTCTGTATAACTGTAAATAATAATTCTACTATGCAGAAAATCATTTGACTGTAAACAAAAGTAAGAACAGTAGAACCTGGTTTCTTGTAGGAGAAACAAATAGCCCAAGGAACCTGTTCCACCCAACCTATTCCTAAAGACAACCAAATTACTTGCCTTAGGACCCCCAAGCCTATTCACTGAACCACCAGGAGGAAGATTATGTAGAAGCCTTAGTACATCAACTTGCAATAGAATATAGATTATCTAGTCATAAAGATTCAACAGTCAAAGAGACCTGCACCAGCACCTCTGGTTTTCCTTCTCAGAATAACTAGCAGACTCACAATTGCACTCTCACATAACCTCCCTATTCAAATCTCTCAGTGATCACCTGATACACTTGAGGAATATTTCTGCAGAAAATATTGTAGGGAGTTGCCTGCTCAATTCGAATTGCCTTATCTAGGCTGCCTAGGCCTTTTAGTGGTTAACTGGTCATTAATGAGCTAACTGATCTCTTCCACCCACCTGGGGGATAATGCCACAAATTTTAGGTTAGTTGTCCTATAACCAACAGCTAGTGGTGGAGTGCAAATGCAACCATCTGTCCCATGCCTTCTAACAACTTCCATTCCTCCTAGTGGGTCAGTGAACACTCATTTAACAGTTCCCTTGGGTGCTTGTCTCCTATTTTAATTTATTAAACAATAATAATCAGTAATTACAATCATCCTTGACCAAACTTGGTCATAATTACAAAACTTTATAATTATAATTTAACATAAAGTATTTTGCAAATAAAATAATATTATCAAAATTTGGGTAGGTGACAACCAAGCCCCGGGGGATTACTTAAGACTATATAGAGCGTTCTTTAGCTTGAAAACATGGGACTCCTTACCATGCACCACAAATCCTTCAGGTTTCTAAATATAAACCTCTTCATCAACCTATCCATTTAGGAAGGTTGTCTTCACATTCATCTGGTGAAGTTTCCAGCCTAGAATAGATGCAAGTGCAATCATTGCTCAAATTGTGGTGTACCTTGCCACAAGAGCAAAGGTATCATCATAATCGATGCCTTCTTTCAGAGAGAAACATCTGGCAATGAATATGGCTTTATACTTCTCAATGCTACCATCCACATAATTATTTATCTTGTAAAACCATATGGAAGTCACAATGGACTTCCCATCAGTTTTGGGAACAAGCTACCAAACATCATTCTTCATTATAGAGTTGTAATATTCTGTCATTGCATCTTTTCAAAGTTGTTTCTTTGCATTTTCTTGATATGAGGATGCTTCTGAATCACTGATGTGACTCATCAGTGCAACATACCCTAAATATCTGTCAGGTTGCTTGAGCTCTCTAGATGATCCTGCTGGTGCTCCATGTTTTTCCACATCTTGTAAGATATATCGGCACCAAGAATATATTATTTTAGTGAAAGGTTCATTAGGTTGTTCCTCTCAATCAGTTCTATTGGATCTTCAAGAGCTAATGAATATGAGGCATCTTCTGGTTTCTCCCTCTCAAACTCTGAAGGGGGAGAATCAAACTCGGGATCCTCCATCTCTGAATCACATTGAATCTCTTTCAATCTTTTGAAAGCATCTTCCTCATGGAATGTAACATCTTTGTTGACTTCAATGTGTCTCTCACCAAGTACATATATTCGATATGCTTTGGATGAATCACTATAACCCACAAAGGTTCCTTTCTTCCCAAAAGGCTCCATCTCTGTTCTCTTTTCTTTCGGTACATGAATGTATACTAGGATCCCAAAGATCCTCATGCGTGAGATGTATGGATTCTCACTGGTAATTACTTCTTTTGGTGTCTCCCCATCTAGAATGGCATGCATGATTCTATTCTGGATGTACAGAGATGTAATGGTGGCTTCTGCCCATAATGAGGTGGGTATATCTTGATCATGCATCATGGATTTTGCAGCCTCACATATGGTTCTATTATTGCTTTCGAAAACCCAATTTTGCTAAGGGTTGTATGGTACGGTTAACTGTCTACATAGTACTGCATCACTACATATCTCATTAAATGCATGTGAATCAAATTCGCCTCCATTATCAAACCTTAATGCATGAATGTGCTTTTCTTTCTGATTTTCAGCTAGGGCTTTAAACTCTTTAAATTTGTTAAGAGTTTCACTTTTAGCCTTGATGAAATAAATACATGACTTCCTAGAAAAATAATCTATGAACAATACATAATATAAGAAGCCACTCAGGGAGGGGGATGAAATGGGACCACATACATCATAATGTTAAATCTAAAATCCCTTTAGATGTAGTAGTATTGTTGAAAAAAAAAATCTTAACATCCTTCCCAAGTGCTCAACCCCGACATACACTATCATGCTCAAAATCAAGTACGGGAATACCTTTTTCCATCTTTTGAAGTCCTGGTAGCGCTTTGTAGTGTAATTGTCCAAGCCTTCAATGCCATAATTGCATGGACTGATAGTATGGTGAATCATAGCTTGAATGCACTTCATGGGTACCTTGTAGAGTCTTCCCTCTCAAACTCCAATCACAGCAACAGATTCTAGGCTTTTGTTCTTCGGCCATAAAAGTGCTTTGTTATCCATGAAGATAACTTGGAAAACTTTGTCTTCAAGACCTGAAATTGAAAGGAGGTTATTCTTCAATCTTGGAACATATAGAATGTCCTCCACATGTAAAATATCACTGGTGTTCAACTGGAATGAGGTGGATCCAATTCCTTGGATCAAATATGTTGAGTTGTCACCCTTGACTCTACCATGCATTTGAAGTTTTTCACCTTTAGGTCAGTGATGACACTCTTGTAACCATTCATATGTTTGGATATGCCATTGTCAATCAACCATGTGTTTGTACTTGCGATGATATATCCTGAAAGAGATGAGACAAGGTAATACTCCCATCTTATCTCCTTTTCCTTGGATGCACTCTTTTGAGTGGTTTCATCTTTTATGGCGGTAGAAGCATGCAAATTTCCTTTCCGATTTGCTTTGCACTCTATTGAGAAATGGCCTTTCTTGTTTAAATTATATCAATTAGCTTTAACTTGTCAAATCCTTTGTTGAACTCCTTCTTCTTTGGATGAGAAAACTTCTTTTGGAAGAAGGATTTCTTTCCTTTCTTCATTCTTGCCATGAGGGAAATATTTTCATCTTTAGTGCACATAGCTTTGCTATGGATTTTCCCTTCCTTTTGGATACAATCATGCCACAATTTTTCAAACCTAGGTTGCACTTCTCTTCCATTGATAGCATCCAAGAATGTATCCCATGAAGATGGTAGACCATCAATGGCGGTTTGGATGAGATCATCTTCATCCACTACAACTCCAATGTTAATAAGTTGATCTCTTACCTTAGAGATATTAGTGAAGAAAGAGGCCACTGTCTTGTCCTTATCCATCTTGAGGTTTCGTAACTTGTTCTTCAATGCCCTCTTTTGAGTTGGGGCCTTCTTCTCATATATATTAGTCAATGTATCATAACATTCTTTTGCGATCTTTAGTAGTGTGATCATGGTCATCAAGTTATCTTTTACCGAATCATAGATGATCCATTTGGCATTAGCTTTATTCTTCTTGAAGTTGCTGCACCTTACATTAGATGTAGGCTCCTCCAACACATTGGATGCATAGCTATCCAAGTCATGTTCCTCTAGGATGTTGAGAATCATAGCCTTCCAAGTGTTGAATTTTGAGGTGCCCTCAAGACAATCTTTCGATCATATAGAGATTGATGTCATAGTCTTCAAATCTTGTGCTCAACTTCTCAAGATCTATGTAGGCTCTAGTTGGCATGAAAAACTTAGATCCTTCACACCATGATCTCCGATACCATGTTAATATTTGGTTGATCTTTGATCTTTAATTTTTTTAGATGTCGATACTTGAAACAATGAGACAATTCAATCACATGAAATTCATACAACCATAACACAATATATACCCTAGGGAAAATACTCAAAACAATGAGAACAAAAACCATAGCAACTCTTCTTAGTATAATATAATGGATAACAGAGAATGTATTTCTTTTACAACATAGAAGATTGCTTTTGGAAGATAAGAGATCACCAAACAATCTTGGTGAAGATACATAAGCAATAGAGAAGAGAGATCAATCAGATGTGTTTTCCAATGTGCCCAGCACATCAATATATAGCAAAAATCATTGCCATGCAAGGAATAGTGAATCAATGCATGAAGAATAAACCTCCCATGCAAACCACAGAGAATTATCTTCTTGGATAGCAATAGTGCACTTCTAGTTTCTTCAATCATGCATAAGCAATGCTCCATGCCTTTCTTCCTTCACTTGAAATCATGCTTAACTGAATTTGGAGTGAACTCGCCTCATAAATGATGTAGTAGCACTTAGTTAACAAGATAACATAAGTGTCATCATGCAATAGGAGAAACTTTAGTGTTGTAACTTAAGTATCATATTTTAACTTTTAGTTAAAACTAAAGTGCCATCATGAAAAAAACTTTAGTTAAGTTTTCTTAACTCAAAATCATGCTGATTGATTTTACTAAAGTGGTCACTAAGTTCTCCTTTAGTTAACTGATTCTTTAACTGAAGCATTGATTGAGGCATACATTGTTACTTAACTGAAGCTTTAACAATTTGAGTTCACTTTAATTAGCTGAAGTGTCTGCATTGGAAATTTCAAATTCTCTTTTTCTCTATGCTTTATCTTTTATTTCTTTATATTTTACTGCATGGTCAATATGTTCTAACTTTAATTATCTATCACATTACATTATACTAAGAATAATTATCAGATGTTGTGATCATATTATATTATTCTAGACCAAATGATCATATGCTAAATTAATTCACTTTAGAGGTGATCAATCTCTAAAGGAGACTTAATAACAACTAGTGATCATGGCTAATAATACATCACACGACATTAAATGATTTTAACAAGTAAAGCATGGCCTTTATGTTGAAGGGCCACCTCTATACGGGAGGTCCATCCCACGGTGAGTGCAAGCTAAAGAGGGTCAATTTTGGCACGTTAGATGCAATAGAAAACTGAAAAATCGGGAATCCTTCAACTTACTTGGAGTTTTTGAGATACTTACACAATATATATTGCATTGAGTAAAAAAGATGAAATGTAGGAAATTGAATTATGTTTTCGAATATATAAGTTTTATGTATTGAAAATTTACATAAATATGTCAAATTTCATTTTTTCCAACAATCACTTTTTATTTTTTTTGACAAATGATAAGTATATGTTTTGTGGGTGCAACCTTTGAGTGCCTGAATGATTGTTTCGAGCTAAAAAAATTGGTAGATATGTAGAGAACACGTAGCACTAGTGCATCACTATTTTTCCAAAATTAAATGTTTAATTTTTAATTTTTTTTAATTATCTAAGTGACCAAACCTCGAGAATGGTACGTCAAATGTGGGTGCATCATTTGAAGGTCTAAATGAAATCATTTCGACTTGGATTTTTTATAGAGAATAGAGTTCGGTGTCTACTAGTGTAGCATACAATTTGTTTTTAAATGGCTGTGAAATGAGAAAGTTACGGAAGAAACACTAACATGTTTTTTGACTTAAGGAGTGATGATACAAGAAAATTAGGAAACAAATAGAAGAAAATAATATATATATTTTTAAATTAGATAGTTGAATTTTTATTTTTTTTATTATCTATGCCTAATTTTTTTTAAAATGGTTGTGTATGTCATGCTGTAAAGAGTGGTGAAAGACGGGCATATTGAGAAAAATGTGGAAATGCCCAATTAGCTATGGTTTAGCACAATCCATAGCACATGTTTGGTAAGTCTGAACCAACCACATAGGACCGTGAATGACACGCGGGCGTGTGAGAAGGTGTGTTTTAGGCGCTAAGGAACGCTCACACTTTGTGTTCAAATTCAAATTTTTATTCTCGCGCTTAATGTCAACCAAAACGCTCTAGCGTTTTGGAGAAACAAAACGCTCTAGTGTTTTGGAGAAACAAAACGCTCTAGTGATTTGGAGAAACAAAATGCTCTAGTGATTTGGAGAAACAAAACTCTAGAGCATTTTGGATTTACAAAATGCTATAGCGTTATAAACCACATAAACTATGTGTTAAGTTTTGAATGGAGATAAGGGGTGAGAGAGAGATAGAGAGGATACAAGTGGGGGAGCAAGAGACCTAAATTTATGGAGGTGGAGACAGGAATGAGGAGGGAGAAAATTAAATGCCTAAATCCATAATTACTAAATCCCAAATAACCTAAATCCCTAAACCCCTAAGCCCTTAACACATAATCCATTAACACTTTAACCCCTTGACACTTAATCCTAACCTTTTGTACCATTGAAAATTTTTCCAATGGTTTCCCTACATTAAATGACAAAATAGGAAACCACCTCGAGATGGATTTCATTAAAGTAAAGTCTATTTTGAGTGAGCCACCATTCAATTCAATATAAGGCTTGGTATACTCTCATAAATTATGGATACTTTGTGCAACAAATGTTTATTTCACTTCTATACGAGTGGGTGTAATTATAAGAGTTTGGAGAGCCAACATTTTCCATATAATTATTATATAATACTAGTATAACTTTAGACATTAGATACACAAGCAAGCATTATACATTAGATATAGAACAATTATAAGCACATTGCAAAATATATTATTGGTAATATTATCCCTAGAGAAAAGAAATAACAAAAAAAGACAAATTTTCACACTGCCTAAGTGAGTCAATATAGGAAAATATAATTGCAAAGTGAAAATATTCTTGTAGGATGCACGCAAAATAATAATATATGCATGATCAAATGCAACTTAGAATATTAGAAACAATTCCATCTAATCTGAATTGAGCCAGTAGGAAACACATCTTAATGTGCTCACACATTAAACTTAGAGATGCCAAAGAATGTATATAATGCCTATTCCCACATCCAAATGATATAGAGACAAGATACTGAGACTGAGATTGAGATCAAGACAAGATACAGAGACAAATCAACCATATAAGACTCATATGGCACCAAAATCAGTATGATTTAGTTCATTTTTTGGGTTCCCAACATTGTATATATTGTTATTGTTCATTTTTTTATACTTTCAAAGTAATTTTTGGTGCATATATGTTTTTTTGAGATAGTTTGAGGGACTACATCTATATATAATACTTTTATATGCTTTTGGGTCCAGAGCTAGTGAAGAGAATTATGTGCATTGTTTTGGGTTTTATCCTTACATTAAAAATATGAGTTATATCCTTACATTGTTTTAGACCCTGTCCTGACCCTATGTGTATCTCATCAACCCTAATATAATAGTGCTTATCTTAACTTAATCCACCTAATATTTTTTTTTAATATATGACCCTTCTCCCTCTATTTAACAAGATCAATGTAACATACCTTCTAAAAATTGATAACTATCTGTAATCCTCAAAAGTTATCTTGCTCCTCAAGTAACTATTCCTTTGCAATAATCCAACCAACTATCTTTCTTAAATAATCTATATAGGTCCCTATGATATCTCATTATTGTACCATTATTACTCCTACTATTACTAGTCCAACTTATACCATTAGGTACATTCCCTAGTAACTTACTATTCAAGCAGTACCATGTACATATTTTATTCCACCATCAATTATACATCCTACTTAAATTCCTATTGTAACTCTTACTATTTTATTGCACCAAGTTGTGGCCTAATTAGTAAACATGTAGTAACAATCCTTATAGCATCCATCCATTGTTTAGTCATGTCATTTCACAACAATTATATTTTTTTAATAACCTATTGTTCAAGCTATATAGTAACATCAATTTTTGTATTTATGCCTAATACATTGAAGGGATAATCATGGAGTAGTCATGGTGTGATAAACATGGTTGGTAATCACAAAATAATCATGATAGGACAATTTTAGTGGAAAAATGATGATGAACAAATCTTGGAATAGTCATGATGGTAAAATCACGAGGGAATCATAGAAATGTCCTTAGATAAGAAATAAGACAAGAATCTCCATGAGCTCTAAATAAGCATAATGCCTTATCGAGAAGCAAATTTTTTAAAATTACCCAAGTCGAGTTAAATGATCTAAGATGATGTTGTGGATCTAATGGCATAAATCATTAAATGAAATTTGAGAAGTTTATGGTTACATTAGACCCATGATTGAATATGGTATTTTAAGTTAACTAGGCATAAGTGCATAAGTGGTAGTGCATAACACATATTTAGTGAATTCTATATTACAAGATGGTTTAGTGCTACTAGTGCATATGACACTTTTCGTTTAACTTCTTATACAATTAGTATAATTAATAATATGCACACTTATGGTAGTGCATAAGTGAATAAGTTTCACTTGGACCATCGAATTTGATGCAACCAGATTTACAAATGGGTTTGACATTGAATTTGGCCATAATAGCCTTGATGGACAAACATTAGAGGAAATTTCAACTCAAAATGGGCATCCTAAGGAAAAATAAATAAATTGATAAAATAATGCCATGTAGATAATTTTTTAATAAATTAATTCTATTATTTCACTTTTATCAAAGCTGCCCAAAATTATTTCACCTTTATCAAAGCTGCCCTAGACATATATTTTATATTAAAATAAATTTATGAAAACGAAGTTCGATGAAGTGTTTCACCCAAAAGTAATGATAGAAACCACATAAAATAAGGAAAGAAATTTAATACATAATTCCATCTAAAAAGTAGTCATTTTGAGGACTATTGGCCAGATTTTCTGACCTAGCCAACTAAGGGGAACTAACCCACAGAAGGTGCTTAAAGCATCCCCCGGTATGTTTGGTATGGATAATTCCCGCAGGTTATGGTCCTGCTACCATCTGAGTTTCACTCTCTTAAGGAGAATGTAACTATTTAAACTCGGAAAAATATATCCTAATTTAATCAGAAAGTTAAACTAATTCCTAAAAAAAAACTTCTAAATTAAAGTGAGCTTATTTAATCTACAGTTTATACTAATCTACTTTTGCACTCTTAAGGAGAGTCTCTCTTTTTTGTTTTAGGAGTAATTATCAAAACTGCTTAAAAAGATAACAAAATGACTAACTATAATATGAAATATGTTTAACAACTATTAAATCAAACTATAGAAATTAAACTAAAATTGAAATATTAATCTAAACTACAGAAATCTATCTTTGCCAAGAGAAAACTTATCAGCTATGTTAATGGTCTATTGACTATATAAGTAACATAAAGTTAAAAATAACTATGAAAGTAAAACAATCACAGTTAATAAGATAAGACATTCTATCGAATAATGATTTCATGATTAAAGAACTATTATATAAAATTAATAATAGCCTTAAAACATAAACTGTCAATAAGCAATAGTAACATTCAATATTTTAATATTTGAATTTAAGGATGCTTAACTGATTAGTTGAAGACTTGTAGAGATACAAGTTAATCAACTAAATAAGCTAATATATATGTAATATTACTCAATCATATTATTAATGAAAATTTAATAATATGATAGATATAATATTTGAATCAAACTATAAAATACAATTTCGATTTGAGTCATGAACAACATAATTCATACAATTATCTCAAAGTACAACTATAAATGTATCAAGAGAAAAATATTACCATGGAAAATATATATATATAAATTCACAAAACCAAATCAAAATATGATACGAGTCAGAGAATCAGTGCTGAACAAAATCACAGGAACATAAGTTCTGATAAGCTTGTGGCACACTTTATGGTTTATTTCTCCAATGCATAGTCTCCTTCCATCTACCCCTATCACCTTATTAAAAAATATATTTCCCTTTATATATCCCATCTACTAGATTATGAATGAACATGAGTCATCCAACTAATTATGAAAACTCTACCCAGAATAGTAAAAACATAACAAACAATTCAAGATCGACAATATGGAGGACATGTCGAACTTACTGGGCAAAGCTAGCTGTGCAGATTCTTTATCAAGCTTCCACGACGTTCTTGAATTAAAACGTTATGAGCGGATATAGGAGTGATGAACAGAGCAAGTTAAAGTTGATCAAAGCAAAACACATGGACAGATCTGGAAACAGGGGCATCTTAACAAGGATCATTGTAACAGTCACCAAAATAGACAACCATCATCAGATATGTATAACCGGTAATATTTATCAAATCGACAGGTGCCAACTCCCAAATAGACAATATTTCAACATGAATGTGAAAATACAGGACACCTGTGACACATGGAGAACTTCCATAAATACTATAATCACAGATGAGTTAATGAAAACAATAATTAATAATGACACTCCTGTAGAATCTTTGATTCTACAGGGGTGTCTATAACAACTCAATAAACCGAATTTGAAGAGCTATAAACTTACCTTATCTGCATAAACAAAATTACCAAAAATTGACTAACGATGACTAAGTTTCTCGTGATGTTCTTCTAGATTCTGATAACTTGGCTTTGAGCTTCAAAATATTTTCCTCACGGTGTTTATCATGCTTGAGCAATTTATCATTTGACACAGTTAGCAATCTCTTCATCGATTTGTATTTTTTTTCTTTGTTTTTACTTGTTGCGATCTGTCTACCCACATTAATAATTCGTTCTTCTGTTGGTCTAATTCTGCTTTCAAATTGTTGCAGGCTTCTTTAGCCTATTTTAATTCACCCTCTAACTGATTGACCTAACTCTCAAGAGTAAGCTTAATGGATTGTTTCATGGCTTCTAAAGCCTCGTCCAGGGAATGTTCATCATTCAGTGTTGGCTTACATTGAACTTCATGTTTGGGTTGTCCCAATGATGACAAATTACCAACCAATATTTTTTTAGGAGATACAAGAGAATTATCATGATTACTACTCTGTTCATGTTCATAATCATTCAGTGGAATTTCATGAAGAGGAGATTCTTCTTCATGGTCATTGTAGACCTCAACGAAGATAGGTTCATTATTCTGTTCTACGGTCATTAGAAAGGAAAGACTTGCCATACTCCTCGTGAATATTCGATTCACTACCTCAAATTTATCCATAACCGGTTCAGAGGGTTTAACCTTCTGTATATTTCTACCATCACATTTTAGGTTCACCTCGTCTTCTCCTATCACATTCTTACCCTTTTCTACCATTATATCACCCTGCGAATCTCCAAGAGTAAATTTAATAGGGTCTATACGAAACAGGCTTACGTCTTTATCTTCCACTGCATCATTCTCTTTGGCTTGTTTGGGAGGGTTCAAAGTATTAAGTTCTTCCAAATCAGCTACCTGACATAGTTTATCAAGCCCCTCATGCTCAACTATAGAACTAGGTTCTTCATTTGTTTCCCCCTTAAGAGGTCTTCTTCATTTAGGGTGAGTTTTGGGTAAACATTTAGGCCAAAACTGGGTCAATCCAAACCCATTATCATCTGAGAACTCAACCCATGTCCTACCTACCTTGGCTAACTGATATTGAATTATCATTTTAATTAAACCGTGATGAAACATGCTACGATCCTGATTACCAGTTGTATGTTGGACTACTACAACCATTTTATTTAATATGCGAAACAAATAATAGGGAAAATTCAACTTTGGGCCTTTCAGTTCCATTAAGATCCTAAGATGATATAATTGAACCGACGCGAGAAGTGATCGTCACAAGAGATATACTAAGAAATGACTCCAAAGGGGATATTCCACTGAGCACTTAGATATTTAGCAGGTAAATTTAATTTAAGGTGGGCATCCTCTTTAGATAACAGAAGAAGGAACTGTTTAAACTTCCTTTTATCCATCTCCGACCCCTTAAACCAGTGTTCTCCACACCGTGGAAGCTTGGTTGCTTTAGAAATAAAATTCTCATCCATGATTAATGGTAAATCACCTACCTGAGTAGCATTCCCATCGAAAGAGAGAGAAAATTGTTGAGTCACTTCCACGTTATGCCCAATGAAACCATGAAAGAACGATCCCCAACCAATTCTTTCAAACAATGCTGCGGCTTCTGGGTCAGCTTCCGGCATCTCAAGTCTAGAGACCTCGAAATGATTAAAAGGTTCCATTTGTTCAACCACGGGTTCTTCTATCGATAGAGAAACAAAGGGTGTTGTGAATATAGAGGGAATGGGGAGGATTTTGCAGAGATGACAAAAACGTCACTTGATTTGATTGGGATCAATACCAAAACCCTAAGCTCATGACAAACCGTCATAATTCGACCGTAAAAAAAAATGTGTGAAATACATCATAATGATACGAAGAATGAAATCATAAGTCTATACATGGATCATAAATGAGAGTGGTCTTCGACATTATATCAACAGGTTAAATTGACAAGATTATGTACCTTAATTATAGGTGTATAACAATGATTTACATGTCAAATCCAAACTAATACCGTCACCGTATGATTTCGATTTGCAAGGTTATCAAAATAATGAGGGTATGTTTCGAATTGATTTTGATTATTTTTTTGAGCACAAGTTTCAGCATAATTCCACTTGCATGGATGATTTAGATATAGTTTTGGTTTGCGTCTTTTCCATATCAATTAGGGTATGATCCGAATGGTGATTTATTCAGGCATAGTTATCATAGGGTTTTAATATTTAATGTTTAGGCATAGTTTAAATAATTTTCATGTTTTAATTTATAGCAAATTAACATCCATATATAGAACATGAAGTAGATTGTTTATATTTTTCCTAATCATTATAAATCAAATTAATGAAAACCTAATGAAATTTATGAGAAAACTATATGGAATGATAAAAATTGAAAATCATATATGCAATACTTATCTTAGCTGCGAAATGATATTATAAATGAAGAAAAACTGATTATAGAGTGAATTGATTTAGCAGCTGCTAAGTGAATTTTCAATGATAACTTCAACAATTCATAACAATATCCTTGCAAATGATTCTCGCCAATGTAATATATGTTTTAAGATTAAGAGTACTTTCAGAATCATAGATTTTGAAGGAACTCTTTATAAATTTCTCAAGAATTCATAAAGATACATGTTCGCCATTTTTATTAATTAAACAAGATAAAAAAGGTGAGAAAGTTGTTGCCTGCCAACAAATGGTGACATATCTGGGCGAACCAATTATCTCTTTCCATATCATCTCAAATAATCGTGTAAAACATAATCTTAAGATTCACTTAAAAAGACAAAAAATCCTCAATTTAATAAAAACTAGTATCCAATTCATATCTGCAAATATTTTCAGAACTATCCTCATTTATGTTAATAAATATTTTCGTTAAAGATGAGCTAAAAATTACCCTATCAAAACAAAGTACTCAGAATAAAGATAATCCAAACCATTAGTATAAAGATGCAACTATTTACTTCTCTAAAAATTTCTAAAACCTGTTCCAGTTATTGAAAACATTTTTTTTTTTTTTCATTAGATTTTTTATTGAAGAATATTGTCAAGGCCTGGTAACCAGAGATTGACAGCATCATTCATGAGAACTGCCAGAGTTAAACAAGTCGGCTTGTGATGAGACCTCTTGTCCCTTGATCTTAAGATCAAGAGCTATCACGCTGGTGATTAGAAATGATGTTATCCCTGTCAGGGCTGATGATCATGATAGGTCGGCTTGTGATGAGACCTCCTATTCCTCAATCAAAGTTATGTTTTATTATGAAAATTTATGAATGGAACAGATCCAGAAACTTCCCAGATTGTAAATAAGCTTTAAAATGACTGATAATGAAGATTGGTAAAAAAATTTCAAAGTACAATGTTTTGAAAAGGTAAATAACCAGCTATCTTTACTATAAAGAAATAGACTATTGAGGACTAATCCTAATCATAATTACCAATACTATCATGTTATAGTAGGTTCCTTTCATATTTAAGAAGATCTGATTAGTCTAAGCGAATTTTGAAAGACCAGAATTTATCACCACTACTCAAAATAAACGAACAAACTGCAATTCAACCACATGGATTTATTTATTTACAAATACCCTCCCTGATAAAAATATGTACAATTTTTTTTAATTTATTATTATTATTTTTTATGTAATGATACTCGATGATGACACTGATCTGTCCTTGAAAATAGTGGATCAAATACTTTAGATTATTGACAAACATGATCAGTCTTGAATAGAGACTAAGAGCAAATTGAACTATACATAGAGCATGTCAAAATTATATGATGAAGATTGGAAAAACTAAACCTAAAAAGAAAAGTTGTACAAATACCAACAAAATGAAAATTGTATATACAAATTCTAAGATTTTAATAGAGATCGGTGAAAGTATTTTTTAAGAATCATTCTGTTAACTGGAAAAGTTTTAGATTGACCCTCCAAGGTCTGAAGTCGAAAGGTACTTGGACCCAAATTTTTAGATATGACATAAATACCCAACCACAACTACCGGAATTTAGTGTGTTCACCTTTATCATCATGATCCTTATCCCACTTCAACACCAAATCACCTAACTGTAAATCTCTGTTAGAAACAGAGGCCTGATCAAACCAAGACTTTACAATCTGCTGATGTTTTATAAAGTGTTGTTTAGCCTTTTCTTAATCTTCTTCCAGTTTTATTAGAGTATTGATTCTCTTCTCCACAACTAAAATTTTTTCATCTTGAACAGATTGAGCTAATTGTAGAGAAGGTAAAAACAGATTAGGTGGTAAAATGGCTTATGTGCCATAAACAAGAAAGAAAGGTGAATTCCCTATTGAGGATTTCAGGGTCACTCTATCTTCCCAAAGTGCATTATGTAAGATGATGTGTCAGTTTCGGTGATGTGTAGCAATTGTTCTTTTCAGAATTTTCAATAAGTTCTTTTTGGTAGATTCAACTAAGTCGTTACCCTGAGTGTAATAACTTGCATAATATCGGACTCTAATACCCTTCTCCAAAGAAAATTATGTTAGTTCAATAGAGGAACAATACGAGGCGTTATCAAAGACCAAATTTTCAAGCACACCAAACCGCGTAATAATAGAGGACTCTCAAGAAAAGAATGACTTGACTAGTATTTACTACAGGAAATGGTGCAGCTTCTACCCAATGAGTAAAATAATCGGTGGCTGTGATAATGTACTTATGCTATAGAGAGGAAGTTGTATTGATTGGTCCAACAATATCTAGACCCAACTGCTGAAATGGTGTTTCTACCGAAACTAGTTGTAAAGGAAAAGCAGGTTTCTTAACCCTTCCTGTGGTGGTCTGGCAGTCCTGACATTTCCTAGTAAACGCATAAGAATCTCGAAGTAGAGTAGGTCAATAATAACTAGCTCTAAGTATTTTATGCACAGCGGTTTCATCTTCGAAATGACCACCTGCATGACCAGAATGCAACTCCTTTAAAACTGTTACAGTTTCATTTTTATCAAGAAAACGCAATAATACACCGTCCGAATTTTTCCTAAAAAGGATGTTATTTACGAACTGATATGCAACTGATTTTAACCTGAGAGCTCTTCTTTTTCTTGGTTCTAAATTATCTGGGGAACTTCTAGTTTTGAGGAAAAACTTAATATCAGAATACCAAGAATCTTGAGGAGGAGGAAAGAAATAGATTTCCTTTTTAAGTAAAGATTCATCAATGCCAATTTCAAAATCATTTACCAGCAAATAGGTTGATTCAGCAGCAAGTTTACAGAGACCTTTCCCTTTCACCACCGTGGAAGGATTAATTTCAAGATCATATTCTTTTAGGGCTATCATCCAAGGAGCTCTTTTTTCACCTAAATCCTTTTGCACTAACAAATTCCTTACTGCAGGGTATGGAACTACAACTTTGGTTCTGTATTTTAAAAGGTAGGGGCGAAAATGTTTAACTTCCTTAAAGATAGTGAATGCTTGCTTATCAAATTCATGATAATTCAACTCAGCTCCTTTAAAATTTGAACTCATAAAAGATATAGGAACTTCATGATTTTGTTGATTTTGTTGATTATGCTGAGTTAAGACTGCATCATTAGATATATTTGAGGCAAATGTATATAGTACAAAATCCTTACTGAAATCCGGACTTAAGAGACTAGGAGCTTCAGAAATGGCTTCTAAAATTCTTTTAAATGATTCCTTTTCATTGCTTTTCCAACCAAAAACAACATATTTCTTTATCATGTTTTGCAAGGGGCATAGAATCTCAGAGAAGCTAGGGATAAACCTCCTAACGAAATTGATTTTTCCCAAGAAAGACTGCATAGCCTTTTTATTAGAAGGACAAGTAATCTTAGATATGGCTTGAGTTCTCTGAGGATCAATCATGATTCCATCTTTGGAAACTACACAACCTAACAAAATCCCTTGTACCACAATGAAAATTGTTTTCTTAGGGTTAAGAGATATCCCATAACTCCTACAGCGTTCAAGAACCCTTTTAAGATGAATAATATGATCTGGTTGATGTTTCGAAAATATGGTAACATCATCAAGATAGACAAATACTGCATGGTTAATTAGCCCCCTAAAATCTATATCCATTTCCCGTTGAAAAGTAGCGCCAGCATTGACCAAGACGAAGGGCATCTTTCTGTATGCATACGTCCCCTATGGGGTTCTGAATGTATTTTTCAACTGATCATCAGGAGAAACTAAAATTTGGTTGTAGCCTAAGAAACCGTCAAGTAATGACAACATCTCAGAGCCAAAAACCTTTTGGAGGATTTGCTCCATAGGTGGGACTGAGTAATTGTCTTTTTTCGATGATTTTTAAGATTATGAAAGTTGACACAACGACAAATATCACCGTTCTTCTAATGGACAGGAACCAAGTCAACCACCCACTGAGTGTGGTGAACCGAAAAAATTACTTTAGCTGCTAGAATTTTATTAAGCTCCTTGTTAACTGTTGGTTCAAGAGTCGGGTGCATTTTCCAAAGTTTTTGTTGAAAAGGTTTTGAATCTTGCTTCATTGGGATTACGTGTTGCATGATTTGTGGATTAAAAGTTTTAAGTTCATTGTAACCCCAAGCAAAGACATCCTTATATTCCTTAAACAATTTTATGAAAGTTTTTTTTTCCAATGGAGTACAATCTGTTCCTAGGTTAATGTTCTGAGGGTTAGAATTTGTCCCTAAATTGACAACTTCATATTTCAAGCATGAGCTATTCGTTTTACAATTTGGTACAACTTTAAATTTATCTTGAAGATCATAAAAATTTTCCAACCTTAAGACGGAGTTAGGGATAGAATTCACCTTCTCTAGTACTTTCTCTATTGAGTAGTGAGGATGTATTACCGAAAAAGTTACGCAAATCCTCATCATATGTAATTTCATCAATAGCAAAATCCTTAAAGGTACCTTCATTCATCAAGAAGTTTAGAATCTGCACATCGTCATCAAAGACATGCCAGTTAGTAATATTGTCAGGGATAGATGGTCTAAAAATTAATTCAACTGAAAAAGTGTCAGGCGAAAAGTCTTCAGGAGGAACTAATTTAGAAGCTACGTTAGCTAACAAATCAGCTTCTTGATTTTGAGATCTAGGAATGGCATTAATATTGAAAGCTTCAAATTTTGAGACAAGGTTCCATACCTCCTTTTGATAATTCTGAAGATGTTCTTAAATACAATGTATGGAGTTACGTACCTGTCTGACAATAATCTTTGAATCACCATAGAGCACTAATACCTTGATGTCTAGATCTAGAGACTTTTTCAAACCTTGGATCAAAGCTTCATATTCCGTTGTGTTGTTAGTACAATCAAACTCTAATCTACATGCTATACATATTTTGTTTCCCTTTGGATCAATAAGAAGGCAGCCAGCTCTAGCTCCCTCTTTATATTTTGACCCATCCAAATAGAGTGTCCAAGGTAAATTATTTACAACTACTTTTCTCTCACTAATATATACATAATTCTGATTTTCCATATTATTTACAGAATTGTGAAATGCAGAATCAGGCTGAATAGAAGTAACATTATAAATTTCAGATTGATGTTCTATACCTGTGAATGGAGAATTTTCAGCTTTAAAATTACCTGTTAAATTTTCAGAATTTACTTCAATCTGATCTAGGATCTTAACTGAGAGAACAACATGTACAGCATATCTACAACATATCAATCATGGAGACAATAATGCAAGCACACAAGAGACACAAAGATTTACTTGGGGAAAACCATAAAGGTGAAAAACCCCAATAACTTCCTCAGAGATAGATAGAGCAATGATACAACCAACCAAGAGAGATAGCCATAACCTAGCAGCAGATCCTCCTCCTCCATAAGTGCGCCACTCCTCCTTGAGTGCATGTGTGAGAAGTGAGTGAGCAAATAGAGTGCCTCCCGCACTCTATTTATACTTGACTTGACTTGCCTTTTTACCTAATTCATGTAGGCTCGAACTTAACCACATAATATAATGCTGAGTGGGCCGACCCCCAATAGGGTGGTCTAATAACCCTTTGACCCACATGGCCGACCCCCAATAGGGTGGTCTAATAACCCTTTGATTCACATGACTTATACAGGGCCGACCCCAAACAAGGTGGTCTAATAACCCATCAAGTATAAGTTACGACACTTACAATAT
The DNA here is from genome assembly GCA_027924585.1 of Larix kaempferi. Classification (NCBI taxonomy): domain Eukaryota; kingdom Viridiplantae; phylum Streptophyta; class Pinopsida; order Pinales; family Pinaceae; genus Larix; species Larix kaempferi. Next base: position 5,112,222 of record BSBM01000391.1, read on the forward strand.
AAATGACGACACTTCCTTATAGAGGAATAATACCATCTCTATAGGAATACAATATACATATATGAAATACATTCTGAAGTTACATATACATCAACACTCCCTCTTAACTAGGAAGGTATTTCTCAGCACAGTTCTTCTAGCACAAGTCATCTTCTCTGGATCATCGTCAATGGATAATCGTCATCGAGTCATCATCATCGTCACTGCTACTGCTATCTCAATCAATCTCTGAATCTACTCGTCATAGGAAGTTCTACAGAGCCAGTCCTTTTTCATACTGGATGTAGGCCCACCACCTGCAGGTCTTCATCATCACTGGCCATACTGTGGAATCCTCAGGACTTATTATGTGCGTCACAAAACCTCGAAAGAGCATCCCAGGATGTTACGGGTACACAACTCCGACCTGTAGGATCTCCCAGGGCGCTATTACATGTGACCCCACCACAAAACCTCGAAAGAGCATCTCAGGATGTTACGGGTACACAACTCCGACCTGAAATCTCCCAGGGCACAAATTACATGTGGTCCACCACAAAACCTAGAAAGAGCATCTCAGGATGTTATGGGTACACAACTCCGACCTGAAATCTCCCAGGGCACAAATTACATGTGGTCATGGCAAAACCTCGAAAGAGCATCTCAGGATGTTACGGGTACACAACTCCGACCTGAAATCTCCCAGGGCCCAAATTACATGCCATAGGACAAAACCTCGCAAGAGCATCTCAGGATGTTACGGGTACACAACTCCGACCTGAAATCTCCCAGGGCACAAATTACATGTCCTCCCAGAGCAATGTCTCGAAAGAGCATCCCAGGTTGTTACGGGTACACAACTCCGACCTATAGGATCTCCCAGACATGCTCATCTGCACAACCTGATCCACGGCCACAGAGTATCAACCTGATACTCACCATACATCATCCTGATGTACTCATGATCGTCCTGATCATCATCACTGCAACGTCCTGCTGCATCTCATCTGGAGCAACATCCTGAAGCTCATCATCCATGATCATCCTGATCATCATCACTGCAATGTCCTGCTGCATGTCATCTGGAGCAACATCCTGAAGCTCATCATCCATGATCATCCTGATCATCACTGCAACATCCTGCTGCATGATCCACCTGATCATCAATGCATCCACCTGATGCATACCAAGTATCTACCTGATACATATCATCATACATGATCCTCCTGATCATACAATGTATCCACCTGATACATGATACATATCACCATACATGATCCACCTGATCATACAATGTATCCACCTGATACATATACAGATACATGGTCCAAGCATCCAACATGATGCATATACAAAATGCATACACATGATCCAACTAATCATATCCAGCATCCAACATGATGCATACATACATAAATGATCCAACTGATCATATCCAGCATCCAACATGATGCATACATACATAAATGATCCAACTGATCATATCCAGCATCCAACATGATGCGTACATACATAAATGATCCAACTGATCATATCCAAGCAGAAACCAGAACATCATCCTGATGCCCATTATCCAGCGCTTACATCCACAGCCATGTGAAGGATCCTCCTTCCAACATGCTTGGAATGGCTTCAGCAAATGTGTCCATCACTTCTTCCTCGAAGTGTCCTCGATCTGAAGAACGCCAAGCCTCTCTCTGAAGTACTCGAACTTCACTCTGGCTAGTGGCTTCGTCAGCACATCTGCAATCTGCTCGTCCGTCGTAACATACAGAAGCTTCACAGCTCCTCTCTGCACCATACCCCTGATATAGTGATATTTTATCTCTATGTGTATCGACTTGTCATGAAACACTGGGTTCTCGGACAGCTTCACACAACTCTAGTTATCACAGAAGATACCAGTAGCCTCCAACGGGAGATCAAATAACTCAGACAGTAGCTTCCGTAGCCATACTGCCTCACAACTCGCTGAACATGCTGCAACATACTCTGCCTCAGCTGGACTCAGTTCTACGCAGGACTGCTTCCTGCTAAACCAAGAGATCACACCTGATCCCATACTGAAGCAACACCCAGATGTGCTCTTCCTATCTGCAGCACTGCCAGCCCAATCTGAATCAACATAACCCTGCAGCTTGAACTTTTGATTCGCCTCATACCTGAGCCCATAATCCACTATACCCTTCAGGTACCTCAGAACATGCTTTACAGCAACCAGGTGAACACTCCTCGGATTCGTTAGGAACTGGCTCAATGTGTTCACAGCAAAGCAAATGTCTGGTCTCGTGTTCGTCAAGTACATCAAGGACCCAATCATCTGACGATACATAGAGACATCAACTGGCTTAGATGAAGCATCACATAGAAGCTTCAGATTTGATGCCATAGGTGTGGCCATGGCCTTGTAGTCCATCATCCCGAACCTCTTCAGGATATCTACTGCATACTTCCCTTGTCCAAGGAAGATTCCATCACTTTGCCACACCTCCATGCCAAAAACAAATAGTGCATCAACCCCAAGTTCTTCATCTCGAACTCGGAAGTAAGCTTCCGCTGCATGTCGGCAATCAATCTATCTTCACCTGTAACAAACAGGTTATCCGCATACAACAATTCAAGAAAGCTGTCTTGAAATCCATCTAGTGTATCTTCTATTTCATCACTTTCATATTTCTCTATGCTGCCATCTGCAGCATGCTTGATCTTGATAGATCCATATGGAAGTCATAACAAAATTCCCTTCAGGTCTTGGGACTACATCCCAAACATCATTCTTCATGATCAACGGATCATGGCATTCCATTTCTTCATCCCAGATCCTGGGAACTTCAATATCTTCAATATTTTCAATATATATCTTTGTTGCTGGAACAAATGTTGTAGTCCATTTGTAGGTGAAGATATATGGTCTTTCCTACAAAACAGGTTAAATTGCATGATTAGAAACATCTCATAATTTTCAGAACAAATTCTTACACATAAAGAAATATGTCATACAGTCATGCAATTATCTTAGCCAATGCTTCAATACAACATTTATCCATATCCCGTAACTTTCTAGATGCCTTCCAATCTCTACCAGAACATTGTTAAGAGTGTGCACAACTCCCAACATGTCAGCAAAGAGGTTTCATTCTAGATAAGTAGCGATGGAATGTTGTACAGTGCCATAGGCTACTTACCCATGCATATTAGTAGTATACTGTTCATCAATGCAATTATTCTAATGTGCATAATACACAACCTAATTCTAGGAACATCAATATATACATCATTGAACAGTATTATTTAAACAAGCACATATGCAAGAAATGATAATTAAAAATACTTATCTTTGTTTGGTTACTGGGTGGACTCCCTCTGAGTCTTTGCTTCCTTGTAGGAGCTGCTGAAGTAGCTTCTTCTACACCTTTCTATTATGGAATGTAGAAAGATGGTCAACTCCCTCTGAATATCTGCATCCTTGCAGAAACTACTGAAGTGTGCTCCTTTGCTTTCTTGCAGGAACAACTTGAGTGTGCTCCCTCTTGATCTTTGCTTCCTGAATTACCTGTTCTTGAGCTCATATTCATCCTTGGTCCCTATGCATGCTTATTAGTATCATGATTGTGTTATCCTTGTGAACTCATATAAAATCATACATTCATTAGTATACTATTAAAACACAATAATCTTAAGCATGTATAGTCATGATCATTTCAAACAGAAAATAATAAGCATTAGCATTCAAGGTTTATGTAGGATTCTTATGGTTAGTCAAATCATAAGAAACATAACATGTCTAAACCTGTAATTACTCAAACCTATGACTCTTCGGGTTAGTTGAATCATTAATCAAGATAAGAGATATAATATGCGTAAAACCTGTGATTATTCAAACCTATACCTTCGTGATTCTTCTGGTTAGTCATATCATCAATTATGGTAAGAAACATAATATGCATACAACCATGATTATTAAAACCTATGACTTCATGAATAATCATTATCAACAACAGTATAAGATCCTAACACAAGGTAGGATTCTATCTTGATATAGGAAAAACATACCTGGATTAGCATGCTAGTTAGTTATGTCTAACATACTCACATGATGTCTTCTTGTTCTTCTTCAATGACTTGTGCTAGTAACCTGTATATCTCATAGGTTAGCCATTATAAAACCAAGTTATACATACCTCGTAAATGGATCTTCTATGAGATCCATGACAATGGATGAGTCTTTATCCTCATGTCATCATGATCATATGTTCTTGAACTGGGACATGATTTGTCTTTCTTGGTGTACCTTTCATGTTAGTAGACAACATAAACCTCATACAACACCATAATGCATTAGTACAATCATAAGTGTCAACACCCTAACCAATGAATATCTTCTATCATGCATTCATAATTTTGTTAAGGTGATACGACAAATCTAAAATCAAGATTGTACTAACCGTAATAAAATGAAGACAAACATACCATAAACTTAATCATGAACAAATCTCAAAACATACCTCGATGAGTCATACCTGTCGAGATCGCTTGTAATCTCCTTATGTAAAGCCTTAGCCTCATCTCCCTCTGAAACAGGAACTCCTTCACTTATGCAGGTGACCAATCCATCTTCTTCTAGGATTAACCCTATCCACTTGATTTGAAAAAACTGGACCTGGAGCTGGATATGGGTTTGTCAGAGAAACCCCAAAAATTCAAACTTTGAATTTCAAACTTCTGAAAGGATAGAAATATGTGCCTTGATGAGCTGATCAAACTGGTATATTCAGAATTTGAAAACTGCAAAGTTTTACTCCTCAATTTTGCCTTTGAAACTTCCGGATTCACTGGATGTGACCCTAAAATGGGGTTTGATGAATCCCACTCTTTTTCCCCATCAAAAGGTTTGATCCAAATCTCTAAGATTCTATTTTTCTGAGGAGCTTCCAGCCGTGGTCACAGATTTCAAAAATTCCCATTTTTACAGAAGCCCTAATTTTCCACTTTTCTAATCAAAGTCCCAAACTAGGGTTTGATCAAGCCCGGCCTTCTGCCCAACCAAAAATTCTGATCTTGGTCTCTAAATTTTTATTTTGATGAGTAGCATTCAGCCGTGGTCTCCGATTACAAAAATTCCAACTTTCTCCAAAGCCCTAAATTCCAGAAGCCATGAATGAAGGTACCAAAAAATAATTCTGTTTTGACAGAAATATGTACCTGGTGTAACTCCAAAATTTTTGATCCACAGGGTTTGAAAAAGTTTCTTGAGATAGCCTGACCTGTTAGCTTTCCATCCTGACAGGTCTGACCTCAATTGGATTTTCTGAGAGAGAGTTATGCCAAATGTCGCAACGTGACCTGTTTTGGGATAATACAGGAGAGCGAACTTGTACGGAGTGCCACGTGTCACTGTTTCAACTTCGGCCTCTGAAAACCTTTCCTGAGATATCTCGGCCTGTTATATTTCCATCTTGACAGGTCTGACCTCAATTGGATTCTCTGAGAGAGAGTTATGCCAAGTGTCGCAACGTGACCTGTTTATGGGATAATACAGGAGAGCGAACTTGTACGGCATGCCACGTGTCACTGGTTCAACTTCGGCCTCTGAAAATTTGTTTTGAGATAGTACAGTCTGTGTACTACCTTTCACTTTTCACGAAATGTCATTTGGAGCTTCCTAGCCCAAGTTATGACCTTTTTCCCAAGGTCACCTGATTTTGACTCAGATCTGGAAGAGGCAGAAACCCTATATTGTACAAATCATAAATCACAAAGTAAAACGAATTAGAGGTTGTCCTTTGGACAAAAGGTACATGGGGATCTTAGCTTCGTCCTGTAACAATTTCAGATCCGAAACATTCTTCAAAACGGATTTATAGCGAAAGTGCTACAATGACTGGTTTTTGCTATATCAAGCCCTGGCATCGTAAGTGCAACAAGTGTCATACATGCCATATCATGCCTTCTCTCAGGCTAGCTCTGATACCATGTTAAATTTTCAGAATTTACTTCAATCTGATCTAGGATCTTAACTGAGAGAACAACATGTACAGCATATCTACAGCATATCAATCATGGAGACAATAATGCAAGCACACAAGAGACACAAAGATTTACTTGGGGAAAACCATAAAGGTGAAAAACCCCAATAACTTCCTCAGAGATAGATAGAGCAATGATACAACCAACCAAGAGAGATAGCCATAACCTAGCAGCAGATCCTCCTCCTCCATAAGTGCGCCACTCCTCCTTGAGTGCATGTGTGAGAAGTGAGTGAGCAAATAGAGTGCCTCCCGCACTCTATTTATACTTGACTTGACTTGCCTTTTTACCTAACTCATGTAGGCTCGAACTTAACCACATAATATAATGCTGAGTGGGCCGACCCCCAATAGGGTGGTCTAATAACCCTTTGACCCACATGGACGACCCCCAATAGGGTGGTCTAATAACCCTTTGACTCACATGACTTATACAGGGCCGACCCCAAACAAGGTGGTCTAATAACCCATCAAGTATAAGTTATGACACTTACAATATAAATGACGACACTTCCTTATAGAGGAATAATACCATCTCTATAGGAATACAATATACATATATGAAATACATTCCGAAGTTACATATACATCAACATTACCAAAATCAAGTTCATAAGTGTAATTTCCCATGATTGAATCAGAAAACAAAACCGGTTCATTGGGATCATGCAATTCTATCACAGTATGTTTTAAGCACCTTTCTCTTCCTATTTTGATTTGATTAGATTTACCATTTTTGGGAAGCCATAAGGTTGACCAATCTGTTGAAAAAAAACCATTCGGATTTTGTGACCAATCTCTGCTTAAAAATAACCTGTAAGCATTAGGAATGTCAGCAACTACAATGTCTATAATTTGATAAATTGATGGGTTACTCACAATCCTGATTAGTACATCTTTTATTTCTCCTAAAACTTTCACATTCGAACGATCCAATTGTGTAATATGTGTTTCGTATGGAGTGTATTTAGCGTTCATCCTTGAACAAAATGAAAAAGGCATTACATTAGACGATGCTCCGGAATCGACCATGCAATTATGCACATTTCTGTTGCAAATTTCAAATGTGAGAAGAAAAGGAGGAGTTGTGGACTTTGAATATTTACCTATCAATGAGGTTTTATCAGCTGTTGATTTTCCTTTATTATTGGAAATTGCATCACTTTTAGAATCAACATTAGCAGCTGTATTACTTTGAGTAAGTAAACTCATTGAAGGAGTTAGAATAGGGCCATTGGGCATAGGATAAATCTGAAGCAGATCATACATACTGATATTTGCTCGTAATTTCTTCAAATATTCAATTATATCATATTGTAGATCTAAATTTGGTAGTTTTTGAATAGGATGAGATTGTTTAATAGGATGAGGAGTATTACTTCCTTTGGTTGGGTTTGAACTTGAGGCTCCAGGAGTACCTCTTGATGCTTTGCTGCGAGTGTTATAGACATGTTGACCTAAGGAGGAGATTTATTTTCAGCATTTTTAACTAAACTGTCCCAAAAATGTCCAATTAATTGTTGTGGTTCTTGAGGTTCATCTTCATTCTTAGAATTTTCGTCTTCTTCCTGATCGACAACTCCTTGATTCAAAGAGGATTCATGCATGGACAATATTGCATGAATAATATTAAATATTTCCTCATTGATCGCTACATCAGGAGGAATATTTGGTGTATTATTAGCAGTATATTGTCTAAACTGATTTCTAAAGTATCCTCTTGAATGTTGGAATATTCTCACCATCATTTTCGTATTTTGAATCCTTGCATGCAATTCTGCATGCATCCAGTCATCTGCATGCAATTGCATGCATCCAGTCATCATTATGGTAGTCTCCCAGCACCTAATCCTTATTTTGCAGCCCCAAGGAGCCTGTTTCTCCTTAGTTTTATCCCTCCTAGCCACTAATGCGCCCTTGTTTTCATCACTGGAGCACAAGTGAACCTTATTCCACCTATTTAGGAGTTACTTCAATTAGTTAGTTGGTTGATGGCTCAGTTCCTTGATTCATGGGATGATTGATTAATTAACTGACTAAATCACTTAGATAGGCACTTACTGAGAGTTAGTTGAGCTCTACTGACTATTGACAGCTCCTCATGCGCCCACATTGGAGTCTCCTTCCCTACATCATTTCCCATGCACTCAGTTAGACTCATTTGACTGACTATTTGACTTTTGCGACCACTACCATTGGTTTGGATGATGTCTCCAATGCTATCCAAGCTACACACTGAGGATAATTCTAATGAACTTAGAGGCATTCAAATCTCATTCATTGTATTAAATTATTATTCATTATTCAGAGTGCCATCTTACAGTTGATGTATGATACAACAATTTTTCTCCATTGTCTGTGTAATGAGTGATTATTGATTCAACATTTCTTCTTCTTCTTTCTGCACTACATTAGTAAATTCTAGTGATTTCTTCTACTGCTAAGTGATCCTAGCTATAAAATATTACATGGTATCAGAGCTGACAGCAATAGTAGCAGTTGCAGCAATTCCTTGAGTAGTTGTCTTTCATTGAGCACCAGAATCCTCTGCGTTTCCACAACAAATGCTGGTGCTATTGCCTTGAATTCACTGAAGAAATCTAGTGAGGTCTATCTAGGTGTGAAGGACTTAGTCACATGTGCTAAGTGTCCTAAGGCAGTGTTCAATTCGAATTGCAACAGATATTCTTTTCATAATTCTCATTTGTTTTGCAGGAATCTCCCTCTCTCAGCTTCAAATTCTTCAGTATCATGGATCTCAAGTTGAACTCATTCAACTAATTTGAATGGAAGGAAAAAATGGACATCTTCTTGAAGTCAAAGAGTCTTTCTAGAGTAGTGAATGGCTCTACAGTTGAGTCCACTGGTGCAGTAGAGAAATCCAAGTACTTAGACAAGCTTGATGAAGCAGTAGGGATGCTGCTACTTAGCAATTCTGAAGATTTGCACTTTCATGTTATCGATTTGAAGACTCCAAAGGAGGTTTGGGATAAGCTCGAATCCCTCCTTGGCCAGAAAGATGATTTGAAGGGGCATAAACTAGAAAATGAGGTCATCTCCTTGAACCCAAGTAGTTTCGAAACTATCACAGAGTTTCTCAACAAATTCAAGAACTTGATTTCACATTTGAAGAGGTATGGGATTGAGAAGGAAGAAAAACAACTCATCCTTGCCATCCTATCGAAGCTAGGCCCTGATTATTCAGTGTTTGTTTCAACCTTCCAGTCAGCAAAGTTGTCCATTCCAAAATGGAAATTCCCTTCGCTTGAAGAATTCATCCAATATCTAACTCTTGAGGAGGAGAAGCTAGTGCACATGGGAGTGATAAAAGCCAAGTTGGATTCAGCTTTTGCAGCCACTAAGTCAAGGCCGAGAGTGAATGGAAAAGGAAAACAATAAATTTCTGATAGAAAGTCGAATGATACAAAGCAGAAGGAGTCTCCCATACAGTCAGATGGAGCCTCAAATCCTAAGAAGGACAAGCACACTCAGAAGGGAAAATCCAAGTGCACATACTATAATCGAGGATATCATGCTGAGAGCTCATGTATGAAGAAGACCATAGATCTCATGGCTTCACTTCTTGAAAACAATAATCTTCCACTACCTGCATGTGCTAGAAAGAAAGAGAGTGAACCATCTGGATCTGAGAACAAAGAGAGGTGCCATACCCTCATGGCAAGTGCATCAACTCAATCCTCCATCATAGATTCTGGAGCATCAAGACACATGTCTTCCTCCAAGAATATCTTCCCTATATTCGAAGCTACTGTTGGACCATCCATTATGTTGGGGAATGATTCTAAGGTCTCCTCTAAGGGGATTGGAAGAATTAAACTAGATCATGGATACTTCTCGGATGTACTCTATGTCCCCACTCTCACTACTAATATACTTTCAGTATATCAGATGACCCATACTAGAGAGCCCAAGAGGGTGATCTTCTCTCCAAATGAGGTCGAAATTCAGGACATGGTATCAGGTTCTACAATTGCAAAAGGTGTTGAAAATCATAAGTCAAAATTGTATGAGTTCTCCCACTTCTTAGCTCTTCACACTCATGCAAATGAAGAGAGTAGATTGTGGCATGAAATATTTCGGTATATTAACTATCAATGCTTGCAAGACATGCATACTAAAGAGATGGTTGAAGGGCTTCCCAAGATCAAATTTTCCCAAGGCACCTCCAAAGGTTGCTTGAATGGAAAAGATCCAGTAAATAAAGTTGAGATAAACTAGATTCAAAAGGTAGAGAGAATGCTAGATCCAGATCCACAAGAACCTAAAGATCTATCACTTAAGGTTCGAACTCATATTGCATCATGGGCCACCACTACTGCTGCATCCACCAATGATCTTGTTGGAGATCCATCATCTTCAAGAACAACCAGATCTAATCTAATCTCTCACACATATCCATTTCTAGCTGAGAGATGCTTTCCTATGATTGGATTAGATCCAAATACATTCTTTTAAGGCTACCAAGATCCAAGATGGGTAGCATCTATGGATGAAGAGTATGAGTCTCTTCAAAGAAATGAAACTTGGGAGCTTGTTTCTCTCCCACCTGGGAGGAAGCTTGTTCAATGCAAGTGGGTTTACATAACTAAGATGGACTTTGATGGGGTCACTAGAAAATACAAGGATCGCCTGGTTGCAAAGGGTTACTCCCAATTCTATGGGATTGACTACTCATATACATTTTCTCATGTTGCTAATATGGATTCCATCCATCTTGTTCTTTCTCTTGCTACATCCAAGCACTCGGAAGTGCATCACATGGATGTCAAGAGTGCTTTCCTTCATGGAGATATAGAGGAGGATATCTACATGAAGCAACTTGAGGGGTATGTTGAAGACTCTTCATTGGTATGCAGATTGAGGGAGTCCCTGTATGGACTCAAACAAGCTCGTCGAGCTTGGTATGCAAAGATGGACTCCTTCCTTCTGTCACAAAACTTCTTGAGATGCAAATATGATTCGAATGTCTACATGAGACATGAAGGTGACTCTCTACTTCTGATTGTTCTATATGTTGATGATATATTGATTACTGGGAGCAACACTTCATGCATCAGATCTATAAAAATAGCTTTGCATAACTCCTTCTCCATGTCAGATCTTGGATTATTGAGACAGTTTCTTGGTCTTGAAGTCACTTTTAGAGTGATTCAGGAATCAAGATTGCACAATCCAAGTATGTTTCATATATGCTTGACAGGTTCCACATGAGCGAATGCAAACCAATAGCATTTCGTTTTATTTCAAGGATCAACTTTGAGGATGGTTATTCCACACCTCTGGTGGATAGTACACTGTATCGGCAGTTGATTGGGAGTCTATTGTTTCTTACACACACTCGGCCTAATATTTCCTATGCAATTAGTGATGTTTCGAGATACATGCAGGAGCCTCATGAGCTTCACTGGAAGGAATCAAAGAGGATATTGCATTACTTGAAAGGGACAAAGATTTATGGTCTTCACTATGCAACTGGGTCTCCCATGAACCTTGTTGGCTACACTGACTCAGATTGGGCTGGAGACAACTCAGATTGAAAGTCAACATCTGGTTTTGTTTTCATGATTGGATCTAGACCTATCTGTTGGTCAAGAAAAAAGCAGACTACTTTAGCTCTTTCTTCAGCAAAGGCCAGGTATAGAGGTGCAGTCAATGCAGCCACATAGTGCATCTGGTTGCGGGGCATATTGTCAGAGTTTGGGATTCTATTCATTACTCCACCAGTCATCTATTGTGACAATGAGAGTGCTATCAGGATTTCCATAGATCCGGTTCTGAGATAGAGAACCAAACACATTGAGATACACATGCATTGCATCAGAGGATTGGTGCATGATCGGACCATCTCACTGCTCTACCTTCCAATGGAAGAGAAGATTGCAGTCATCTTCACTAAGACATTCTCAGTGAATAAGTACACTTACCTTAGATCTCTTCTTGGGGTGAGTGATGTACATGATTGATCATCCTATCACAGTCTATCTTGAGGGGGGGAATTCTTCCCACTGGTTTTTCTTTCTTTCCTAACTTTGTTTATTGGTTTGAAGTTACAATCGAATTGAGATTGATGTCACTTGCTTTCAAATTCTACTCCATCTTGTCTTCTTTAGTATCCATTCATGTCGTACATGTTAAAATGAAATGGAAATACAGATGCTCAATTAGCATGTATAAATTATTGGTTTGTGAAAATGTTTGTCAAGGGAGATAAGAGTTGATATGATCCTCCATAATAATCCAATGTCTTATACAATCACCTCGCATTTGGATTTTAGGTCAATCCAATGTCTTATACAAGAACCTATCATTTTCTTTTAGATCAATCCAATGTCTTAAACAAGAACCTCTCAATTGCTTTTAGGACAATTAGGCTATTGAGGGTACTTGGAACTTGTAGACTGAAAATTTATCACCCCTTGAACTCTAATGTAGTTTGGGCCAATCGGGTATGTCTCTAATGCAAGGAGTGCATAGGAATAGAAGGTAATTCCTTTCCCAAGCCCCAAGGGTGGTAGAGTCATCGAATTACATCTTTTATGTTTCCTCTACATATGCATGCTTACCACAATGTTTATCTCAAAGAGTTAGCATCTTGATAAGAAGTTTAATTTGATGTTTTGGGATCATATTCTTCCAACTAGAACTCTCCTTTTCATCTCCTGTCAATTACATTATCGATGGAGGTTGTGAAGATGGAATTCAAACTTCACCTTAAGGGAGACCTCGAATTCGTTGGGGTCAATTCTTGGCTTTAATTATGAGAATAAGTTGACTAGAGGCACTAAAGATAACCTTGCAACAAAGGGTAGGGAAAGTAGTTATTCAAAGGAAATTTTAATAATTCATATTAAAATTATTCATCAGGGTACAAGACATGGTCAAGACACTTTGTCTACAAAGGTGGTTTCTCATGGTTAATCCTATTACGGTTATTTATAATTTTGTTAATTGTTCCTGCAACCTAGCCCATGATATGTCTTTTTTAAGCATTTACTATGTATGTGTTATACATATAAAATGGTTCTGTAACTCGCATGATTCCTAGCACTAAACAATGGACTTTTTCTAGTTGCAATTTTAGGTTTTATTCACTTATCATAAACCCTATGTTAATTATATGTGTTTTCAATGAAGTTTATTTGTTTATTTAGGTGGGATATTTACTATGATTGATTATCAATTCCTTGAACACATAATGGTGCTTCACTGTGGAGGTCGTCATGTTCTGATTGAAGTTATTCCAGGGATAAATGTCACTCCTAGAAATGATGTGGTATTTATCATGATATTTTTGTGAATTTTGAGATCAATTAAAATAACAAAGTTACATTAGTCAATCATGGATATACATGGTCAGAATGATGATTTATGTTGTATTGGGTTAGGTACTGATGTGAAACCATGCATTGGCAGTGACCTATTGCATACCGAGTGCATATTTTTGTAGTGCTTATTTATAATAAAATATGGCATTTCGAAGTACCATAAATTCATATTTAGGATTTTGTATGGAATCTTTTATTATGAATATTGTAAGTTGAGTGCGCATATGCAATTTCCATTTATTTCCAAGTGTTTTCTATTTGGGTTGTAAGTGATGGCTCTTTGGATTGTAAGTGATGGCATCAAAATATGCATCATTGTAGTTATTGACGAGGAAAATAAGTTGAAAACCATCTATGAAATTTCACATTCAAATTCAAACCATTAGAATTTTGGTGGATAAACATTCGTGATTAGGAAGAAATGGTTTAGATCAACTAAGAACATAATGTAAAAGAAGATAATGCACTTCATTCATAATAGATATGGCTAATTTGGAGATAAAGTATATCAATGGAAGGCTTTCGAATGGGGGGCAAATTTTGATGTCTAGCACATGAACCTATGAAACATCGCCAACACCACCACCACCACTTAGGTTGTAATGTTTGCACACATCAAATAAGATAAATCTACCAATCACCCACCAACAACCATTGGAAACTGAAAAACTTTGTTACAAATCCCAAGTATCTTTGAGGCATCAACACCATAAAAAAAATCAAAATTCAAAAGGGCTATTGCTCTTATAAGACTGAATATATCCATAGAGGTTCTCCAACAAAACTCTATTGTAGTCTATATATATTGACATTATCAACCTTTCAAAGGAAATAGGTCTCACTTGAGACATGTTTGATATTTTCCTTTAATGACCATGCAAAGAAGGAAAAGGGGGAAAATGTGTAGTTTCCATGATTAATTCTTTTAGAGGTTGCGAAAATAACTATTATAGAAATTTCCCATGTCAAAATATTTGGTAGGTTCCTAGTTTCATGTGACTTGACAAGAAAACTTATTTGATTGTGAAGTGACAAAATTTGGTAGAGTCGTCTTCACATCAAACTATGTTGAGATTAATAAAATTCCATCAATATTTATACTCCCTTTTCATTTTAGCATGTAAAAAGAAAAAATGATAATAAATGTACTAAAATGATAAAGTAGATAAACTTTACATGTCTAAATAATAAACTCAAATTAACAAAATGATAAAATAAGTTTCATAATTCCAATCTCTAAATATATTCTATAAATACTGTAAAAAGCTACATAAAGAGAAGAGCTTTGCACTCTAAACATATATAGAATTTAAATATTATATTGATTAATAATTTTAAAATCTATTAATTAATAATTATAAAATCTATAATAAATTTAGCATAAATTTGTTTTAATCTATCTTATCTTATAAATTACAATCTAACTATTATATTTAATTAATAATTACAAAACCTATATAATACATTAACAAAAAATTATCTTACTTCACATACTTAATAAACATAAAAACATAAACAAAATAAATGTATTTCACCTTCCATAGTAAAATCATTTTCCATCTTAAATCCATATTAATTTTATATACCCTCCCCAAAAATTAACTATAAATTGTAATAACTATTCATTAATAATTATAAAGACTTAAAATAAACTAAAATGAAATGTTTTTAAGATTCATCAAATAAACTAAAATAAAAACATTTTATTTTTCATCCAAACTAATATATAATAGATAATTATTAAAATAAAAGCATTTTATTTCTTATCTAAATAACATATAATAAATAATTATTACACATAACAAATATTAACCATTAATTAATATTTTAAAAGCTCAAAATAAACTATAATATACATTTATCACTCATCCTAATAATCTAATAATCTAGTTAATCTAAATAACATAATAAATCTATATTATGCAAACTCATCCCATCCATCATTGTTATTTAATAAATAATTATTACACAAAACAAATATTAACCATTAATTAATATTTTAAAAGCTCAAAATAAACTATAATATAAATTTATCACTCATCCTAATAATTGAGTTAATCTAAATAACATAATAAATTTATCTTATGTAAACTCATCCCATCCATCATCTGCACAAAGTGGATAAAACAAACCTTCTTTATAAAAATGATATACTAGCATTTGCCCCTTGAGGTGCAAAAGTGAACGTCGTTAGGAAAAGTGTGAATTTTGTAATAATGTTAGAGACTATTTTTCTTTCCCTTTAGTATACAACGAATCAATAAACACAAAGACGTAATATATTTAATGATAAGAAAATTGTAATTTAAGTGGGTGTACCTATTAAAAGCATACGTTTTTTCCTTTAGAAATGATATATTCAATTAAAAAAAAATGTATAGATATAAAATTGACTCTAGACTTCTTTAAAATTGTCGACCATATTTGAGAAAGGCAACCGATGACATTTGGTCATCGACCATATTACCACCCACCAAAGAGACCGGCGATGTTGAAGTTTTAACCACTTTTTACAAAACAAATACCTCATGTGACCTCCTCTGACCTGCTCGACCTGCTCCGACCTCTCCGTCTTCCTCTGGCCTCCTCGACCTCATGCGACCTCTCTGGCATCCTCTAACCTAATTTTCATTAAACAAAAATTCATTTTGACCTGTCCGAAAACCTTATAAAGTTGATGAACTTTTGCAATTGTGTCAGTGTTTAATATTTCCGACGTGGTGAGTTTGAAAACGAATAAGGATGAATGAAGCCTTAATGTTTATAAAATGTCATCACTCGATATTTAACACCTACAATAAAAAGATAAGAAAACCTGTTCCAATACTGTAGTTTATTCACATTGCAGAATACTCTTATAATCAAAGGCATCGAATAACTTGAAGTTTTTTCTTCAATACATTATAACCTTAATGAGACAAAAAATTCCAGATAAAAAATCTTTTAACTAATAAAAACAATAAATTTATACTGGGAAATGTGCAGGATAATAGAATCTAAACCCAACAATGCTGCAAAAATTTGACCATATACACTATTGACCTTATTAAAAATAAAGTGACATAGACAGTAAAAACTATACATAGACAGATCTTAGTTAATCATTATATTGGCTCAACAGCATATAGATAGATGTTTACATTCAGTTATACAACTGTATTGTTGGTGCAACTGACCGACATATTTGGACCGGTCGACAGGTCTTCTCCACTTATATTGCAAACAGTCCACCGAAGGTTCTAGTGTCTTGGAACATGTGCAAAATTACTGAACAAAAGTTGTGTATCATTCTGCTTTAAGTGATAAATGCAATTGTTATGAGTTGTCTGGAGTGGAACTGGGCGTTGTTGGTTGTTGCAGACATACCTCGACAATTGCTTCAGCTGAAATAGAAATTTGGTGATGGAAGCTCTCCCAATGGTGCAGTGTGTTCTGGATATCGATAGTAAGTGTTGTAAGAGTCGACAAGTGGGCTATCTATTCTTGAGTAGTTTTTCCCTGTAGATGAATTAGGTCAAAACCGAAGAGCTCCATTTTCTCATTTATAGCTGAAAGCAGTGTTAGAAGATGTGGTCGGAGTTGCTCTACTTTGTCAAGGTTATGACGAGCCTGTCTCAACCACCGTGCTTCACTTTTTTCCAATTTCTCCAGTTTCCTATTTTCCATTATCAGTTGTTCCTCAAAACTTCTGGCCATGGTTTCATCAGCTACTCGGTGTTCTTTATGAAGAGTGTCAATTGTCTCGCTTGTCTCCCGCGTTTCTCTAAACACGTTTCCATAATGTTTGTACCAATTGCAGAGAACGTTGTTTGTTGTCTTTGCTTCATCATTATACTGTATGAGCTGACCGTGTGCTGAGTTGAATGCTTCAAACTATTGTGACATCAATGACCTTGTTACTGTGGCTTGTTCTTCTCGGTCCTTGGTGAGTTGTTCAGACAATGCCGACACGACAGATTCAAACAACTGAAATGCTTCATCAAGTGTGCTTGTCCTGTCGGAGGTGACTGGAATTGGTATGACCTGTTGCGCTAAGTCTTGACACTTTGTCAGAAATAGAGTTTGGTATTGTTACACCTTGTGAATCCAGTCTTCTTCTTCCAATTGTATATGTCGCTATTCTCGGTTGATTGCATCAGCCAGTAAGTCGAGCTCTTCTTGTGGTTCCTGTTGTGGATGGTATGTCGAGATCGGCCCAAATTGGTCGAGATGTATAGATAAGCAACTCAATTGAGATATGCAGTGCAAATGATGTTGTTGTTGCTAAAGATCTTTCTCTTGGCGTCATTTTTTGTTTTGTTCCTTTTTCTTGGATTTTCCTTCATATTTTGGTGCCACTAATTGTTGTTTTGATTCTTTTTGAGTCTCGACTACTGCTGATGCCTGTCCTGTACGTTTTTGTGCTTCTTCAGTAGATTGTTCTGCTTGTATTGAGTTGCTTGATATTTCTACTGTGTTTGTTGGAAGTACTTCTTCAGTTGTTACTTGTTTTTCTTGCTCTACAGTCTCGACTGCTGCGTAAGTTGTTTGTTCTGCTGACTTGACTACTGGTTCAGTTGTTTTTGTTGCTGACTCGACTGGTGATTTCAAGGATTTTGGAACTGGTGTTTCCTGTTGTTGAAGTTGGATTGCTTCTGATGTTGTGGTCGTCGCGTTGGTAGGGTTGTGGAATGGTACACTTCTACCGATTTCACCTGTCGACGACACACGTGTTTCGTCGACTTGAAGAGGAGGGTTAGGATTTCAACTGGTAGACGGTTCCCGACTAACTACAGGGGACAAGACTACATCTAAAACTTGAACGTCAGGGAAATTTTTTAGTGATTTCACGACATGTCGGGGAGGTGAATGGGCTTCCATCGATAGATTGACTGGAAAGGAATGAACGAAGAAGTATGTTGAGCAAAAATTGGATTGTTTGTGTCAGGATTGCGCTGTAGATGGGTATAGTGCATGCCAATTGGTTGCGGTGCTAAGGTATCTAATGGATTCAAAAGTTTGGTTGGGATGACACCAGGAGGGGCAGAAACTGTCGGTGAACCAGTGTCTGCGAATACAGGTTTCTTGGTTATGATTTTTTGCCAATCTGGGAACATGGACGGGAGTTGAGTCATGAATTGGGTAATGTTGCTATCATTTTGAAATGTTTCTCGAAGGGGGGAAGGAAGAGTTTGTACAATATTCGAAACTTGAGATGGAGCTTGAAGTGCAAGTGGGGTACTTAACACAGGTGTAGAAAAAATAGTATTCTCCATGACAATGGTCGGCAATGGTGGAGCTAAGCTATCTGACAGGTCGACAGCATCGTCAATGATAAGCTTGACTTTTTTTTTGGGTTGAGGGTGCTCAGCTTCTAAAAATTTCTTGAACTGCTCGTCAACAGGTATTTTTTTCTTAGCTGCATCTTCCAATATTCTCATTGCGCTGTCATATAATTCAGTTTCATCTTCCACTGTCGTCTCGTCAATGGTCATTTTTCTTTTTCCCTTGCCCTGTATTTGTACATCTCTTGCTTATCGAGCTATGGATAATTGGTCGTCCATCTACTGGATGTTTTTGGTTGTCAAGGCGTACTCAGGATTGTTCGACAGGGTATCTTCATCCGATTTTTTAGCTCCATCCGGTGGATCTTGGTGTGGAATGAGCATAAGTGTTAAAGGTTATGATCCGGCCGCGGGCTGAGGTTGAAAAGTAAAATTTTCCATATATAGGAGGCTTTCATACACTTCTTCTTTCTCTGGATCCATTAAAGGTTTGACTATGGGAATGTCGACTTGGTGTGCCATAGCAGGAATTATCAATTTTGTGTTGGATTTCCTTTTAATCTCATTGAAGATTTCCTCGACCGAAGGGTAATAGTCGAGATCTTGTGCGGGTCTGGCTTCTCCTTCCAAGTACCAAACTGATGTATGGTCCAATGCAAGTTCAATGTGAGCGAATGGAGGCAGACTTCATCGAACATTCTGAGATACTCTCCATCTGGTTGACCGAACTTTTAAGTCTTTAAACCAGGATTCTAGCCAAATATTTACTATTGACAGCCCAAGTTTGTTGCCTCCTTTCATAAAGCAATGAAATTTCTACATTAACACAGGTCCTTCTTTAGTAAAGTATTTATTTCCTGCTGATCTTATATGCGTCATTGCTATCCAGATGATTAGAGATGGGTAGTGAATGGCCGCTCCATCCTCTTGGCACTTCATACTTAGCCCAGTTGTATATTTTGTTGTATGTTTCCATGCTCAAGACAGGCTCTAGCATTTCAATTTTTAAGTCGGATCCTCGACCGGAGATTGACAAAGCGGTCGACACGATTTGCACATCTATTTTATAATTTTCATATTTTATCTGGGTCACCAATAACCCCCAAGAATTTTTCCCAATTGGGTGGTCTGTAAACTGCTTGATCAATTCTGGTCTCTGTCGACTAGGTACATCTGCACCTTTGTTTGATAACTCTGTAACATTGTAGATGACCTCACCATTTATTTCGAGTGGAACGTCAAAATAGAATTTTCCATTATGATATCTGCTTACTATGAATTGAGCAATAATGTCTTTGAGCCCACCAAACTGTTCCAGCAGAGGTGCATTCATGTATAGCAGAATGGTAGCAGTCCGCAATTTCTGGGCTGGCTCCCTCCAATTTCTATTTGATTCCTTTCCCCACGCAAGAATATCTTTCCAAGTTTTTCGCCAGTGTGGCTCATGTACCTTAGCATTTTGAACCAGCTGTAACCGAGTTTCCAGCAGTGTTTGGGCCATATCCAACTGACAGACTTTAGTTGTGGCTAAACAGGTTGTAGTCTGAACTTTCTTGGGAACCATCATTTCTGTAGAACTCTCAGGTTCGCAAAAGGCTTCTGGTTTCTTTGAAGTCTGGTTCTCCAGTGCTTGGAAAAAGAGTATCCAACAATCTTCTAGGTCGGCATTTATGGAGGAAGTGTTTGGTGTGTGTGAATTAAAAGTAGATGACTGCATTAAATAATGATTTGACAACCTATTTAATTCTAACTGACAACCTATCTGCGCGTTTTCGCGTGAATGTGGGTTTTTCCCATCTATTGTTTGACGATCCCGACTGCTTGTTGCTTGTAGAAATTGTCGACTGTGGCTAGTCGGGCGCGATTGAGCAATTTGACCAATTGTTACTGGCTCTTCTCTTTGCCTATGTATTTCTAGTTGCTTTTCTTTGGTTGTACTTTGGGTAGAAGTAGATGCAATCTTCAGATATAGTTTGTTGTGTAGCTCTGTCATATTGTGTACCCTTTTATATATTTGTTCTTCTTTCAGAAAGTGATTTTAGTACTCAAAAGTGATTTTATAAGAAGCACAATGTTTAGCCATCTTGCCTTTGTTGTCATTTATTACAAATAGTTTTGTTCCAAAGTGAAAAGGTTCCAAGTCTGCAATAAAGGCTTCCACTACCTTAATCTTAAGAAATTTGTATCCACCAATGTTGAATGGTACAGGTGGGTAAGAGGCTATTTTGTTGTGATGGAGATAGTTACCAATTCCATTGATGAACACTTGTCTGATCGCTTCTTTATGCACAATGTAATCTGTAGCATATGTGGGCAATAAAGAAGGAGGTTTTGTGCCCCCATACATTCTAATGTATGTGCCTTCTGATGATAAGTAATAGTCTCCATATTCACCTATTACATCCAAGACATTGTCTGACATACAATTTACTTCTTTATTTAAGACAAGTGAATAAAAGGGCATGATTAGTTCTTTGCATAGTAATTTGTAGTACCATGCATATCAGTGAGCCCAAGTTAGCTGATATGCTACATGAATGGGAGTTTCATTCTGATTCCAAGTACATCCCAAAATAGGGAAAGGGTGGCTAACTAATATGCAATCGATAAGGTAGCTAGACATGAAGAATTCTGATTTCCCTTGTGAAAGGCCGATTTGAGCTATAGAAATGGTTGACGCCATGCTTTCTGAAATAATAGTTTCCCAATTGAAGATTGTACCATGTGTGGAAACATGGTGTATCAATGGAATCCAATTGAGTTTATAGTTGTTGGCGTTTGGTAGACCGAAGAGTCTGCTCAACAATAGGACTATGATTCTATAGGGGGTCCTTAAGTTTTGGGTGGCATATTTCTTAGTATGTTTGGGTCTAAGTTGTTTGTCTAGTAGCAGCATTTCCCTTGCACATTTAACATTATCTACATTGGCACGTATTACCCAATAGTCAGTTAAAAATACATTGGAGGTAGGTAGCTTCTATGCAACTGCAAGGTGGGCTGGTTGGAAGGATGCGAGCTATTCCCCAATGGAATTTGAAATTATCCTTGTCATAGAATCTACATGGGGTAAGATCCATGCAATAACCTCTGAGCAGTGAAACAATTCTAGCCATGTAGTTTCCTTGTGAAGGTTGGACCTCTTGATGTTTTCATAAATTATGGTTTCCCCCAAGGTTGAATTAGGTATTTTTTCGTCTCTGATAGCTATGTAAGACTCGCCTCATTTGAACTCAGCGGTGAGGCCTATGATGGGTTTAATGTCTTTAAATAGTGTTTCCATTTGTATTTGTTGAGTCGTTTCCTTTTCAAGGTCCATCTGTTCAACCTTTTGTCGATTTTTTGCAACATACCTGATTTGAAAACATACAGTGTGAATAACGAGGAATCTTGATTTAAATGTTTACAAGGTACCTAGTATTGAAGATAGAGGAATCAATGTTATTTCTTTAAATGTGTAAACTTAAACATACATAAGTTGTAAACTTTTGTTGTTTGTGTAAGTAGAAGATATAGTACATTTTGTGCTTAAACAATAGTAATGAAATGTTGAATCAATATAAGTTATACAACTATAAATGGAAAGAATACAACAAAAAGCAATCGCTTCAATGGAGCTCTTCTTTAGTCGAGGTCCGACTAGTTGTCAGAAATCTGACTCTTTTAAAAAAATGATCACTTTAAAAACTCTACCCAACCAACGTAAATGCTAAGCATTGACCATTATTTTTGGTTGGTAAATGCTAAGCATTGGCCGAGGTGGTCGAGCCTTTAAAAATTGGTCAGCTCTTAAGTATGTGGTTCAATTGATGAATAGTTCGTTTTGGTCGGCCTGAAGTTGTTACTGTGTAAACATTAACAACATATCGAATAGTTGATATGAATATTTAATTTGTTTTTCGACATTTTTTCTAAGATATGGTCGGAAGTGAAAATGGTCGGAGTTGGTTGAGCCTTTAAATATTGGTCAACTCTTAAGTATGTCACTGTGTAAAGATTATCAACATATTGTTGCTTGAGTGGAGACCAGGATCATTGACCGCCGACCAGGATGATATTCTTGCTTATGTCAACTATGGAATTTGACCAGTATTAGAATCCACTAAGAGTGGTTCGTTTGAGATAAAAAGAGCGACCAACAAAAGAAGTCGACGATTAAGTCGATAGAACTGTATTGAAACTATCTCTGGTCGACAAGGAAGACAATTAGTCGGTTGTCAACTTGGATACAATAACCATGTGTATTTAATATTTTTCTAAAGATAGAAAATAACAACCGAGAGTGTTAGCCAAACAGAAAACCGACTATCATTTCGATCACATTACTTCATCAGGCCATGCACACATTTTGTGGGCAAACCCTCGACAGCATAGTGACATTTTATATTTACTAGAAAAAAGACTAAGATGGGATGAAATGTGTTGATATGCTTGCTTTCAAAAAATTAATGATAACACATTGAAGTAAATAAGATAGAGTAGTACAAGAAAAGTGCTAATACGAAGATTAAATTTCTTGTCTTCTTTATAGAGTAGTATTTTCTTGTCTTTCATAGGCAAATATTCAATGATGGTAGCAATAGGAATGCAAGATCTGAAAAAAATGGAGCTGAAAAGGAGCAAGAATATAACTTTATGGAGCATGTGGCTGCAAAGACTTTGAAGCAAGTAAGTTCTCTTCTTGTATTATGCGTTGTACATAGGGACTATCTTTCATTCGAGAATACCTAGAAAAGGGAAAAGGTGGAGATATACGAAGGCTTGATAGAGATTTTACTCTTGATATTGCAGTGAATGTAAGTCCTTGTCGGTCAGTGTTGTCAATATCTATTGTTTCATTTTGCAAGGTCATCGCTTGTGCTTTATGTGTTGTTAAACCCCATGCCACGCGAAGTGGTACTTGCCTTCATGAACCCCTTGTTATAGGAGGAATGGGGACATAATTTGGATTGGAAGAATCCCATGGGGGACCATTGTAGTGGAGAAAATCAATTACAACATAAGATGGCAATGTAGGCAGTTGATCATTGGAATTGTAGACAATTGCAATAACTTTCCCAAGTGAGCCATTCACAAGTCTTGCTTAGACACACAAGTTGGATGTCAGAATGACTTGTTGACCAATTGCTAGTAGAACCTTGAATGGAAGTTGTTTATCATCTATTGAGCTTTGCACATGTTGTTTCTTTTGCTCTGCAAAGCAATGTGCAATTGGCATGTTGATGAGTTTTAGCATTTGTTTGTTGTGTAATGCAACAGAGATATTAGTTGCGTACAAGTGAGTGCATTGGCCAAATGTATGATTGTCTTCATGTGAAAGGGATGAGGTTTTTCTTGACATGAGGAGCGTCCAATATTCAAGAGTTGGTATTGCATTTCGAAGATTGAGTAGGAGTTGCCGAAAGGAAACTTGAGAAGGGGTGTTTCCTTGTTGTCGAAAGATGGTTGAAAGAATGACAAAAGTGTCAAAAGTACGCTAGAGAGCATTCCCTCGTGATGCACCAACATTCATGGGGATGTCCTTTACAGATGGTAGTTGTCCAAAATCACCAAGGAAGATGATGGAGCACCCACCAAACGGAGTTGTACATTGGGATGGGAATGCTTGTCGTAAGCGGTCATCCATTCAGGTTAACATTTTTGGGCCAACGAAACTCATTTCGTCAATGATAATGTATCGGATATGGAAGAATTGTTGTTGGAAGCTTGAAAGGGATTGTCATTCAAGAGGATGCATCTCTGTAATGGGTATGCGAAAGGAAGAATGTATTGTTAACGCATGTATGTCAAAAGAAGCAACACCGGTGGGAGCAAGGAGGAGCAAGGGTGAAGGGTTATCGACAGAGGCATGTTGGAGTGTAGATCTAAGGCAAGAAATCAAGAAATATTTTCCTGTTCCTGCAGTGCCTTGAATGAACATTTTGAGTGGGGGAAGGGTTGTATCATTTGTGGAGTGTGCGATGATAAGGGAAAAGGCCATGCGTTGTGTGGGAGACAAGGAGGTAGGAGAACATGAAGATGAGAAGGTGTCAGGTTCTACATGTGTAGACATTTGAATGACGTCAATGAATGATATAGTTGTTGCATGGATGTGTGAAGGAATATGGTTTTCGGTCCAATTGTGCTCTTTGTCAAAGTCGCGATGACCAAGCATGTCAAGGTCATCAACATAGAGGTTGTTTCCAGGGCAGAGTTGAGCAAGGAGGTCCCATTCATCCATGGAAGGGGCTAAGGGGAAGTGGTTTGAAGAAGAAGTAGAGTCATCAGAGGGAGGGGTACTGGGGGGTTCTGGAAAACGATCAACATGCCATGCAGTATATGTGTCTTTAATGCAAACCATATTAGAAGTTATGGCCAATGTTGTGGATCCAATGTCATTGTGGAGGGTGCGAAAAGGTTTGTATAGGAGGAGCTCACTCCAGTAAAAGGAAACAAATGAATCTACAATAATGGGTGGAATGGTAGTGAAGCGAGGAAAGACATGAACAATTTTGGGAGGGTAGTTTGGTTTCCATTGCAATTTCTTTCTACGAAGTCAGTATGACCAAGAGCATGCAGGTTCAAGAAGGGTAAGTTGTTTGAGTGCAGGTGGGCATTGCATGTATGCAGAAATGAAGGTGGGTGTTGTTGGGATGTCAGGAGAGTCATTGGAAATACAGCGGAAAACGCTTTGGCTAAAATTTAAAGATAGAAAGGAACGATTGCAAAGACAAAGAGGGAGTTTTTGGATCATGTGGAAAGTCTCTTGTGCACCAATGTCTCGCTCTGCAACAGTTTCTGATAGAAAATGTCTTATTGGTAGAAGGATGGGGGCATCATGTGGAGTTGCATGTGCAAGCCGAGAAAGAAGTGCATGGTAACTTTTTGATTTAGGATCCGATCTGCCTTTGTTGCATATTTTGAAATATATTTGAGGATAGCATGTGTTTGATGAACAATCCACTCGAGCAGACGTGAGTTTGATCTCCCTAGCTCAATGTGAGTCTGGAACAAATAGAACAGACTATAAACCACTTTCCTAGATCTAGTTAAGGATCAAGTTATTAGATGTCTTACATTAATTTTGTAGTCCTTTCTCTTGGATTTTGTTCCATGCCTCACGGTCGTCAAATCTAAGCTACAAGACCTGCCAAGATACACAAAACAAGACAAAAAAGTAAAAACATCTAAACGATAATAGATCTAAGTAAACAGTTAAGCAGGTAAACTACACAATATCATAAACACAACAATATTGGTGGAAAGCATTTATATTACTGTAAAAATAGGGAAAGTACATAGAAGAGAACGACTACAACTAGAGATTAACGAAGTAATCCTTCTCCATCCAAGCCAATGCCATATCCTCCCAAGGAAGTGTGAGTCTCTCAATGGATGAGTATAGATCTCTCTAAGATGATTTCGCCAACATGTAGACACTATAGACTTCCTCCCTTTGGAATGGGAGTGAGCTTCACTTATATAGGACTAAGTGGATAGGGTATGGATAGGGTAGGCTGAGATATGGTAGGAGAGAGATAGGGGATCCTTCCAAGAGGTTAGAAACCGAGTGCTATCTCTCCCAAAAGGTCAGGGATAGGGATCCATGTCAGCTAGCTTCGAGAATGGGCTCGAAGGAACTATTTTTATCCATTAACTGACATCATCGCACCCTGCAAGAGAGCAAGATGCCACGTCGCAGGTTGCATGAGGGCAGCCTGTGAAGACCTCTCAAAACCTAGTATTAATGGGTTTATATCTCTTCCAGGTCAATGACTTAGCCAAGGAAACTTTAGGGATGTATACATTGAATCTCATGATGGTAATATTTTAGGTGTAACAGAATGCTCCCCAAAGCATGAAGTTGTTGAAAATTGGACAGGTGAAATGCTTTGATAGAAGGAATGGCAATGGCTCGTCGGATGAAGGACGCTGCTGCAGTACAACTGACTCTGAGTACACAGTCTCATATTACGTACAACATGGTTTCCGACCAATACAATGCAGATTCATGGTAGTAATGACCAACTTAACATAATCATGGCTACTAGACACAAGCGTAGATCCATGATGAGATGATAACACAACCACGACCAATACAAATGTGGATCTGTGTGATACAACTCAATACAAACTCCATCGCAACCTGGGTAAAATATGACTCCCCAGGGTCTTCAAATTGAGCCCGCAATGATACGAATCTATCCATGTGATTACAAATGTCTTGACGTCGAACATGGTAGAAACCACTTGATTACCGGTCATTGATGTATACCGTTAACAAGCGCGAGGGAAATCACCATTGATTTCAATGATTCTCAAGGTATCACAATACATATCATCAAGCATGAATAAATGAGTTGAAGTCGAACGCGAGATGAAATCTTTCAATAAAGAATCAATGATGTAAACTCATGTTGAAAGCGAGGTAACTTGCCATTGAGGTGCAAGGCCAAGGTACTTGGTTGGTTTCTAGATTCAATCCTCGGATAATGATTTGAAGTCAACAAGGATGAATCTGTCGAAGGAGGGCCATGATGAATCCCCCATCATTGACACAAAACATGAAAAAGGATGTGTAGAGAAGATCGGATGGTACAGTAACATGCAAGACTAACTCAGAATAGACCGACATGATAGAAGGTGTACTGACTACAGATAATGAGTAGTGAAAATATTCTTGAACATGGGCATGGCATGCCTTGGTAGTATTGACTTGACAAGTTATGGTACCAACTCCTAATGCAATTGATGATGGAAGCATTCTTTGAATGACTCAAAGGAGTGACAAGACTCAGGAAGTAGGTGAAACTTGAGGACAAACGGATGATCCAAGTGCAGTATGCAAATGTAGATGAGTGCCATATTCAAGAAATGACTAGGTACTGCCACAGATAAAGGGTGTAACATAAAAGCTTTCCCTTTTCCCCATCATGAACGATGAGTGCCTCATGTGTTTTTTACGAGCTTGATGAGGGTAACCAGATGCTCGATATAGCTCATATCATAGATGAGTCCAATCCCAAATATTTTTCGAACCTGGGATAGGAGGGGTTCGTCCCATGATGGGCCCTTCAATGTGAAAATTTAACGAGTCCATAGAAGGTAAACTCAGTTGTCATTTCATGTTTAGAGAGTCTGGAAAGAACTAAAGAAGACTCCAACGGTCCTTTTTCATAAAGTTAGCCTCATCGCCCAAAAAAGGGTAAAACAACGCGGGAGAGGACTCTTCCAGTCATGATTGGCTGGAGTATACCTTTTACGTAAGTAGTGCCCCCTAGTCCGAAAAAGGGGTAAACTATCACCAGGAAGACGACCATTAAAATCCTTTAACAAGCGTGAACGTGACATGTTTGCTTGGCAATATTTTCATATTTCGAGAGCCTGAAAAGAACTTAAAGATAGATTCCGGGGGGGTTCCTTTTCCGTAGGAGTTTAACAAGCCCGGAAAAGTGATAAACCTATACTCGTTAGACACACCTTTTTACTCAAATTTTTAATGAGCATGATAATGGTATCAAAAGCACTCAGAATCTTTTTCATATTTGAACCAGAGCACGAAAAAGTAAAAACTAAGCTCAAACTACTTTTCATGTTTCAACCAGAGCACGAAAAAAGTGAAAAGTAAGCTCAACACCATCTTACTGTTTTTAACGAGCACGAAGATAGGTTGGAAGAATGATCATGGTGTTTGCTTCATTTTTTAACGAGATTGTAATAGAA
Source organism: Larix kaempferi (assembly GCA_027924585.1). NCBI lineage: Eukaryota > Viridiplantae > Streptophyta > Pinopsida > Pinales > Pinaceae > Larix > Larix kaempferi. The sequence continues at coordinate 5,140,536 of BSBM01000391.1, forward strand.
AATGAACTATGCTTGGGATAATTCCCATTGGCAGGTTTTGTAACAAAAAATGAACTATGCTTGGGATAATTCCCAGTGGCAGGTTTCTTCCCAACATGATGGCTAGAGGTTGGAAAGTTTGCCCCCAGCACCAAAAACTAGTGGCTTACTTCTAGTATGATTTCTAGAGGTACTGTTTCATTTTTCAGTGAGCTCAAAAACCAAAAAAGAAAGTATGCTCGAAAAATGTTCCAATTGATGGACTCTTCCCATCATGATATCCAAAGGTTGGTACATGCCCCCAGCATGATTGCTAGAAGTAAGTGACTTAGCTCCAACATGATGTGGAAAGTAGATCGAGTTGACTTCGACGTAACTTCCAGAGGTGGAAGACATTCCCCCCAAGCTTCATTGCATTCGCCTGAGGCATAGGCGGATGGAAAGAAGGTTCAGGTACTAAGTCTACGAGAAGACTCGATTCAAAGGGAAAGGAGTTGTTTCATTTTTTAATGAGCTTGACATAGGAAAAGAACCGTGCTCGTAGGAACCTATTTCATTTTTTAACGAGCTTGAAATAGAAAGGGAACTATGCTCATGAAATGGATTTATTTTTACACGAGCTTGAAATCAAAGAGAAAATTTGCTTGAAGGAATGGTTTTATTTTTTGGGCAAGCTTAAAACCAAAGGTAAATTATGCTTGGAAAACTGGTTTCATTTTATGCAAGCTTAAAACCAAAAGTAAACTTTGCTTAGACTACTGGTTTCATTTTTTAATGAGCTTGAATCCAAAGGTAAACTCTGCTCAAACTACTGGTTTCATTTTTTAGCGAGCTTGAAGCCAAAGGTAAACTCTGCTCACAACCTATTTCATTTTTTGACGAGCTTGAAGCCAAAGGTAAACTCTGGTCGAACTAATGGAACCTATCGAGAGTTCGGTAGTGTGCCCCCCAGCATGATGTCCAGAGGCTAGAGATACGCCCCTCATGTTTAAGGGGAAGAAACCAATAATACGTGTGGAACATTCAGGGAAGTCTGATGACTGGTAGTCATGCGATGATTGGGTGTTACGAAGGAAAGTTGATCAATGGTCACAATTCTCCCATCATAGGGAAAATGCATCACTCGAAAGAGTGTGGACACGACGCATTTCATAGCATAGACATAATCATGTCCAAGGAGTAGATTGAAACCTAAAGGACCTTGGACAACCATGACATCAACATAAACAGTTTTACCTCTCAACGTGATAGGTAACTGCGGGAGAATCCCTAAAGGTCCAGTAGGCCATCTATTGAAAGCTAGTATCTAGTCAGTGACTGGAACAAGCCAAGGCGAACCTATGGCTTGCCAAGTAGTTGAGGATAAAATACTAATAGAATCTCCCTCGTCAACTATAGTGTGAAATATTTCCTTATCGGAAACACCTATAGAAATATGGAAAGGAACATCTGAGGGGAGACGATATTCTACTAGATTATTCCAATCAAATGAAATAACCTCAGTGTTTGGAGGGGGTCCCGTGGAAATGGACTCTATCCCCCCATGATCGGAACTGACTAGAAAAACATCAGTGGTTATCAATCCACTCTCATCGGGGAGAGTAGGATGAGATGAATACTGTGTCAAGGTGACAGTTTCAGTCTGAACGCTCTTTGATAGAAGAGCGGGATTGAGTGGAGATGACGGTGACTCAATCACTTCACTCTTGGAAGGAAGAGTGGGATCAATTACAGATGAAACTGAATTGATCACTTGGTCAACCAGTGGGGGGTTGAGGGACAACTTACTATCACTTGTTGGAAGCACTTGTCGAGGACTAGTAATATATTCCAACCACCGTAAAGCTTCATCCATGCTTGTACAAAGGAAAGTATGGTGCATACCCTTGCATATCAAATAGGGATACAGAACTTTACCCTTCTGACCCTTCACCAATGGGTCACTGGTTGAGGGAGTGTCATCAACATGATGGTCAGAGGTTGACGATACAAGCGCTTTGGGGTTTTTAGACCACACTTCTGACACACGGGAAAGACCGGGACAATCCTTGAGAAGGTGATCACCCTTGTAAAGCTTGCAAGGGAACTTGGACTTACGAGGTGTTCGCATAAAATGAGTGCCATCATAGGCAGATGGTGGACGCTTGGTCTCTTTCTTATCCTTCTTCTTCTTAACCTTGATTTTCTTCTTCTTCTTATCCACATTATTACTAACACTACTGCTTTGATCAGGTGAGGAAGAAGAAATGGAAGAAGATGCATCCGAGGAAGAAGCGGAAGGATCATTTTGGGATGGACCCTCTCGTGTTGGAGAGTTAACATTTGATACAGTGGGTATAGCTGGAATCACCAGGTTGAATAACCATACCAGTAATCCTATGGTTAATCCAGGATAGTTTAAAGTGGCAATAAAGGGAGGACTAATATCTCCAACTGGAGGAAAGGCAAAAGGTACCCCTTGAAAATGGGCCTCTTGATTGGTGGTCCCAAAAGAGGTTTCCATATCTCAACTCGCTAAGTCCTTCTAATTACCATGCACAAGAAACACCACTCAAAACTAAAAGCAAAAGGAAAACTTGTGAAAGGAGTGGATAAAGAGTTAGGAACCTCACGGGATTGTCAAAACATCACAAATCGCTATATACTGTAGGGTCAAACAGTAAAATGCGACAAGGAGGATTGGGACTGTACCCTTGCCTGAATACCCGACTACCTGGATAGTACGTGCATAGTAATCTCCCTGAGTGCTATTCTCGGTGTATTACAATGTTAAGACGGCCAAAAGGATAACTCAGATGGTTTTAGGATTCCCAATGGTGTCTCTCGATATACTCAAGGTACGTGGGAGCTCAAATTCATAGTGGTGTTGTCTAATGCACAACCGTACGGCACAAGACCTTCCGATATACTACCAAGTACGTGAAACACCTTTTGATATACGCCAAGTATGTGTGGTACTTGGTGGGTACATGAAAGAGCTCGCTATTCCGATAAGTACGTGGAAGACTACAATACCCCCGGGATACAGTGCTGGAAAATAACGACAACTACCACACTTAACGACGTCAAAACACGTCTCTAACTTACACACAAGTTACTAAAAATTTTACCCTAGTTGTACCGTTAATTTTATCTGGACGGTTAGGTGAATGCATGAGGTGAGTACATAATCGAGGCCCTAACTACATGCAACAAATACACTTTTCCTTTGATAAAATCTATGTATGGGAGGGAGAAACTTCTTTCCAATTTTTTACCAAAGCAACACAATGCAATCCAATCCCAAATCTACCAAAAAATGACTATGAAGTATTATTTTCTTTTTCAAGCGAAACACAAAAGTAACACAACACTACTAAGCCAAATCAAAGCATGTTTTTCTTTTTCTTTTATATTTTCAAAACAAAAATGATGCTAAGGGATGAAAAGAGAGAGTTTCTAAGTAGAGTATGCAAGCTTTTCACTTTCACTACAATGGCCTAAAAGCATAAAAAACAAAAGATGCATTTAACTTTCCAAGCATGGAATTACTTTTGCAAAACTTGATATCTATTCGAATCTTTCAATAAAATGAGCAACTCACAATTCGTGAAAAACCCAAATAATTCAATTCTCTTTCAACTTTCCCAAAAGATCTACAAATGAGACATTCCAATGCATGTACAATTCTCCAAATGAGCTTGAAAAAACGATGGAAATAAAGTACTTTTGATTTTTCAATGGATGTATCAAAATAACAATTTGATAATAGCGATGTTTTTAAACATAAATACTGAAATGAAAAGATTACTTGCAGCACTCCAATAACTCATAAAATCTCAAGAAAATGACGAGCACTCATTGGACTGAAAGTACACACAAACACTCAAAAATCAATCAGTAACATGCAGCACTAAAGCAAGAAAAGCTCAAAAAATGTATGCAAATGAGGTCTGGAAATTGATCCGATACAACGACCACATCCGGAAAGGAGAGGAGAGAATGCAAGGGTGAGTGGATGCAGGTGGGGGGAACCAAAGTGTCCACCACTACCAAATTTCAGACTTGTCCAAGATGGAACCCAAAACAATTCCAAACAAAACCAAACAACTAAATCACACAAACCAAAATGGGGTCTCTGACTGGATCTTGCAGTACAGAGGGATTTTGCACACAAATCAAAAATGGAGAAGGGGTGCCTGTATGGAAATTTTGGCAGATCGACACAGTCTGTGCTTGTACACAGTGCGACATCGCAGTTTACCAATGCGGGAAGTGTGACGATGTCGCAGTATACTAATGAAAAGGTTGCGACGATAGGCCCACAGACAAAGAACAAAGATAAAAAATGACACAGTGTCGCTCTAAGTCCACTGACCAGGTGTGACAAGTGAGATTTAAATTCAAAAATGAACCAATTATCCAAACAATGAGTAATGAAATGGTTTGAAAATGAGAAGTACAAACTCAAAGGAAGGTAATCAAACTCTTCAAAGTGAAGATCTGATGGTGAAACCAGTTTAAGAGGCAAATGACAAATAAAATGGCTTGTAACAAGAAATCAACCGAAAATGACATTCAAATTGACAACTACAAAACAATGTTCTTCTCCAGTATGGTCGCTAGATTTGTTTAACGGACAATCCACTTGAGCGAACGCGAGCTGGATCTCCCTAGCTCAATGTGAGTCTAGAACAAATACAACAGACTATAAACCACTTTCCTATATCTAGTTAAGGATCAAGTTATTAGATGTCTTACCTTAATTTTATAGTCCTTTCTCCTGGATGTTGTTCCACACCTCCCTGTTGATGTATATGTAACTTCGAAATGTATTTCACCCATGTATTTCATATATGTATTTTATATTCCTATAGAGATGTTATTATTCCTCTATACAGAAGTGTCATCATTTATATTGTAAGTGTCGTAACTTATACTTGATGGGTTATTAGACCACCTTGTTGGGGTCGGCCCTTTATAAGTCATTTGGGTCGAAGGGTTGTTAGACCACCCTAGTGGGGGTCGGCCATGTGGGTCAAAGCGTTATTAGACCACCCTATTGGGTGTCAGCCCAACCAGCATTGTGTTATGTGGTTAAGTTAAGGCCGACCTAGTAAAGTTTATTAGGAAAGTCAAGTCTAGTATAAATAGAGATCGGGAGATCTCTATTTGATCATTCTATTCTCTCACTCACACTTGGGAGAGTGGCGCACTTGTGGAGGAGGAGGCTTTGCTGCTAGAAGAAGACTATCTCTTGTATTCTGGTTGTATCATTGCTCTATCTATCTCTGAGGAAGTTATTGGGGTTTTTCACCTTTATGGTTTTCCCCAAGTAAACTCTGTGTCTCTTGTGTGCTTGCATTATTGTGTCCATTATTGATATGTTGTAGATTTGTTGTACGTGTTGTTCTCTCAGTTAAGATCCTAGATCAGATTGAAGTAAATTCTGAAAATTTAACACTCGCGGTCGTCAGATCTAAGCTGCAAGACCTACCAAGATACAAAAAACAAGACAAACAAGTAAAAGCATCTAAATGATAACATATCTAAGTAAACAGTTAAGCAGGTAAACTACACAATATCATCAACACAACAATATTGGTGGAAAGCTTTTATATTACTATAAAAATAGGGAAAGTACATAGAAGAGAATGACTACAACCAGAGCTTAACGAAGTAATCCTTCTCCACCCAAGCCAATGCCATATCCTCCCAAGGAAATGTGAGTCTCTCAATGGATGAGTAGAGATCTCTCTAAGATGACTTCACCAGCATGTAGACACTATAGACTTCCTCCCTTTGGAATGGGAGTGAGCTTCACTTATATAGGACTATGTGGATAGGATATGGATAGGGTAGGCTGAGATATGGTAGGAGAGAGATAGGGGATCCTTCCAAGAGGTTAGGAACCAAGTGCCAGCTCTCCCAAAAGGTCAGGGATAGGGATCCATGTCAGCTAGTCTCGAGAATGGGATCGAAGGAACTATTTTTATCCATTAACTAACATCGTCGCACCCTACAAGATTGCAAGATGCGACATCACAGGTTGCATGAGGACAGCCTGCGACGACCTCTCAAAACCTAGCATTAATGGGTTTATATCTCTTCCAAGTCAATGACTTAGCCAAGGAAACTTTAGGGATGTATACACTGAATCTCATGATGGTAATATTTTAGGTGTAATAGCATGTCTAGAGAGAACAGGTTGGCAATCAACATTAGCTAGCCAAATTGAGAGCATTATATGGTTGTGAATATTTATAAGAGCATCATTTCTTGCAAGGTTGTATGTTTTTCGACCTTTTGTATCAATGAATAAGGAAGAGGTAGGTTGTAGATCAAAGGGGAACCCATAACGACATTGAAGAGATGATCCTTTTGTACGTAGGCAAGAAGATTCTGAACATTTTGTGTGCCTTTGGAAACAATTAACAAGTTCCTCATAGTCATCCAAGTGATTAGTTGCAAGTATGGAATGTCATCCAATGGTTCATGGATTTATAGTAGAGGCTTGTAAGGTTGGAGTTTGAAAATGGTTGACACGAGGATTCCATGTTGTAACAAACTTGTCATTGAACCTTGGTAGCATCTGCCCAGTCTAACGTGTCCCTATTGGGTGCATTTTCTAGCCATAAGAATCCATGTATATGCGCGGATCCCCTGTGTTGCCATTCATACCTATATGTAAAATATAAATATTAGGAACAAATATTTTGGGTTTTAAATACATTGAACTTTCATGGGAATATGAGTTGTTACCAACCTGCACCAGTAGTCTTTTGTAGAAAGGATTTTTTTAAGAACCTCTTCTAGGAATATTTTGAATCTATTGTCCATGTATTCAGATGCAACGTGTAGATTGGATATAAGGTTGCGAATTCTCCATTGGTGTTGTTGATTTGAATTGGATGGAGCTTTTCCAAGCATCAAGGAATGCAAATCTGGCCACTTTGTGTTAGCTGCGTTGAGCGTGAAGAAGAATGTAGGTTTCCCTTGTTGAGTGATCATGTCAGTTAGCTCACCTCTGCTTTTGTTCCAATAGGAGCATGTCCCATGAAGCGTGGAACCAAAGCGCATGACTTGCTCAACAATTTTAGCATCAAGCAAGTCTTGTAATTGTTGTACAAGTTCTGATATGGTTGGAGGCAATGTATCTTCAATGTTATGTTTTACAAACATGGAAGCAGTAGATTGGCTATGATGCCGCATCATCAGGTTTTATATGTAATAACTAAAACGAGTATGTTGGCCAAATCTATTGTCATGGTATCTAAGAAGGTGCAGTGCATAATTGTCCATACCAACCTCTTGAATGTGTGGTTGTTTAAGCATTGTGACTCCTGTGGGAAATAAGGTTGGGAAGGCCATTGAGAGGAGGCCTATTGTGTTATACTCATTGATAGGGAGAATTTCTATTGGGGGCCATTCAATGCAAGTTAGAGTTCCTGCATGGCTTCTTTTTAAGAAGCGTTTGATTTCATCAACCTCAGTTCTACAATTTGTTTGTGTAGATATAAAGGAGGATGATTGTTGTTCATGGGGTTCGAGGAAGCTTGATGATTGAATAGTAGAAGTTGAGGTATGTTCAACAAATGGGGTTTCAGCGGGTGTGACATGATGAAGGAGGGTTGAAATGTCAATTGGTTCAAGAGGCAAAGAAGATAATGCAATTGAGTTAACTTGGACATCTTTGTAGTATGGATCATTCGAAAGCTTATATTCAAGAGTAACAAGAACACGTGTTTGACAAACAAAGAAGTCATAAGGATTTTTCATAGGATTGCATTTACGAACAATAAGGATGTCAATGTCTAAGAGTAAATGAGGGAGGAAAGTGGCAATTCTAGTAATGTTTTGTGGGAAGATTAAAGTGTGGCTAGAATATGTATATTGTCCCCCACGAGCATAAGTGACTTGTAAAATTGGGTTAACTCAAGAAATGAGCATTTCTTCAACTTGAGTAAGGGCTTCTAGCACTGATGGTTGTATCCCAGGATCCATATTGTTTGCAATGGAATAGCGATGTCCATTTTGTTCTGCATTGCACCGAGAACATGCATATGCACAAAAAGAGTGTTTTATTTTAATTCCAGGATATGACTCCATGCATATAGAGCATATTTTCATGGGAGATAATTTGTCCAATATTGTACGGAATCGTTGCTGTGCACCATCTAGGCCCATGTTTGTTGGATGCATTGTTGTGGATGCGGATGGTGTGGAGGATGTAAGGGGAGGTTGACCAATGTGAAATGGAGAAGAGATATGAACAAGTTGATGAGCAGCTCTATATAGAAGGCATTGATGCTTGTTGTTTTCATTTTTCTTTTGATCATATAGAAGTCTTATGCATGCATTCTGTTGATGGGTGTGGACTTTGTGGTGCATTTGGTGTAACAGAAAAATACTATATATGTAATAATTGCAAGAGTAAACAAAGTTATATTATATAAGATAAATGGTTATCCATGTTGCATTTATGGTTCCTTTGGTGGAAGAGAAAAATAATATATATGTAATAATTGAAAGAGTAAACAAAGGTATATTGTAAAAGATATATGGAACATGCATAATTGATGTGAATTTGTTGCAAGAAAGAAATAAAGACACTCTTGAACAATGTTTATAAAGAAAAAAAGTATAGACTTGACAAAGCAATCTAAATTATAACTACAAATTTGAAAATTGCAAGATAGGCTGCAAAAAAGATGTGATTTAACACAATGGTACAACAAAACTAAATAATATAATATTCAAGATTGCTGATTGTTGGTTTCAAGTACCACCTATGTATAAGTGTGTACACAAAAATGTGTAGTTGCTAAGTACGATCTAGAAAGTACAAAAGTCAGAATTGAAGAGTAGAATGATGTTGGGGAAAGCGTTTGTAAAGGTAGAGTTCAAAGCTTGCGAGCAATTGGATGTTTATTAAGCACAATGTGTTCACTTTCATCAAGAGTATCGACAGGGGTCGATGATGGAGAAACCTCTTCTGACATCACAAGAAGCACCTTTAAGCAAGCATTTGAATTAAAAGTCTTTGTCTTTACTAATAAGGTTAGAAGGTACTGTTGAGCACAAATATGTTGAACAATTTCCAAGAGAGATGTTGGATCATTTGATAGAAGACAAAAATATTTTGCAGAGACCCCCATAAGTTGTTGCGCAACATCATCAAAAGCTATGATACCGTATAGTTGTCCAGTAGCATTTGTGATGTCAAGTTTGAGTATGTATCGGTAAGCACACTCTGTAAACTCCCCATCACATTTTGCACAATGCCAAACATTGCCAACTTTGTGGGAATTTTTTTATCCATGCATTGTATTCCATCGACAAATAGAGGGCATGCAAGGAAATGAAAGTCATTGATGTTAATATGGGTGATTGTAGCAATAATTGAATACCAAGTTGCCTTCTCAGAGGGTTGGAGATATTGTAGCACAAAGATGGAAATGTGTTTATAGGAGGTAGAAGAAGACGAGTTGGATTTTCTGCTCAAAGATGGGGAGGCTGAACGGAATCCATTGTCAGCAAACCATCCTTGGAGAACTTGAGCTTCCTCGATATCTGATTTATAATGAGATTGGTGTTTGAAATGGTTCCAATGGTTTTTCCATTGAATTCTGTAACACTCCCACCTTTTATTGCAAGGATAAAGGGAGTAGCTAAACCTCAAAGGTTTCTAAGTTGGGCACCCTCAATTGTGCAATGCTCCCCCCAAAGTGTCATATCTATGCTATACCCAGACATGTCCCTCAACCCAATTGTTCGACGAATGGTTTCAAAGCCATCCCTTTTGTGTATAGTTGATGCAGGGGAAACATAAATGACAATTCTGAGAAGGTCAACCATGGAATTGAGGGGTATAGTTTTGATGTCATGGATAGATTTAAAGTTGAAGCAATGAAAAGGAATAAGTGGGCACTCTTCCAAGCATCGTTGAATTATTGAGGAGGAGTTAAGGAAAATCTCGAAAGCACTTTTCAAATGGTTGTATGTTGGATTAACTGGTTTGATTGTGCCATTTGAGACTATGTAGACTATGCCAACTTGTATTTGGTCATATAATGAGGTAGCTAGTTCATTGAAAGCAGAGATATGAATCTCATCTATGGTAGCACTAACAAGGTCAAACCCAAAGAGTTGACCAGGGTCTTTTTGGTTGGTGTAGTTCTTGATACTTGTCTTTGTAGTAACTCGTCCTGGAGTGGTCCAAGTTTTGTTGGAAGGGTTGAGCCATGTGAATTGAAGAGTAGGTGCAACAAAGTTTGGCGTTGTAGAAGGTATTGCAAGTGAAGGGTTTTCGGAGTCAAGGGCGTTGTTTTTTGAAATAGATGAACTGTTGTGGGTTGTAAAGCTAGGTGTGAAGTTGAAAGGGGATGGGTCTCCAATAATTGTTGTTTCTAAGGTGACAATTTCGAAGGTTCCCAATGCGATAGTCCTGTCAAGAAGAATGAACGTAAGTAAGTATAAGTAAAAAATATGTTACGATTATAAGGAGTGAAAACTAAAATAAGTGAAAAGGAAGATGCGGAAAGCAAATCATACGTTGCATCATGTATAGTGTTGCATGTACACTTGCTAACTTTGATGATTGAACCTTTTTGGAGTTGGTGATTTTCCATAGTGCTATTGTAGCTAGTTGGAAGCAATGTATCGTGCTTATGAATTCCATCAGAGATAGAGATTCAAAAGCAGGAAGTTGTTGAGTTAAGAGAGCTTAGTCGATCAAGAGCAACAACTTGTACAAGTGGACATAGGTCAACAGCACCATTCATCAGAAGTGAAACAACGTTTTCGGTCAACAGAGTGTCCATAGCGTGGTACTGCGAATAGTTGGACTACAAAGGTAAGTTGGAGAAAAAGGTGCGATATTGATATTAAGTCTAAAGATAGAAGATGTAGGAGAACATGACAAAAGATCATTTGATATTTGATGCAATACATAGCAATATTTGTGGAAAGAATACATAAATGAAGGGCTTGAAATTGGTTTCAATTTTGGGATTATTTTCCTAGAATGGCAAATTTTATAGGAGACAAAAACTGTTGCGGTGCAAATTATTTTCCTAAGTTAGTAGGAAACATATATTGGTAAACAGAAAGAAATGAATATATACCAGTGAAGTAACCCTTTGTCTGAAACCAGTAAATAAATCGCGTACATGATCAAATACTTACTCTCGGGATTGAACATACAAGTAATAGGAGTAAATAAATGACAGTCCATTGATAGAAACAAACTCTAGTTTCCGACAAAAACAACCAAAAAAGATAGCAGAATTAGAGTGTAGTTTTCAACTAAAAAAAACAAAAGAAAACAGCATACTTTCAGATAAATTTGCTCTTAGAACCTTGTTTTTAAATATTAAACAGAAACAGTGACAACAAGATAGCATTGTGCATATACCAGATGCCTAATATAAAGATTATTTTTCTGCAAGGGCAACTTTTCTAGGAGACAAAGATAGCAGAAACAGACTCTGGTTTTCAACTAAAAAAAACAAAAATGGCAGCATAATTTTAGGTAATTTTTTGCTCTTAGAACCTTGTTTTTAAATATGGAATAGGAACAGTGACAACAAGATAGCGAGAAGATAGCATTGTGAAAATACCAAATGCAAAGAATGTAGCAATGCAAATTATCTGGCAAAGTTAGTAGTAAATAGGAGTAAATAAATGACAGTCCATTCACAGAAACATATTCTAGTTTCCAGCAAAAAACACAAAAAAAGACAGCAGAAACAGAGTGTAGTTTTCAACAAACAAAAAAAGCAGCATAATTTTAGTTAATTTGTTGTTAGGACCTTGTTTTTAAATATTAAACAAAAATAGTGACAACAAGATAGCATTGTTGAAGTGCAAATTATCTGCCAAAGTTAGTAAGAAACATATATTGGTAATCACAAGGAAATGAATATATACCAGTCAAGTAACCTTTCATCTGAAACCAGTAAATAAATCAGGTACATTATCAAATAATTACTCTTAAGATTGAACATACAAGTAATAGGATTAAATAAATGTCAGTCCATCGATGGAAACAGACTCTAGTTTTGAACAAAAAACACCCAAAAAGACAGCAAAAACAAAAGCTACTTTCCAACAAAAAAGGGAACATAATTCTGGGTAAATTTGCTCTGAGAACCTTGTTTTTAAATATTAAACAGGAACAATGAGAACAAGATAGGATTGTACATATACCAGATGACTAAATTAAAGATTACTTTTCTGGAAGGGCAACTTTTCTAGTAGAGCAAAAAATGAATGTATACCAATCAAGTAACCTTTCATCTGAAACCAGTATATAATTGACATAAACAGACTCTAGTTTTCAAGAAAAAACATTGAAAAAGACAGTAGAATCTTGTTTGAATATATTAAACAGAAACGAGATTTAGAACAAAATAATTATAAGAAGTGAAATGAGTTTTGGTTTGAGAGGAGAACCTTTTTTTGAACAGAAAACAAAAATCTTTGGCTCCTAAATAGGGTTGCTGGTCTATAAAAGAGCAACAAATTGGAGGCGATTCGAATGCTGAGAAAAAAACTGGGATTATGTCACAATAATAATATCGAAGAACAAAAGAATGAGAGAGGCTTTACCTATCGAATTTTATAAACGATCAAGAGTAAAGGCGGCGCATTGGTGTCTGAGCACATTTAACCATTGTTGCATTGAAATCTGTTCTCTTATCTCCACAACATCGAATATCCAGCAAGTCCAATCCATCAAATCCAGATATACGTCCATAGGAAAAGATCGGTACTATTGAAGCAAAGTTCATAAATTTGTGATGGATTAAACGCAAAGAAATCAATGTTCACGTGGGTAACCTTATAGAAGGTTGTTCATCCGTCATTGAATGCTCAAGTTTTTAATCAAAAGAATAGATCTCATAAGCTTTTTCCATGAAAAGCTGCACTGCTTGTTTAGACTGTATCAACCCAAATGCTAGCGAATTTGGTTGAAAGTCAAGTTGGTCAAGCCTTAAAATATTGGTCGCTTCTTAACTATTTCGTTGAAATGATGGACACTCTGTAACATATGGTTGGAAGTCAAAATGGTTGGGTCACTTTTGTTATAAAAAAATATGGTCGATAATCGAGTTGGTTGAACCTTTAAAAATTAGTCGACTCTTAACTGTGTCGGGTAACTTTAGTTTTAAAAAAAATATGGTCGATAGTCGAGATGGTCGATCCTTTAAAAATTGGTTGACTTTTGACTGTGTGGTTGAATTGATGGACACGGGTCAGAAGTCAAAATGGTTGGCTAACTTTAGTTTTAAAAGAAATATGGTCAATAGTCGAGTTGGTCGGGCCTTTAAAAATTGGTCGACTGTTAATTGTGTGGTCCAATTGATGGACAAGCGTCAACTGTTAACTGTGTAATTTTGTTTTCGATAATATTTGTAAGATTGGTCGGGAGTCAAAATTGTCGGGTCACTTTAGTTTAAAAAACATATGGTCGATAGTCGAGTTGGTCGAGCCTTTAAAAATTAGTCGTCGTGAAGTTCTCACTATGTAAACATGATCAACATATGAAACAATTGAAATGAATTTGTAATTTTGTTTTCGATAATATTTGTAAGATATGGTCGGGATTCAAAATGGTTTGTAAGATATCGTCGGGAGTCAAAATAGTCGGTTCACTTTAGTTAAAAAAAAATATAGTCGATAGTCGAGTTGGTATAGTTGATATGAATTTGTAATTTTGTTTTCCATAATATTTGTAAGATATGGTCGAGAGTCAAAATGGTTGAATTCATGGCCACTTCGTTTTAGTCGGCGTGAAGTCTGCAAATCACTGCGACACAGACGGGGGTTTGCATGAAAGGGGAAAAGTAATGCAAATAATGCAAATAAGATCAGCATGATCTGGTCGGCGTGCGCGAAAGCGGTAAAACACACGGCAGGATTCCATTGGATTTATAGACGAGGAATATTTCCAAGGTGGAAGGTCACGCTTCTCGTTGGTGAACGCCTACAATGTAATTAAAAAATGATTAATTAATATTATAAAAAACTATGATAAAAGATCCCAAAAGATATATTAAAAAATGATTAATTAATATAATAAAAAACAATGATAAAAGATCTCAATTCTAACTCTATACCATAGAAAAGGATCTTACTTAAGGATCACTCTATTTTCCATGATAAAAAATGTAAATTTTTCTATGTAAATCAGCTTACTAGTTTATGCCAAATTTTCAGTGTTTTAATCCCTATCCTGTTTTGAATTGGCTAGAAATTACTTATGAAATTTACAGAATAATAAACACACTGCAAATACACCTTAATAGGCAAAAAATAAATTTTACATGCACACCATTAAAAAATCAGACTCAGAATTTTCGGCCAATAGCCCTGGAAAAACCCCCACAGGGAAAACCAGTTAGAGAGAGAGAGAGTTATTATTTCTTCAGCAATATTTCAGTACATTAATTTTATAGTCAAAATGTACTTATCTCAACCAACCAAATCACCCAACCATCTTCCTCGATTTCTGTGCAAGGCTACCTCGATTTCTGTGCATAAATTTCTTCTCAAAAAATGTGCTAAACATAGCCTCGATTTCTGTGCCAACAACGTAGAAAATTTTTGTACGGTACAACAACAATTAATGCTATTGTATGGACCTCAAATACTGTGCCATTTCTTGGAAACCGTGCCCTATAATAAATGCCTCGGGAAATGTGTTGTATGGTACAACAATTAATGAGTTGTACGGTCCTCGATTTCTGTGCCAATGTGCAGCTGTACGGACCTCGAAACCCATGCCTTTTTCTTGCTGCAATGTGCCTCGAAAACTATGCCACTAATGTTATTGTACGGATTTGGGAAAATGTGCCCACTGAAATAAAAATATGCCTCAGTAAATGTGCCCAGAATCATGCTGTACGGATTGTCTCCTTGCCTTGGAATCTGTGCTTCTCTCGAAAAAAAACATGCTGGAAAAACCCTCCTTGAAATTCGAGTTGGTCACTCTCTTTTTCTCTCTTCTCTTCTTCACTCTTCTCACAAGAATGATCTTCTTTTGCCTTCCTCTTACTTTTTGTTCAAATCCTAGGGTTTTCTAAATCTAATGGATGAGATTAAATTAGATCGACGACTAAAATTAAATGCTCCCATTTATTTCTCATAAATATTAATTTCACTCACCCACTTAAATTATCAAAAAGTGACTTTATGGTTATAAAGTCTCATTAAATGCTTTTCACAAGTCATTTAATGTGAGGGTCACTTTTTCCCCCTTTCTAAGTGACTTAGGCAAAAGTCACTAGGGGAACACTTCCCTAGGTACAAAGACTAACACTCCCTCTTACTGAGGAAGGTGTTCTACACCACTCCCAACTTGTCTCTGAAGAAGACAAACTTGCCCCTCACCAAAGATTTCGTCAGGATATCTGCTATGTGCTCATTAGTGGATATGTACTGCAACTCAACTACTCCTCTCTGAATGTAGTCACAAATGAAATGGTACTTGATCTCAATATGATTTGACCTGTCATGGAACACTGGATTCTCAAAGAGCTGAATGCAACTATGATTGTCACAATAAATCACCGTAGGTCTAAGCTCTTGATCAAATAAATCTACCAACAACTTGCGAAGCCACAGTACTTCATAAGTAGCCTGACTGGTTGTCATATACTGAGCCTCGGCAGAACTCAATGCAACGGACTTCTGTTTCTGACTAAACCACGACACTGCTGCCGAGCCCAAGCTGAAACAACAACCGGAAGTGCTCTTCCTATCCCTCACACTACCTGCCTAGTCTGAATCTGTGAAACCAACCAAACTGACTCCACCTGAACCCCTGTAATCCAAACCATAGTCCATTGTACCTGCAAGATATCTCAGCACATGTTTTGCGGCAGTCCAATGTACACTCCTAGGCTCCACCATGAACTGGCTAAGAGTGTTCACTGCAAAACACAAGTCTGGCCTAGTGTTGACCAGATACATCAACGATCCAATGAGTTGATGGTAAAGTGTACGATCCACCAACTTACCCTCAGAAGCATGAAGCTACTTCCAGTTGGTGATCATAGGTGTAGACATCGGCCTGCAATCCTCCATCCGAAATCTCTTCAGAATATCAACTGCATACTTCCCCTGTCCCAGGAAAATATGTCCAGGCTCCTACCAAACCTCCATCCCCAGATAGTAATGCATCAACCCAATGTCAGTCATCTCATAATCAGTAGCAAGGTCTCTCTTGCAATGTGCAATGAGATGCTCCTCTCCAGTGATAAACAAGTCATCAACATATAACAAAATAATGAGAGGATCTCCACCAACCACAATGTAGTAAAGGTTGGGATCAGCCTCACTCTTCTGAAAACCCATCGAAGTCAAGTATGCATCGATCCTGGAGTACCAAGCTCTAGGAGCTTGCTTCAGTCCATACAAGGATTTCCTCAGCCTGCACACATGAGAATCTCTCCCATGAATCTTGAATCCCTGTTGCTGCTCTAAGTACACCTCCTCCAGTAGAAGACCATTGAGAAATGCGGTCTTTACATCCATCTTGTGGATCTTCCAACCCATCTCTGCTGCTATAGAAATCATTGCTCTGATGGAAGAATACCGAGCAACTGGCGCAAAGGTCTCATCATAATCAACTCCCTCAACCTCTAAAAACCACCGTGCCACAAACCGAGCCTTGTACTTCTACCATCCGCAGCATGCTTCACCTTGTAGATCCACTTGGAAGTCACAACAGACTTCCCCTCTAGTCTCAACACTATCTCCTCAGCATCATTCTTCATGATGTAATGGTACTCTTCCATCATGGCATTACCCAATCTATTCGGCATTACTACTGTCCTGATCTCCTCTTGGGGTCTACCAAATGCCTCTGCTTCTTTCAAGGTATCTTGAAGCCATTTAAGCTTCCTATTCCTTGAAGGATCCTCCCATACTGGTCTATCCTCATATAAGGAACTCCCAGAAGCAGAAGGTCCAACACCCCGAGGACCAGTGACCAATGAACCAGTCCCTGAAGAACATGTAACCTGCGACCCAGAACTTGAACCTGTCCCTGAAGTACCTGTCACATGAACCACTGAACCTGTAGGAGTTGTGCCTATACTCTATGATCCAGTCACTCCGGAAATCTGTGGACTCGAAATATGTATCGAAGAAGCCTGAGTCACATGAGGTATGGAAGCCAGTGGCTCCCTCTGCTCTATCTCTCTGAACTTCCTGAAGGCTCTCTCCTCATCAAACTACACCTCCCGCCTAACAACAACTCTCTTCTGGCCACGAAGGTAAAGCCGATAGGCCTTCGAAGTCTCATCATATCCCACAAAGATGCCTCTCTCTGCAGTGGGATCAAACTTCGTCCTCTTCTTAGAAGGGACGTGAGAGAAAGTCAAAGAACCAAATATACGAAAGTGGGTCACCTCAAGCTTCTTACCCGTGTACATATCCTCATGAGTCTTCCTCCCCAAAGCACGGTGAGGAATCCTGTTCTGCAGATAAACTACAGTGTTGCATGCCTCTTCCCATAGAAAGAACGGTAAACCCTGATCATGGAGCATCGCTCTCGCTGCTCCCACAATCGACCTATTCTTCCTCTCTGCTACTACATTCTGCTCAGGAGTGTAGGGAACTGTCAGTTGTCTCTGTATACCCTCGTATATGCAAAATCCATCGAACTCCTTGGAGATATACTCACCCCCATTGTCCGATCTCAACATCTGAATCTTCCTTCCTGTCTGCAAGGGCTTTAAACCCTTGGAAGACACTCAATACTAAAGGTGAATTCTTGCTCCTCAAGAAGTAGATCCAGGTCTTCTTGGAATAGTCATCAATGAAGATGATATAGTACTCAAATCCAGTCAAAGAGACTCATGACATAGGACCACAAATATCAAAATGGATCAAGTCAAGTACTCCTACTACTCTGGTGTCACTGCTTGGAAAAGCAGTCTTGGTGTACTTTCTCAAATCACACCCCCTGCACACATCGCTCCGCTCAATGCTGAACTCGGGTAAACCTGTAACCATGCTCCTCAACAATCTCAGAGCTAGGTGATGTAAGTGGGCCATCCTCCGATGCCATATCTCACATAGCTCACTATTGTTGCTGTGTGCTAGAGTGTGTTGCGGTTGAAACAAGAGCTTGTACAACTTTCCACATCTAACCCCAATGTCCATGGATGTAGATACTCCTGTAGTCCTGGGGAATACCTGCACTCTCCCATCCGAGAAACATACCCCAAGACCCCTGTCCTCAATGGTGGAAATAGATACACGGTTCTTCTTCAACCCAGGAATAATAACACATCCCTCAGAGTCATGGGACTCATAGACTCCCTCTGAAATGTAATGCCCCCCCGACCAACTGCTCTAACAATGGTGTCATCGCCTAGTACAACCTCCACATATGTACCTGTCTGTGATAGCTCGGAGAACATCTCTCGAGCACCTGTAATATGGCTTGAAGCTCCGCTGCCAATATACCAAGTACCAGTGGTGGATGCACTCGTTTGATGGCCTGCCAACAAGGAATGCTCCATCTCCATATCCACATCAGTGTTGGTAACTAAAGAGGCTCTCTCTCTCTCAATATGTCCAGCACACAGAGAAAACTCTCTCTGAAATCTGTCTCCAAAGTCATCAACCTTCGTTGAAGTTACAGTCTGTTGTCCCTTCCTCTTCTTGTTTGGACACTATGAAGCATAGTTCTTCTTGTTTGGACACTATGAAGCATAGTGCCTAAATGTTTGACAACCATAGCACTTGATTTTACTCAAGTCCTTCTTCTTCCCACCCTACTGCTGCTGCTTGGCCCCACCCTTCTTGGGACCCTTCTTCTTCTTCTTCCCCTTTGTTGTCAAAGCCACGTTCTCCTCATCTTCCCTACCCTGTGATGAATTGCCCTGTACAAGACCTCTCCTGGTCTCTTCCTTCACAAAGTCATCTCACTGTCTCTCCCATGAAGGTAGGTTCTCTCTGCCCACTATAGCCTGCACAAATGCACCCCAGGGCTTGGAAGCCCCATTCACTGTTGTACGCACAAGCTCAGTAGCAGTGACCACCTCCCCAACTGCTGCTAGCTCATCTCTAATTGCAGATATCCTGGCAAGGTAAGCTGTCACTCCCTCTCCACCATTCATCTTTATACTCTTCAGTTTCTCCTTGAAAACCATATTCCAGTTCTCATTGGTACTCTCGTACAAACTGGTCAAAGCAGCCCACATCAAATGTGCCCTAGCTTTGCCTGAAATGTGAGGGATGATATGATCTTTAACTGCATCAAGGATTATTGGGTCAGTGCAAGCTAATGAGGGTCACTTTTGGCGCGCTAGATGCAATAGAAAACTGAAAAAGCAGGCATCCCTCAACTTACTTGTATTTTTTGATCTACTTACGCAAAATATCTTGCATTGAGTAAAAAAGATGAAATGTAGGAAATTGAATCCGGTTTCTGAATATATAACTTTTATGTATTGAAAATTTGCATAGCTATGTCAAGTTTCATTTTTCCTAACAGACACTTTTTATTTTTCAGGAAAATGATAAGGTATATGTTTTTGTGGGTAGAGCCTTTGAGGGCCTAAATGATGGAATCAAGCTACAAAAATCGGCATGCATGTAGAGAACACATAGCACTTGTGCGCCATTATTTTTCGAAAATTAAATTAGTAATTTTATCATTTTTTTATAATTGTCTAAGTGATCAAACCTCAAAAATAGTACCTCTTTTGTGGGTAGAGCCTTTGAAGGTCTTAATGCAAAAATCTTGAAATGGGTTTTTCATAGAACGTGGAGGTTAGTGTCCTCTTGTGCACCATACATTTTTTTTTTTGAAATGATTGAGAATTGAAAAAGTTATGGAGGAAACACTAACAGTGTGTTTCATGAGTTAAGGAGGTAGGACAGAAAAGAAATTGAAAGAAAATAGGAAAAATTAATATTTCAAAATAAAAGTTATATATTTGGAATCTGCAAAAAAAATGCTATTTGTGTCTAAGATTTCGTCAAAAATGACTCTGTGTAGCATATTGTAATGAGTGGCTAAGCACAGGCTTCTCCAAAAACTGAAAGAAATACCCAATTAGCTTTGGTTTTTCATTAGCATAGCACAGGTTTGGAATTACCGAAGCAAACTCCAAAGCATACACATAGGATTATTGTTGACATGTGAGCATGTGACTTGGCCTGTTTAAATTCAAAAATATTGCCATGCTTTTAGATGTACATAACGCGTACTCGTTATATAACTACATAACGCGTGCGCGTTATATAACTACTTAACGCGTATGCATTATATAACTACATAACACGTACGCATTATATAGTTACAAAACGCGCTCTCGTTATTCAAATCATAAAATACATGTTTAATACTTGAGAAAGAGCGGGTGTGGAAGACTCAAGGGAATTTTTGTTTAATATTTGAGAAGGGGTGGGGAAGGGTCAAGGGAATCTATGGTTAATATTTAATAGGGGTGGGAAAGGGTCAAGGGCTTAGAAGGATGTTGGAAGCTTGAGTGGGGAGAGATGAAGGGAATGAGAACATGATGGGCTGCAGGGGGGTGAAGGGAAGTGGAGCTTGAGAGCACTATTAGGAGTAGAATAGGTTCTGAAGAGGTATAGGGTTAGAAGTTGAAAGTGAGACTTGAGTGACAAGGGGGAATGGATGGAGGCAAGGGGGATGTGAGAGAGAAATAAAGAATACAAGGGGGGGGGGGGCATAGAGCGAGGGAGGGAGAGGGACAATGGGGAGGAATGGATTTGGAGGGAGTGAGAGATAGATGGGGATAGAACGAAATAAGAGATAGGAAGGGAGGGACAGAAAGTGTTGGTGGGAGACATGCAGGGAGTGGTGGCGATGGAGAGAGAGAGAGAGAGAGAGAGAGAGAGAGAGAGAGAGAGAGAGAGAGAATATGAGAGGAGGGGGAAGGGACATAAAGTGTGTGAGAGAGAGGGAGTGATGGAGATATTGGGATAGGTTGAGGGAAAGATAACATGAGGGAGGGATAGAAGGTGAGAGACAGGCGATGAGAGAGGGAGGGAGAGAAGGTAGGGTGAGGGATGGAGGGATAAAGTTGGAGATAGATATGGATGGAGGGGGGATGGGTTTGAGAATGGAAAGTGACATAATGTGTGTGTATGTGTGTGTGTTTGAGAGAGAGAGAGAGAGATATTGATGGTTGGGGAGAGAGAGACTAGAGGGAGTTGTGAGCATCATATTCTCCATCAGCATCATATTCTTCATCATCATCATCTTCATGACCATCATCGTCATCATCAACATCTTCATCATCATCACCATCATCATCGTCATCATCATATTCCTCATCAAATCAACATCTCCATCATCATTATCATCATCTTCTGAACATCATCATGATCATCATATAAACATCACCATCACCATCATCATCAACATCTTCATCATCATCACCATCACCATCATCATCAAAATATTCATCGTCATCACCATCACCATCACCATCACCATATTCATCATCATTGTCATCTCTAGGTTCCCCATCAACATCAACATCTCCATCATCATCATCTTCTTCTTCATCATCATCATCTTCATCATCATCATCATCAACATCTTCATCATCATCACCATCATCATCATCATCATCATCTTCCTTGAATCAGATCAACATCTCCATCATGTCACCATCATCTTCTTCATCATCATCATCATCATCTAAAAATCACCATCACCATCACCATCATCATCATCATCTTCATCATCATTACCATCACCATCATCATCAACATCTTCATCGTCATCACCATCATCATCATCATCATTGGCATTTGTAGGTTCCTCATCAACATCTCCATCATCATCATCTTCTCCATCATCATCATCTTCATCACCATCATCAGCAGTATCAACATCTTCATCATCATCACCATAATCATCATCTTCATCGTCATCGGGTCAACATCTCCATCATCATCATCTTCTTCATCATCTTCACCATCATCATCATCATCATCATCTTCATCGCCATCTCCATCATCTTCAACATCTCCATCATCATCACCATCACCATCATCATCATCATCTTCATGACCATAAACATCTTCATCATCATTGTCATCTCCCCCTTCCTCATCGACATCTCCATCATCATCATCATCACCATCTGAACATCACCATCACCATCATCGTCAACATCTTCATCATCATCATCAGCAGCAGCAGCAGCAGCATCAACATCATCATCAAAATATTCATCGTCATCACCATCACCATCTTCATCATCATTGTCATCTCTAGGTTCCCCATCAACACATCTCCATCATCGTCATCTTCATCATCATCATCATCTTCATCACCATCATCATCGTCATCAACATCTTCATCATCATCACCATCATCATCATCATCATCATCATCATCATCTTCCTCATCAGATCAACATCTCCATCATGTCACCATCATCTTCATCTTCATCATCATCATCATCATCATCATTACCATCACCATCATCATCAACATCTTCATCGTCATCACCATCATCATTGGCATCTGTAGGTTCCTCATCAACATCTCCATCATCATCATCATTGGCATCTGCAGGTTCCTCATCAACATATCCATCATCGTCATTTTCTCCATCATCATCACCATCATGATCTTCTGAACATCATCATGATCATCATCTAAACATCACCATCACCATCATCATCAACATCTTCATCATCATCGCCATCAGCATCATCATCAAAATCTTCATCGTCATCACCATCACCATCACCATCACCATCACCATCTTCATCATCATTGTCATCTCTAGGTTCCCCATCAACACAACATCTCCATCATCATCATCTTCTTCATCATCATCATCTTCATCTCCATCATCATCATCATCATCATCAACATCTTCATCATCATCACCATCATCATCATCATCTTCCTCATCAGATCAACATCTCCATCATGTCACCATCATCTTCATCATCATCATCATCATCATCATCCGAACATCACCATCACCATCATCATCAACATCTTCATCATCATCACCATCATCTTCATCAACATCATCATCTTTATCATCTTCATCTGCATCATGGTCATCTTCATTGTCATCACCCTCCTCCTCATCATCATCTTTATCATCTTCATCTACATCATGATCATCTTCATTGTCATCACCCTCCTCCTCCTCATCATCTTGTGCACTTAGGCACTTAGGGATTAATGTTTAGAAGAGGGTCTAAAGGCCTTTATGGGGGAGGGGCTCTGGGAACAAGGTAAGACAGAGAGGGCAGGGAGGAGGGATAAAGGCGTAGAGGGTTAGTGATTAAGGGATAAGAAGGGAGAGAGTGCTATAGGGAGGGATAGTGACGAAGATAAAGAGAAGGTGGAGAGATGGAGAGTGGGGTGGTAGAGACATGGATGGAGTAAGGGAGAGAAAGAAACATGAAAGAAACATGTAGGGAGAGATGTAGGGAGAATGAGGGACAGATATTTAGAAAGAGATAGGGGGTATCTAGGGATTATTGGGAGAGAGCTAGGGGTATTAAACCATACAAAACATTTGTTTTGTATGTAACCATATAAATTATTAGTTTTCTTTTGTTTTTGTTCGTTTCCCTAGCCGTGCACCTAACCTATTTATTGTGCTTGACTATATCGCGTTCGCGTTTTTGCACTACATATCACGCACGCGTTTTTTATTTATATAACGCGTGCGCATTTTGTAACTCCACAAATAGTGGACTGTTGCTATCCGAGAGAAACTTCACTCTGTCCGAACCAAAACAACAGTCCCGCGATTTTTCGAACAGCACGAACCCGCCATTGGAAATTTTCACATTCTACACCAACTCCATCATTTTTTTTATGCAAGTGCGGCATTGAGGACATCTTTCATGGTTGCTCAGTGTGGTGTTGGGTTATATGGCCATATTTGAAGAAAATAATCAGCAAGCTTGAAGAATCTCCAATTGAATAACACCAAAGATAAGGCCTTTGAAAGATTCATTTTGCCTATATTTGAGGAGCACACAAGATAAGATATCAAGCTTCAAGACCAACAAGGAAGAACTTCCATTTGCTTATTATTGAAGAGCTTGTAATTGAGGAGCAACAAAAACAAACTATATTGAATTGATCATTGTGGTGATGGGGAATGCACGTAACCAAGTAAATAAATCAACAAGGAAGAAGAGACCTCAAGAAGTCATTGAAGAAGAGAAAGAAAAGAAAAACATATACATGATGAATCAGAGGCTTTCTTTGGAAACTAATCCAAATCCAATTGTAGAGGATACCACGGTTCATCCTATTAATCCATGATAAGATGGACCTTCAATTTCCACAATAGTTGTTGAACAAGCACCCCATGGAAGTAATCAAGAAGCAAAACGTAGGTGCTCATTAGGGGATGTTTCAATTCCCACTTCAAGTCAAAGTGATAAGTTACCATCTCAAGATGAAGCTCACGAAGAAACACCCAATTTGCTATCCGGATGTGGTTATACAAGCGATGAAGTCAGAGAGGCGGTGGACATTTTGCCTACTGTTGAAGAAGAGAATGTTATCCACACCATTGATGAGGATGTTGGACTTCCACAAGGGGATGTTGGACTTCCACCATCCAACTACCAGGAAGAGAATGAAGGACACCAAGCTACTACTGAAACGCCAGAGCGTCTTGGTGATGCGCTACATGGTACAATTCCAACGCCCTTACCTCCATTAGCAAGCACACGTCGAAGAACTCCGAAGCGTATACAAGTTGATGAAAGACTTATGAATTCCATTGAAGGTACGCTATCTAAACGTAGTATTGCTTATCAAACTCAACAGATACTTGATAAATATTTTGTTTCTAAATGTGATGGAGATAAATGTAGATTATTTTTATCATTTTTAAAATCTAGGAGCATTAATGTTGTTAGGAAAAAGTTAGGGATAAATATGATAAAGAATTCTAAACCAAGTTCTCATATAGTTAAAAGCCTAGTAGATGCATTTGGTAAAATTGGTAAGAACACACGTTCAAAGGACCGCAATGCTGCTCGTCATGTGTTGTCACAATCAATTGCAAATAAGAACACCAGGGCCCTTCGTATTCTCAGGCCTACATTCGAACTAGTTAATTTGAATGTAAAAACCCTCCGTAGGTATTCTATTAGAAGAGAACATCTTGACACAACCGATCAGACAGATTTTTGGGCCTTTGTTGGTCGGTTGCCACGTCGTGACATGAAGCTAGTTGATGCAGTAAAGGGACTAGTGCACAGTTTTTGGCATGATCACACAAGGCCTTCTTCAAACCGAAAGGATGTACTAAAACTAAGAAGGGGTTCAAAGGATCGTGAACCACATACTAAGCATCTTCTTGATATAACACAGACGGAGCTTTACGAGAAATTTAAGATTGAGCATAGACAATTGAACTTGGGGCAAAGATCTTTTGAGAAATGTAAGCCATGGTATGTTAGAATAAATACTCTTCATAACACTTGTTGTTGTAGATACCATGTATAATATGAATATTACTATGAAACATTTTTGTACATTCGTCGTGTGTTGCATGCTAACATTGTGCAGGATTGCTCCATGACAATACCACCGACTTCATCAAGAGAATTCATTCATAGCATCATGTGCAATAGGCCCGAGGGGCAAACATACTATGGAAAATCTTGTTTGGATGGAACATGCTCCAATTGTGCTGGAATGGCATTATTGAGCCAATGTATGCACGAGAATGGAGACAGTGAATTCGGGAAAATGGTTACATACACGAAAAGTTTCAAATATATCAACTATGAAATAGTCCCAGGGAAAGAAAGCAAAAAAATTCAATTGCTGACATCTCAGGTATGCATTTATATCTATAAAATTATGTTGTAACGGTTACATTTCAATCCTTACTTACAACAAAAAACTGACATTGAGATCATTTTGTGTCACCAGGTACAAGTTAGTGACTTCATCAAGGAATTTATTGAAAAGACATATCAATATGTTCAGCATGTCCACGTGGCATGATGGCAGGATGAGAAGTTTAGAATATGTAGAGATACATTTCCCCTTGGTACTATACTTTCAGTTGTTGATTTTGCCGAGAACTACACTCTGCAACCTCAAAATGAGATCCAAAGTCAGTATTATCACTCTGAGCAGGTTTCCTTGATGGTCCATATCACATATAGGCATGGCCCAAATAGCACTGAAGAGCAAAGAGAAATTCTGAAGGAATATCACTTCTACATAAGTGATGATAGGTGCCACGACTTCCACTATGTACGTCATTGCTTCATCATGTTCTATGATCACTTGAAGGGAAGGAACATACAGATGGATCGACACTGGATTTGGTCTGATGGGTGTGCTAGTCAGTTCAAAAATGCACGCATATTTCAGTGGTTGTGTTCATTGCATAAAAACTACAAAGTGCCACATATGTGGAACTATTTTGAGACTGGGCATGGTAAAGGAGAGCATGATGGAGCCGGAGCATGTGTCAAAACATCCCTACGAAGAGAGGAATTGAAAGTATCTACAGAATCTACTATTCTAAATGCTCAATCTATAGTTAGGTGGTGCACGTCAGTAATGGGAGAGGAATCAACTATGCGAGTAGAATCCACAAGAAAGAGACATGTGGAGAGATTTTTTTGGGAGGTGGTAGACATAGATCGTTCACATGCATGGGAATGCAAGACTGTGCCTAGGACTCGTGGCTTTCATTCGGTTCGAAGCTCTGATAACCCAGTATTTGAAATTTGGACCAAAAAACTCACTTTTTTTTGCCCGCCTTGTTGTGATGGTGACTAGGATGGGTGTAAATCATTGGATTGGGTTGATGGATGGGATCACATATCACTTCCACTTGATCAGCGTGCAATTGTTGAGTTAACTCCGTTGGAAGAAGACCAATCATCTATTTCTGCAGATTTTGATCATGTCTCAGACCTTGTACAACCCAGTATGATGCATTTCCTTAACATTTTTTGTTTGTTTACGTAGTCTTCAAATGCACATTAATGGCCTTGTATCGCACGAAAAATATTTTGATCATATACCTACAATCATATAATGCAGGGCACATATACGCAGTGGTTGCCTCAAAAGATACTGAATGGGGTGATGAATACTGGTTGGCACGTTGTATAGATGGAAAGCAAACCCTCATTATGTCCATGACTGACGATGAAAACAACCACTTTCCAACTGGGTCTATGGTTGTTAAAGGTGAATACTTGACACGGGACAACAATGGAAGAAAGAAGGGTGGATATGTTTACAAGGATTACAAACCAGGTGCAAGTGTGTATCACTTTACCAACTTAATCATTGGCACAAACCTTCAGGTACGAACAATGCCTAGTCGAAATACATCGAAGGTACGCTACTTCTTACCGGATACAGAGCACGAGAGACTAATGGAGACCATCAGTATAATAGATGATCAGGAGGGCTTGGTTGTATGATAATAGGTGGGATCTAGCATGATGAGGTACGTTACATACTTTTAATACTATACTATTTATACTATTTGTAATTAAATATTGATATATGCTCAATTTTCACATGTATGTTTCATATGAATATGTCAATTTTGCGTTCTTGATATGCCAAATTTACGTTTACGTTGTTTATAAATATGCCAAAAGTTCTCTTGTATGTCAAGTTTATGAATATGCCATTTTTTACATATGATCAGTAAACCCTAAAATTATATTATGTTCATCATATTGGTTATTGGCTTCACCCAACAAAATTAATTCAATTCATGCTCACTATATTAAACAATACACTTATATTAAATTTAATTCATGTCTTGTTAAATATTTCATAATGAATTAGCTATTTGAGAGCACCACCTTAGACCAAGCCATCATCATCAACATCTTCATCATCATCACCATCATCATCATCATGGACCTGCAAAACCCTAGTTTCCAAAGTGTCTAGGCAGGTTCGGGTTGGGAACACTAGCCATACCCGCCCGGTGGATGATTTTCCAAAGTTGACCCCCGTGTGAAAAAATTACACACTCCCACACTGAGCAAAACCCTAGTTTCCAAGATGGACCTGCAAGGTGACACATAGGCCACTGGGTAGGAGGGGAGGGGCACCCCTGGCACTATCCCGGTGTGCTGAATCCAACGGAGTCGACGGTTCGTCGATCCGAGCCACGGTCTTCATTCTATGGCTCGTCCCATCTCAATACCAGAAGGCCTTCAGGGACACCTGCTGGATACCTACTGGGGGCATAGAACTCCAACAATTGCATCCAAGGTTGATGCAAGCGAACGGAGAATCCTGTCACCACCACTAAAAGCTGCACTTATGCCCCTCAAGTGGGCAAGCTCAATCAATATCTCGACATTGGTGTCCATAGCCGCAACTGCAATAAAGACATATACATGGTATATAATGACGTCTCTTCAAAATTGAACATGTATTAAATCAAACTCAAGTAAGCAATTTAATGGCATTCACTTACATACATTTAAAACTTAAAATTAAACATTTGACAATTAAAAAGTAAGTTAGTCAGATTGGAAGAGAGGAGGAGGAGGAGGAGGAGGAGGATCAGGGCAGTGATGAGTTTGTTGATTCAGGCATGGAGGAGGAGGATTAGGGCAGTGATGAGTTTGCATGTATGTGTCTCAATGTCTCATTGTGATTTGTGATTGTGAATGACAAATGTGTTGTGATTTGTGAATGATCTACTTTCTATTGAATATTTCATATTTGTAATTGTAAATGTAATTTCTATTGAATATTTGTAATTGTAAATGTTAAATTTTATTGGATCTATATGTCTATATTTTTAAATTTTAATATATTTTAAAAATATATTAATTCTGGGGGTCACCGTGTCCTACACGTCCTAATTCTGGGGGTCACCGTCAGGGATCAAATTTGAAGGGTGGGGTCCCATTTCACTATGAAGGGCTATGAGATATTGAACCCTTCAATGCTTCCATGTAAAAATAAGTTATTCTTTTCATTTGAAAATGTAATAGTACATCAAAATTTCAATGTTTACTGACGTAGTAAAGTTGAGAGGCTTTATTTTTCAGTGGATATAGCAGACCTGTAAATTCATAGGATGTCAAAAATCTAGTCAGCCTTGAAGTTGAGCTCCTCAAAGAAAACGAATTTCTTTAAATATGTTTATGGCAGGCTGGCATTGCCAGCTTCGCTCCACAAACTATCCTAGAGAACTGGAGGAGATAGGGTAGGTGGAACTTGGAAGTAGCTCAACCACAGTGGAATAGGGGTATAAGAAAAAGCTTGTTTCTATTCATGCAATATTATATATTGATGGTCGGAACCATGGAAGCATGGAATTCGAGCATTGACTTGATACAACAAAGAAAACAAAAGGTGGAACTCGAGAGCTGCAGGATTGACTTGATACAACAAAGAAAACACAGGGTGTGAGGCTGGGAGCCGTAGACGGTAGGATTAAGTTGATACAACAAAGAAAACACAGGGCTATAGGTAGGGGCCACGGGCAGGAGAAACAACCTGCAACATTACAAGAAGTTTATGGATTGTGGATTTTGTCTGAAATGCCAAATTCGCGGGGGCACATTAACATAATCTATTATACATTGAATACTCAATTAACTCACGGAGTCAGCATTCACGAATTGGTATGTGATAACTTGTAACTTGGTAAGCCCGCTAGCAACAACACATATGAGCCACCTACCAGGTTTAATAATTTTGTTGATGCCATTAAATGTGTTAAACATGTAAGCGCTCGCTACAAACACGAGAACTTCGAAGCGTTCAAGCCATGGGCTGCTCAGTGTAAGCCCGTCCACGTAAGTTGCTCAATGATATTATTAGAGGCCCAATGGTACATGATCCATGGATGATCGAACACGTGGATATTGGAGAGTAACCGAGTCCCATTCCCAAGTCACCTAGCTAGTAGCCGCATTCCCAATTTCCCACTAAAAACTGTTGATGGGTGAAATTTGAAGCTACCCTTCTGTTGCAATTTTAAACAGTAGTGGTTAATTTAATTATTGAATGGCTTACCATGAAATTAAATTTTTTTGGCATGGTAAAATTTGAAGTGGCCTTCTATGACGTGTAAAATGACCTCTGAAGGGCCCTGAAGGCTTCAAATTTGAAGCCTGGTGGGGACACTCGTGTCCCGTGTCCTCGTGTCGGGTGACTTAGATGGATACATTGTAGAAAGGGGGGAGTTCTATTTTTTTCAATTTTTGGTTGGATTATGAATTTTTGAGTTTTTGAAAAGGGATTCATTTTAATTATTCACTCATCTTGGTTGAGGGAGATGTGAATTTAATTAGAGATTGGGTTATTCCCAATTTTATCAATATTACAAAACTAGGTTGTTTTAAACAATAAAAAAATAGTAATTTAGGTTAAGAAATGACAAAAAAATGGTATGGGTGAATGAATTACTTGATTAGATGACAATCCACCGATGAATTTGTCTCCCCTCCAGCTAAATCGAGCAACACCGATATTTGAGTGGGCCACAAACCGTCCTCGTCTAGGGTCTATTTCGCATTTCTGATGCGTGAGTGCCGCGGGTGGTCAGGAATCGTCGGGACTGTGTATTTAAATTGATTTTAGATTTCAATAACGAGTACGCGTTTTGTAACTACATAACGCGTACGCGTTTTGTAGTTATATAACGCGTACACGTTATGGTTACCTATCCTACATGTCCAATGACATGTTAGGCTCGGGTTTTACCATGGTAGGTGCTAAATATCAGAAACGCGTTATGTTTTATGTATCAGGAACGAGTTTTGAGAAAGTAGCATTGCATCTAAAGTGACCCTCATCTTCTTGCACACACCCTATTCTTCTAGCTTTATAGTCCTTCTTGTTGAAGTCTGATAATGTTGCTGCATCTGTAACAGCGGGAATCTGAACGGGGTTTGCTGTAGCATTTCTAACCACCTCCTCCCACAATTCATTCTCCTCTAAAATTAGCAAAACCCTAGCCTTCCATAGCACAAAGTTTCCTGTCGCATCTAGCCTATCCTCCAACCTAAGTCCTGTAGCCATCTTTCAGCCAACCCAACAAAGTGTTGTTCACTAACAGAAGAAAAATATTGAAATTACTGAGTTCTAGAAATTTCTGTGTCTGCAAAATATTATTGTTTTCTGCCCCCAAGCTCTGATACCATGTAAATTTTTCTGTGTAAATCGGCTTGCTGGTTTATGCCAAATTTTTAGTGTTTTTCATCCCCAGACGGTTTTGCATTGGCCGAAAATTACTTATGAAATTTACAGAACAATAAACACGCTGCAAATACACTTTATCAAACATAAAATAAATTTGACATGCACACCATTAAAAAATCAAACTCGGAATTTTTGGCCAATAGCCATGGAAAAACCCCCATGGGGAAAACCAGTCAAAGAGAGAGAGAGTTATTATTTCTTCAGCAATATTTCAGTACATTAATTTTACAATCAAAATGTACTTATCTCAACCAACCAAGTCACCCAACCAACTTCCTCGATTTTTGTGCAAAGCTACCTCGATTTCTGTGCATAAATTTCTTCTAAAAAAATGTGCTAAACACAGTCTCAATTTCTATGCCAAAAACCCAAAAAATTTATGTACGGTACAGCAGCAATTAATGTTGCTGTACGAACCTCGAATACTATGTCATTTCTTGGAAACTGTACCCTGTAATAAATGCCTTGGGAAATGTGTTGTACGGTACAACAGTTAATGAGTTGTACAGTCCTCGATTTATGTGCCAATGTGCAGTTGTACGGACCTCAAAACCCATGCATTTTTCCTACTGCAATGTGCCTCGAAAATTGTGCCACTAATGTTGTTGTACAAATTTGGGAAAATGTGCCCACTGAAATAAAACTTTGCCTCGGTAAATGTGCCCAAAATCGCATTGTACGGATTGTCTCCTTGCCTTGGAATCTGTGCTGCTCTCTTGAAAAACGTGCTCGAAAAACCCTCCTTGAAATTCGAGCTGGTCACTCTCTTTTTCTCTCTTCTCTTCTTCACTCTTCTCACAAGAATGATATTCTTTTGCCTTTCTCTTGCTTTTTGTTCAAACCCTAGGGTTTTATAAATCCAATGGATGAAATTAGATTAGATCGACGGCTGAAATTAAATGCTCCTATTTATTTCTCATAAATATTAATTCCACTCACCCACTTAAATTTATCAAAAAGTGACTTTATGGTTATAAATTCTCATTAAATGCTTTTCACAAGTCATTTAATGTGAGGGTCACTTTTTCCCCCTTTCTAAGTGACTTAGGCAAAAGTCACTAGGGCAACACTTCCCTAGGTACAAAAACTAACAAAAAACACACATGTTAAATAATCAAAATATAATTGTTAAAACAACTTTATATCACTCTGTATAAATCTTTGTGTTTGTTCTAACCCAAAAAGAAAATAAAGCTTTGATAGTTGTCATCTCGACAACCTGCACTAGATAATTATTGATTAATACAAAATGCTTGCAACGCCCATAAAGCAACTATGCTCAAATCATTCATCCATTGTAGAACGGCCTCTTCTATTTTGTTGATGTAGCATGCCTTCTTTCAATAGGCCCGCACAACCAGTTTACCTTACCCACTAATTTGGGACATCTAGAAGCATTGGGCATTTCCAACTACATCCAATGTTTAACATCTTCCTCCTCTAACTCAAAGAATGAACAAAAACTTGGCTTCAAAATCTTTGTCAACTGCGATAATCCTCCTATGCTCTTCAACTTTGCACATCCACTTGCCCTCAACTCCTCCAAGATATCAATGCTCCTATACTTAGCAACTCTTCTAACTCAAACAACCCACTAACATCTATCTATGTGCTCCAACCAGGGTATGTTCTTAAGCTTCACGCACTTGTCTACCCACAACTTCTCCAAAGATTTCAATGTTTCCGCACTTGGCAACTCTTCTAACCCAGAGCATCCACTAACATTATGGGTTAAAAGCTTTGGCCACTGCACCGACCTCGGTTTGTTTTTCATCTTCAGCATATATGCATATGAGTGAAAATGATGCAAACATATCACCATCCACCAACATTCCTGCAAAATGTTCAAATGTTTCAAGTTTTCGTTTTGCTTCTGAAGCTGCCTGGATGATGGCAGATACAGAGCACACTTGGAAAATTTGAAAATGGGCACGGAGGAAGTAGGTAATGTTGTTTTCCCAAGAATACAACTACCGAAACACACGGAACAGTAGGGAACCAGAAAAGAGAGTGGCCTAAAGGACCACTACCGAGGCGAAATGGTAGAATCAAAAAAATTAAAGTCATATTTTATTTTTATTTTTTCTTAATTCGTATGATATAAAATTTACAAACATGTTAATATATTTTATTAAATACATATAAATAAATAAATAAATTCTTTCTACATTCGACAAAATATAATCAGATTTTAGAAATATATATTATGTGCCTCTCCATGAACTAAAAACAACACCATACATTTTGTTTTGTTTTCTTCTTAGATATTTTTTTTATGATCATGAAAACCACACTTAGGGACTTTGAAGGATATTGAGCCCAATCAAATGAACCAATACCCATTAAGTCAACCAAGGCCCCACTATGGGCTAGTAGCCTCATGTTTTCTTCTTAGATATTATTTCTAGAAGTAATCCCGAATTGCCCGAAATAAAAAGGAATATTTTATCGATTCGACAATTTGGCCCGGAAGCCGGTCGCTGTCGCCGCTTCCCGGCCATATCGTCCTTCTGGCGGGGCCAACTCAAATTAGGATTCCGCTCCATCCATTGCCGGAAAGGCCCGAAAAGCTTGCCAGCATTTAATGCATGCCGTTGTTATTGGCCACCAACTACAATTTGATAATTCAAATTTACACAACCAAATCTGACGCAAACAATACAACACCTTGAAGACTGGATTTAACAAAACAAGAATTGAAATTTTATTTGCAATAATATGTGGAAAATGATTTAACAAAACAAGAATTGAAAATTTATTTGCAATAATATGTGGAAAATGAATTTTATTTACAATCTGATAATTCAAATTTACACAACCAACTACTCTCCCACAGCAATGGATGGACAATAGAGTGATTTCTCCCTTGATCGATGCCTCACAAAGTTGGATGCAGCTCTGTCCAGCACCCAGAAAATGGCTCATCTCAGCCATCAACGCCCAACAAATTGGTTTTCTTCCATTCCAACCATGATCTCTGCTCTCTGCTTCCAGTGATACATTGCCATGATATGAACACAGATATGAACAAGAATCACTGTTTTAACAGATAAGAACAAGAATCACTGTTTTAAAAGAGACAAGAATTCCTTATCTTCGATCAATTGCCATGATTTCCTCATCTTCAATGGTTTTCCTTCACAACAACTATCACCTCTATGGCAGTGGGACATACACAGCTGGATATCCACGCTTTTCAACATTGATATATGTTGAAATTCGTTGATGGTCGGAGCAATGAGGATGATTGTTCAACCTTCTGGGAAGCGGCCACGGCGATAGACCGTTCAAACGGTCGAATTTGTAAAATAGCTCGGAAAAGCAACACGTTTTGGTTGTCTTTTATTATACGTAAAACGACACGTTTTGGTTGTTTTTTATCATAGATAAAACGACACGTTTTGATAGATTTTTCAATTTTTAATACAAAATATTGAAATAATTTTGATGTTTAAAAAAAATCACAGTTGATTTATTAAATATAAATATGTTATAAATAGAGTTTGTGTGTATAAGGTGATAGTCTTTCAAAAGAGCCTCTTTCAACTATTCACTAGCGGAAGGTGCGTTGGTCTTTGAATAATTCATGGATGATCATCTTGAAGGTAATTTTCTGGTTTTTTTATTAGCTTATAAGAAGTTTTTTTTTAAACTGTAAATCTTCTTTTTTATTAGCTTATAAGAAGTTTGTTTTTTAAACTATAAATCTTCTATTAAATGTACTTTATATTTTGATTTACTTTATATTTTGATTGGCTCTTTTTTTAAGCTGTTCATTAGATATACTTTATTAATTTAAAATAATTTTTGTCGCAAGATTTATGTGTTGAATAGATGTAAATCTTCTAGTAGATGTATTTTATATTTTGATTGGCTCTTTTTTGAAGCTGTTGTCAGATATACTTTATTAATTTAAAATAATTTTTGTTGCAAGATTTAAAATTTATGTGTTGATTAGATTTTTTTTTGAAAAATCTAAAAATAATTTTGATTTATTTAATTAATAAATAAATTTAAATTTAAATCAAATTATTTATGTATCATGTCATTTACAAGAATTAAATGTGGTTGAGGAGGGGTAACAAGTAGTTCTCCTAATCACTTACAAAATATTTAATGTACAAAAAAAAGTTATCAATATATTTTATATGGTTGGAAATAAATATAAAATTAAATAATTGAATACAGTAATAATAAGTAAAAAAAATATTGATAAACTTTTTCAAACCTGAAACAAATCCCACTAAGGCTATAGCAACTTCCCTGCCTTAAAAAAAATATTAAAATCAAAATTTAGTAATCAAAGTTTTAATTTTTTATTTAAATTTATAAAAAGCCAATAATTTTTTCATTTTTTCATTGAAAATGTCAATTTCATTTTACAAGTGATATAGCAACAGCGTGATTGGGAAAGATTTTATTTTCTATAAATACAAATTGCCAACCACTACTATTTGCTTTCAAAAGAAATAATCAGACAGCATACTACTTGCTTTCAAAAGAAATAATTCACTAAAAACATTTAACAAAAGACAATAATAAAAATAAAAATACATTAAAATGAGATAAGACCCTTTCAATTCATTAATTAACTCTGCAAACAGCAAAGCATACAAAACTTGGCTAAACCCCAAAAAAATTGGTGTGGGATTATGAAATTATGAACACGTAAAAAACAACCAATATAGTCTACCATAGTTGTGAAATGTGAACAAAGTTGAGAAAAATAAACTATATACAGACATAAAAATTGAAAAGCATTCTAGTGAAAAACAATATGTGCAAATCACTATTCTTTTTTATTATAAAGAACAAAATAAGTCATTGGATTTAACTCAATTTCTTAGTACTTTTTGAGAAGAAATATTTCTATTACAAAAATATTTGATTTTGAACGATTTTGTTCATAAATATTTATCGAAAAAATATTTGATTTTACACGATTTTGTTGATAAATATCTACCGAAATCTTAGAGCTAAAGAATTCACATTTGATAATAGACAAGGAAATAAACTTAAAACTTTAGCTTGATTAGAATGTTGATAGTAAATCCTCAAAAATAAAAAGATGAAAGGGTGAGTGGCAAAGAAAACCTTTAAATTAAAAGATTGGTCTAATCGTCGAGGCTTTACAAAGCATTAGCCATTTCAAATATTTGACGAGCATTTCAAACATACAGTCAATCCAAAACCGACATACAACACGGATTAATAGGCTTCAAGCATTTCTATATGAAATGCTTGCCTCCAATTTAATGGAAACTAATTTGTTATTTTTCAATTCAAACCGATAGATAGGAACGAGGTTTTGCATAGGCTCACATGAGGGTTTTCACAGTCACGGGGAGTTGCTCATGCAACCCCTAAAACCCTCTTTTCCTCTATCTTTCTATGTCACATTTTCTCCTTTTCTCATAGTTGTAGCAGCTCCAGACATTTTCGGTCAAACACGTAGGTACTGCTGCCACACGGGAACTGATGACTTTCGACGGTGAAGAAGTTGTGGACTATTCAGAAGACTCGTGGAAAGGACAACAAGTCTTTGTTTCTCTATTTGCTCGTAACACACATTTTTCTGACTACTCCTCATCAAACTTTCCCTCCCAACACCCTCCAGAAACGACAGCTGGGTTTTCAACCCCCTCCATCAGTTTTATGGCCACTACTGTCAACACCCCTCCGTCGGATCTCCCTCCTGAGTCGACTGCACCAGTTACACTGTTCTCGTTAGCCGTTAAGCCCCTTGACCCGATGTTAGGAGGAAACCCTTATACCTTATTTTCTTCGCAGATTCCTTCTGATCTAGGGTTTGGTCTCCAAACCGACTCCACCATCCTTCACATAAACCCTACCAACGAACCTTTTCTACAACCCTCCTTCCCCTTGGAACTAACTCCACTTACAGGATTTGAACTTTTGGAAGCTGGGTGACCCTGCTCTCTCTCTGAGCATTTAGATATGCAAACTTCCTTCCCTGCCGAAGGGTATTCACAACAAAGTCTTGAGGGTTTCATTCAATATTTTCTTCGACCTGTCGATATGTAAGGAAACCCCATTGATCCAAACTCTGGAAAGAGCGGCAATGGAAAAAAAGAGGGATCGAAGAGAAGCAATACTGCGTCATAGGACTTAGCCAAAAAACAAAGAAGGAATAAGTGCGTAATTGTAACGAAAAGTCCACTCAATCTGATCTATGGG
Source organism: Larix kaempferi (assembly GCA_027924585.1). Lineage (NCBI taxonomy): Eukaryota > Viridiplantae > Streptophyta > Pinopsida > Pinales > Pinaceae > Larix > Larix kaempferi. The sequence goes on from BSBM01000391.1 coordinate 5,177,914, forward strand.
GTAAATGTCTCTATAGGTCAAGCGGTCGAGATGGTGGAGATGACAATCGTAGGTAAAATTAGAGGATGGTACCCTAGCCTTGAAGTTTGGAGGACTGGGTAAGAAAAAGATGGACAGATTTGTTACAATATGCACCAGAAACCAGTGCCCTGGCTAAAGGATGGTCCGTATTCAAACTCAATAGTACTGAAGATGTCAATAAGGTCCGCCAGAAACAATGGATCTTTGGATCTATTCCTATCATCTTCAAAAAATGGACACCATTGTTCAATGAAAACTGTGAAAGATTGGACACACAACCTATGTGGGTACGTCTACCTAGCCTTCCTTGGGACATCAGAAATTATTTGGGAGCTTTTATAGATGCGGAATTATCTTTTCAAAACACAAGAAGAAGGTTTGTAGCGCACATTCTTATATCCCTAAATATCATAACTGGATTGCAAGAAGACCTAAACCTAATCTAGGGAAACGAATGTTGCCGACAGAATCTGGACTATAAAGGAATCCCTTTTCGCTATCACAGATGCCATGAAATAGGACACGTAGCGAAAAAATGCAAAGTGCTCTTCTCAAAGAATCGTGCAAGGAAAATATGGGGTATTAGAGATGGTTTGGACCGAGAGGAAGACATAACCAAACATTGGCGCAAGGAATCAAGGCCCAACAAGTCTAAAGTTGGACCTTTGTTTGACTCCGAACGTCCTAAATGTCCGTCAGAAGAACCTCTTTTTGAGTTGGACATTGAATATGCTCAACAACCTCATCAAGTTTTGGAACCCTCTTCGGATAAGATAGATTTTCCTTCTACTAGCATTCTTTCATTAGAACAATCGTTGAATGCTTTACATTTTGAGAATCTGGACTCTGAGCATCAACCTCCTTTTTCACACTCTTCTCCTATCCCTCCCCACTCAACTTCTTTGCTCCCCCCACCTAGGTCTGCGGATGTGTCTATCCCATCCTCTTTTCCTGTACCCTCCTCATCCTCTAACCCCTTTATTTCATAATCCTCCCTCCACTCTACAACCTCAACCATCCTCTTTCACTTCAGATCCAAAGATATTCCGAAGAATCCATACCTCCCCCTTTTGGAGACTAGCTTAGGACAAAACCCAAGGTTTACTTCAAAGGGAAACAGAAGGTGAAGACCCTCACTTCTCTCATCAACTCAATTGAAGGATCTGAAAGATCAAGCTAATGGAAACCAAAAAACAATCATTGGGGCACTTAGAGCAGTGTAAGCCTAAGAGGGGGTTTCCCAATGAAGGTTCTCTCCCTAAACTGTAGGGGTATAGAAAGTACCCAGAAAAAACTTGCCATCAAAAGGATGATTTATGTTCAACAACCAGATGTTGTCCTTTTTCAGGAAACTTTGGGATCAGAATTAGTAGTCACCAGTCTATTAAAAAATATTCTCAAAAACTTTGAGTTCATAGCTCAAGATTCCAGGGGCCACTCTAGGGGTTTGGCTATTGGTTGGAACCCAAAATTTGTAAACTGCATAAGCTCTTGGGGATCTTATTCAGGCCTGGGTTTACAGATTCACTGGGCTGAAGCAAATCACATTTTTACCATTTTTAATATCTATGGGGCTTATGAAGATAGGGTTTCCTTTTGGGATAGGTTTTCAAAATCCTCCCTCTTCAAAGAGGATAATGTTATCATAGGTAGGGATTTAAACTTACTCTGGGAGAATAAGAAGTCTGGGGTCCGCGAGCAAGGGTGGATCCACTGGAAAAATACTTTGTCCATTTACTAGATAAATTACATCTATTGGATCTTGACCCTATCAAACTGAAACCCACTTGGACCAAAAAAATAAGGGGAGGAGACGAAATTGCAAAATGATTAGATTATTTTTTAATTGCACAAGGACTCTTGAACCAAAATTTTATGCTCCAGAAATGGGTTGACTCTCGTGGGGATTTTGACCATCACCCAATTTGTCTAGAAATTCAAAATAACCCAAGAAAGCCCGCCAATCCTTTCAAATTATGTGTAGCATGGTTAAAAAATGAGGAAGTACTACAACTCATTCATTCAAAATGGATTCCATACTCACAGGAGTAAGGGACTCATGCAACTTCACACATCGCCTAGAATATCTCCAGAATAAAGACTCATCTTAAAGATTGGGCTAAAACTCATAAGGAAAAAGAGGGTCGGGATTTAAAACAGGTGGAACTTGAAATTGCAGAGATCCAGAGAACTGAAGGTGGTGGATTTATGAATCAAGAAGCAAAAGATATTTTGAGCTCTTTGGAATCTAGAAAGAGGAAAATTCTAAAGGAACAATGAGGACATTTGGAGGCTTAAAAGTAGATCCATTTGGCTTGAAAGTGGAGATGATAATACAAAAATTTTCCAGTCTTTTGCGAAAGGAAGGAGATTGCAGAACATCATCTGGAAATTAAGAAATGACAACAATGATGATGTTTCTTCTTTCAAATATCTTGCAAAGTTGAGCAAATCTCGTTTTGAATCTCTCTTCAAAGTGGAAAATCGAGCAACAATAGCTGAGGTCATTCAGGTATCCCAATTTTTCCCAGGGTTATTAATAGAAGAGGATAATAATGAGCTGATGGAAGAAATTTTGGAAGATGAATTAAAGGAAACCCTGCAGAGTTTCTAGAAATATAAAAGTCCAGGTCCAAATGGGTGGACAATTGAATTCTTCCTAGCCTTATTTGATACATTTGGAATGGATCTTCTCCAACTGGTTGAAGAATCCCGTCACAAAGGTCACATGCATCCCCCTCTCAACTCCACTTTCATTGCTCTCATTCCAAAATCGGATCATCCAGATACCCTTGAAGATTACATACCAATCTCCCTTTGTAATATCACTTACAAAGTGGTGGCTAAAATCATTGCAAGATGACTAAAGAAGGTACTCTTAAAGATGATCTCCCATGCACAATTTGGGTTTTTGAAAAACAAACAAATCAATGAAGCTATTGGGGTTTCTCAAGAAGGTCTACACAGTATAAAATCTAGAAAATTAAAGGGATTAGTAATAAAAATTTGCCTCTCAAAATATTTTGACAGATTAAGTTGGATGTACTTAAGGATTCCCATGACTCATCTTTGCTTCACTTATCCTTTCATAAAATGGGTATTTTGTTGTATAACTACGACATCCTTTTCATTTGTGATAAATGGATCAACATCCCTATTCTTCTTTTCTGAAAGAGGACTCCGTCAAGGTTTCCCCCTCTCTCCTTTGCTATTTCTCCTAGTAGTAGAAGGACTCAGTAAATCAATTTTAGATGCAAAGAGGAGAGGCTCTTTTTATGGGATCATGATTGCAAACAACCTCATCATCACTCATCTTCTCTTTGTGGATGAAATCCTCATTCTTTGTGATGGGTCAGTCAAAGATGCTGAAAAACTCTTAGATATTATGAATATTTTTGGAGAAGCTACGTGTATGATTCTAAACGAGCAAAAATCCACCCTTACACCCATCAACCTGGAGGATCTGGATCTAAAAAGGTACACTACACTGTTTCCTTTCAGCTTAAACTTTCTTGATGATGGGTTAAAGTATATGGGCTTTAGACTAAAACCAAATAACTACACAAAGGAAGATTGGAAATGGTTGATGGCAAATTTACAGAAGAGAATAAATAGATGGAGTCACTAACGGCTCTCTAGAGCCGGAAGATTGGTTTTGGTCAAATATGTTTTAGAAGCCATACCAATATATCGGATGTCACTGGCAGGGATTCTGAAATACATTTTGGAAAAATATCGCAAATTTTTCTTCAGGTTTCTCTTGTTTGGAAAGAGAAAAAATAATGTCCTTCCCTGGTTCAAATGGGAATAAGTTGCTAGACCAAAACTCCTTGGAGGATGGTGCCTTAAAAACATTCACATTTTTGCCAAAGCATTGGCAACAAATTCCGTTTGTGATGTAACGTTTGTTACTTACAAAATAATTTAAAAAATTCATGTCGGCTCATAAAATAAAAAATTGTGGAAAGTATTTTAAAAAAATCCATGTTGTTTCATGAAATAAAATATTATGAAAAGTAATTAAAAAATAGATGTTCATTTATAAAATAAAAACTTAAAACTTAAACCCGGATCTATCAATCAAGAGATATCAAATTTCTTGAGTTTAAATTTTAAAAAATAAATACACCTCGAGATATTGGATCCCTCTCGGTGCTTGATATATACGGGCTTAAGATGGATCTATGCTGGTTATTTATGAAGTTAAGTGTTGTATATTTTTGTTGTGATTCAATTTTTGAGGTGATTGTCATATACCTAGGGGGGAATAATATGGGGTACCTAGGGAGGTACCTAAGGGGAATCGATGATGTAATGGGTATCCAAAAGATAATAAACTATGTAATGTGTACCCAATGGGAGTAATTAATGTAATGTGGCCATTAATAATGGAATATGGTCCACTTGGTGGTTGGGGGTTAGTTAGAATAAATAATATAATAATAAGACATAGACACTTAAATATACTCATGAGAAAGTATAAATAGAGATAAGTATCATTGTATCATTCATGTTGGAGATTATTACTATACAAGCATGGCTTGGAGTGATTATTTCCTTAAGGAGTATTTGATGGTGTTACCCTACCTTAAGGGTTTTTCTATATCTTGGTGTTATTCTTATGGCGAATTTATGTTGGTTATTTATGAAGTTTAAGTATTTTATATATTTTTTGTGATTCAATTTATGGGTTAAGGATCACTACAAGTGGTATCAGAGCTCTTTGTTTGGCATTAGTGGATAATTTTTTCTTTCTTTCTTCTTTTTGGAAAAAAAATTAGGGAAAAATTCAGTGGTGAATTTCAAATGAATTTCTAAAACTTTTGGTGCATATTTAGAAGAAACAAATTGCAAGTCTGAAATCCTCTTGCAAAAATACACAATTTAAAAAAAAAACATCTTATTTGGAGTCCAAAAAGTGGATATATCACTGATTTAAAATCAACTATTTTTCAAAATTTTGGTGATGGCCGTGAAGATTGTAGAGCAAATATATTCTAACAGGATGCCCAAATTTATGTTATGCTCTCATGAGTAGATGCGAAGTGGCCATTCCAGTTCTAGAAACATGTTATAATAGCAATTATGAGCAAGGGTGATTGCATTATGCTCATTTTAAATTTTCGGCTCAAAACCCCAGTTGCAACAAGAAATAAGTGATTTTTTTCAAACCTTAGTTCTACTTTTGAGGATATGGAAAAAATGAGGTATTTCGTAGGAAAAATGGTGATTTTAACATTGAAGAATGGTTAAAAGACTACAAGTCAAAATTTAACATCTTGTGGAGAAGTTGCATAGACTTTTATTTTAAAGATGATGCTAAGGTATGGTGGTGCTCACTTGACTCTACAAATATGAAAGAAATTTTTTATGAATACATTGAACAATTACTTTTAGACAAGTGGTCTCATGCCAAGAACAAAGATCAAGTGGGGCATAAGGTTCTATTTTCTATATTGAAAGTTCAGGGATGTATTCAAAATGAGAATATTCTTGTTTCTATTAACCCTAGTTGCAAGCATAATTTCATCAATGTTTATTTGGCCAAAAAATTGCAAGTTCCCGCCCAACATATTCAAAGCACATAGGTTGATGGTGAAACTTTTCAAAGTTTTAAAGATTTGAGAATTACTATGGATAAATATGTATTGCATTAAATTGTTATGCTTTAGATATGGATGATATAGATGTTATTTCGGGATATGCTTGGATGCAATTAATGGGTACATTTAATATTAATGCAGAAAATAAGTTTTTAAATCTTTGGTACAAGAAAAAGAAAATTACATTACAAGATATGTCTCTTACAAAACAAAAACAGACCCAGAAGGAACAAGATGAAGTCTACGGAAAGGACCTAGCTGTAGGAGTGAATGACACATCAAATGAAGAGTTTGTGGTGGAATTAAAAGAATATACTTTAGAATCTCATGAAGAAAATTCCCAGGAAGGGAATCTACAAGAAGAAGAATCTAAGAAGCTACATGATTCCAAGGAATCACGTGTTATGAAGACAAAGAAAGATTTACCCATCATTCAGGTCGTTTCATATCACCACCCACACCACTTTGAGAAGCAAAAATCATCAAGGAAAACTTGGGAGCGTCAACAAACCAACTATGGACCACGATGGAATCAACAAAGAAAGCAATATGGAGATGCAATGAGAACTATGAGCAATACAGGGAGATACCAGAGAAGTGCAATAACATCTTGGAACCACATGAACAAGAATCAAGGAAGCCAAGAAGCAATTAGACCACATATTCACATTCCACTTGGATGGATGGATGATCGTGCTTAGTCTTAGTTGACTAATTTTCTTAGTCGATCTTATTATATGTCTTCCTCTCATGTTTCGAGGACTAAACATTTTCAAGGGGGGTGTAATGTTATATACCTAGGGGGAATAATATGGGGTACCTAAGGGGAATAAATGATGTAATGGGAATCCAAAATAGAATACACTATGTAATGTGTACCCAATGGGAGTAATTAATGTAATGTGGCCATTAATAATGGAATATGGTCCACTTGGTGGTTGGGGGTTAGTTAGAAGAAATAATATAATAATAATGAATAGACCCCTAAATATACTCATTGGAAAGTATAAATAGATATGAGTATATTGTATTAGTCAGGTTGTATATTATTGTTGTACAAGCATGGATTTTGGAGTGATTCCTTCCTTAATGAGTATTTAATGGTGTTACCCTACCTTAAGGGTTTCTCTATATCTTGGTGTTATTCTTATGGTGAATGTATTTTGGTTAATTATGAAGTTTAAGTATTTTATATCTTACAATTGTGATTCGATTTCTGGGTTAAGGATCACTACACTTTAAACCATAGTTAACTTCAAACGATAGTTGACTTTCAAGCAAGGTTGATTTTGAAGCATGGGTGACTTCAATCCATGGCTAAAAATAGTTCATGGTTTGCTTCAATCCATGGTTGACTTCAATACAAGGTTGACTCCAATCCAAGCTTGTCTTCAATCCAAGGTTGGCTTCAAGGTTGAATTCAATCCTAGGTCAAATTCAATCCATAGTCGACTTCAATCAAAGGTCAACTTCAATCCATTTTTTACTTCAATACAAGGTTTACTTCAATCCAAGGTTGACTTCAATCTAAGGTTGATTTCAATCCATGGTTGAATTCAATCCATTGTTGACTTTAATTCAAGTTTGACTTCAATCCATGGTTTACTTCAATCCAAGGTTGTCTTCAACTTCAATTCATGTTGACTTCAACCCATAGTTGACTTTTAAGTAAGGTGACTTTGATCCATATATGACTTTTAAGCAAGGTTGAATTCAACCGATGGTTGGATTCTATCCAAGGTTGACCTCAATCCATAATTGAATTCAATCCTAGTTGACTTCAATCCATAACTGACATTTACATAGGGTTGACTTCAATCCATAATTGACTTTTAAGCAAGGATGACTTCAATTAATGGTTTACTTCAACCCTAGGGTGACTTCAATCCATAGCTTACTTGTAAGCAAGGTTGAGTTCAATCCATAGTTGAATTTTAAGCAAGGTTGACTTCAATCCAAGGTTCACCTCAATCCATAGGCTACTTTTAAGAAAGGTTGACTTCAAACCAAGGTTTATTGCAATCCATATTTGGATTCAATCCAAGGTTGAATTTAATCACATGTTGAATTCAATCCATAGTTGACTTCAATCTAAGGGGGACATCAATCCATACTTAACTTTTAAGCAAGGTTGAGTTCAATCCATAGTTGAATTTTAAGCAAGGTTGACTTTCAAGCATACGTGACTTCAATCCATAGATAATAATAGTTCAAGGTTTACTTCAACCCATGGTTGACTTCAATCCAAGGTTGACTTTAATCCAAGGTTGTCTTCAATCCAAGGTTGACTTCAATTGAAGGTCAACTTCAATCCATGGTCGAATTCAATCAAAGGTCGACTTCAATCCATGTTTAACTTCAATACAAGGTTAACTTTAATCCAACGTTGACTTCAATCTATGGTTGACTTCAATCCATGGATGACTTCAACCCAAGGTTTCCTTTGAGGTTGACTTCAATTTAAGGTTGACTTGAAGGATGACATCAATCCAAGGTTGAATTCAATCCAATCTAAGGTTGTCTTCCACTTCAATTCATGGTGACGTCAATCCAAAGTTGACTTCAATCCATAGTTGACTTTAATCCAAAGTTGGCTTTAATCCACGTTTTAATTCAATCCAAGTTGTAGTTAAATACAAGGTTGACTTCAATCCATAGATGACTTTTAACTAAGGTTGACTTCAATCTATAGTTGACTTTTAATCAAGGTTGACTTCAACCCCAGGTTGGTTTCAATCCAAGGTTGACTTCAATCCATGGTTTACTAGATTCAATCCATGGGGTCTTCACTCAATGAAACTATGCCATAGCACTTTCATTCATGGGATATTAAATAATACCTCTAATTTCAATCAATATTGATAAATGACTACCAAAATCCTTTTGTTGAGCCCCTCTCCCAATATATTTCCAATTAAAAAACCATAATTTTATGAGATATTCCCTATTTTTACTAGTACCCCTTTTTATACCCCCCAACACCTATAAACTCCCCATACCCTACTCGTTTCCCCCTAATACCTAAAATATATTGACCTTATTTTTCATAATTAAAAAACCCCCCTTTTTGAATGAATGTGATAGGATATCGATCAATAAGGTGAATCCCATGTGCTTCAATCCAAGGTTGACTTTAAGCAAAGGCTGACTTCAATCCATGGTTGACTTCAACTCGAGGGTGAGTTTTAATTAGGGATGACTTCAACCAAAGGTTGACTTCAATCTAGGATTTACTTCAATCCATAGTTTCCTTTAAAGCAGGGTTGACTTCAATCCAAGGGTGACTTGAATCCATAGTTGACTTTTAAGCAGGGTTGAGTCCAAGCCATAGTTGGCTTTTAAGCAAGGTTAACTATGATTGCATCAGTGTTGACTTCGAACCATGGTTGACTTCAAAAGCAGTTGATTGACTTTGAATGATGGGTGGATTCATTACATAGATGACTTTTAAGCAAGGTTTACTTCAAGCCATAGATGACTTTTAAGCAAGCTTGACTTGGAACTAAGGTTGACTTCAAGCCATGGTCGACTTCAAACCATAATTGATTTTAAGCAAGCTTTACTTTTAACCATGTAGGCTGAATTCAAACCATACACAATAATAGTTCATGGTTGATAAATATTAAATAAACAAGAAAACAAAAAGACCAAGAAACTAAGTGGCGGAAAGAGGGCATAAGCTTGAGCAACATTCATTTTTCACATGAACATAACTTTTATACAATGTTTACACATAACTACTTTCAACCGTCAAGTAATAGTGAGGTTGTTAAGGGCTTTATGATTAAGGACAATAATGCTAACAGTCACCCCCTTAATCATAATTCCGTACAAAAGTATTGGCTCGACAACAAGGACTAGTGCAAAATATGATAATTCTTCAACCTGTAACCCATGGTTTGAAACCTCATGGATGTCGATGAAGATCTATCTAAAAATGCACCAAATGGATATCAAAACCAAGTATGAAACTCATTATGCAACAAATGAGCTAGATAACCTGTAGGTGTTCACTAAAGTGTACCCACAACCTGATGAGACCAAACCCTTGATGAGAACTGATTTTCCTTCAAAGTCCATCACATCTCATAACCTGAAAATTCCTAACAAATCGGAATACGCCAAGCAAAGATGTGGAATATTCATTTTTCTTATGCAAGATCTGAACATCATCTTTGTAAGTGAACAAATAAGTCCACAAAACTGCTCTCGGGAAACGACACATAAGAAAACTACCCAAAATAAGATGACAGAAAAAAGTTTCGAATGGCATCTAAAACCTGTATCTATAAAATCATGTGTCCATAAAAGATCATATGTGTAGTAAACCAAGTGAATAATTGGTACTAATATAAATCTTAAAACCAAGTGTCAAATGTGACATCAAATGTCAATGTGTCGAACAATCCATCAAATCCAACAATCCTATCTGAAAACTTGTCCCGAAACATCCTCAATCCATCATGTCCTGAATCCAACATGCATAATCCTCAAAAATCACTAGACAAACCTCAAAACTTGAAGTCTGGCACATCAACAATATTCTCCCATATCAACTAAGAAGTCTAAATAAATAATATTATGTACCCCCTATGAAAGTGAAAAAGAGGTAATAAAACATGTATTTGTGCAGAGTCTAAAGACTCGTTCTTCCTTCAACTAAAAAGACTCTAGCAAAAAGTGTGGGCCTCCATCATACCCTAAAATCAAAAAATCCTGAATCAAAACACTCTTTTCCATCTACAATTCTACGATATCCAATCAAATATGTTTGTACTTGTGTATGGATCCAACTGCAACATCTCTCTAACAACTTGGTTTCCAATGAACAATGCCAAGTACATAACCAACCAAAATGCACCTTTTTCCTCCTAATTTTTTGTTGCTTCCAACACTTATCTAAAACATGATTTTTCTTCCCACAATAACTGCATGGGTGAAGATCAAATCACTAGAATTCCTTATGTCCAACTTGGTGACAGTGTTGACATTGTTCAAGTTCATCGTTCAACAAATCATCATCATCATCCTCAATACTTGTATCATCATCCATATAAACATTTGCATTACGACCATGATGGTCATCCTCTACTTGTTCCTGTTCCATATCATCCTGTACCTGCTCCTGATTATCACCTTCATATTCATCGTTCCTGTCGGAATTAAACAAATATCCACCACTCACAAACTTGATTGGTTTGGAATAATTAGGTATATTAAAAATATCACCATAATGATCCTTTTCATAGCATAAACCACATTTGTTTCGCTTAAATTGAATTCGAAGGTCGAACAAAATTAAGCTAATTTGTATGTCGATCCTTCAATTCATTCACAGTATCCACTTTGTTGTTAGTGTTATCAATCGAAACTCTATTGAATTGGTGCTCACAATCAACAGGTACATCTTTGTTGTTTGATTCATTAGTGACATCATTTTCGTTTGAAAGTTACTATCAAATAGTGGATTATTCTGAAAGATAATGAAATCAGGTTTTTGATGTCGAACAAGACTTAATTCATTTGTTAAGAAGAAGTTTTTAAATTTTAACATGTCCACCTTTATATGCATCACTAGTAGATAGGTAAGTACATATAGAACAGTTCCTTTGTTCAATGAAATTATGGGTCCCAAACTTGTGCCAATTAATGTATGGAGCAGATGAAACATATTTTTAATGCGAACCATTCTTAAAGCGAAGAAAAAAATGTTTAAAATACCAAAATACAAACTCTCTTTGGATCCCCAAAAGAGAAAATGAAAAAATAACCACCACACCAATGGTCACAAGGCCACAAAAATTCCTAAGACCCCCTTTATTCAATTTCGGGCGAGTCCAGGACTTCAAGACAAAAAAATGCAATTTTATTCAAATAAATGCCTTATGCCCCCTTAAAAAATACAATCCCCTTATATCGAAAGTCACATAAACCTTATATCTCTATTCTCCATATAACTCTAATTACATACAATTTGCAAAATATGAAGCCCCTAGTAACTACTTTACAAAATAGCTTATAACTACTTTAAAATTTAATGAAAAATATAAAATCCTCTTTCAACTTCTTCTTCTTCTTTTTTTCTTTCTTTGCCTCCTACTTAAAAGAAAGTTCTTCCCAAATTAAAAAAAACAAATACATGAGAAAAAAAATATTTATCTTTAACCGCCTTCTTTGAAAATATTTATAAGGATGCATAATTATAACTTTCATCACTATACTCTCATGCTTTTTATTCAATGTAAGTAGCAATTATATCAAAATATTACCTCAACTTTTAAGCATCCCATAAACACAATGTCAACACGTCCTTTGGTTTTATCTTACATTCTCGAAAATGGAAAACAAGGTTGAATACACCATTTCCCCATATAATACATGACCAGTTTGATCAAACAAAAGTTTTATTATGCTTGCGGCCACCCCATACCAAAAAATCTATAGCTTTGCGCATCTATCTGCAACTTACTGTTATGGCTCTCACTCGGATAAAAAAACTGCAACTACGTAGAACTTACTGTTATGGCTCTCACTCGGATAAAAAAACTGCAACTACGTAGAAAGCCTTAACAGTTGGATCATACTTGGTATACAAGATCCTCAGTGTTGCTCTTGCAGTTTCAATTATGACAGATCTTGAAACAAAAAGGCCAAGAAACCAAAGTGGCAGAAGAATGGCATAGGCCCGAGCAACATTCATTATGCAAGATTTGTTGGAATCTCTCTCTGATGGGAAAAGCAAACTGGGCATATGTTCAATCCTATATCGCAACAATATGTTCAACCCTATATCCCAACAATATGTTCAAAGGATTGCGAAATGAATCCATCATTATAATATCCATTAGCAAGGGTATAAAGTGCAAGTAGATGCATAAATCAATCCTTTGAATTTTGTGGCAGGTCGTAACTTCCACTAGAACGAGCAAGTCAACGTTCTTCACGTTTAGCCTTCAGGAAGAGACTTATTCTTCAACCGAATACCACAGAACAACGATTTGGATGGCATATTCTTCTGCAGATCATTTGCAGACGATGTTGTCACGTAGCACATGGTTTATATAAGGAACACATCCCTTCTCTATATCATGACATCTTCTTTTTTATATACTTGAATGTAAGCCGTGAGAATATATCAATATATTGTGTCTACAACCTCCAGATTGCACCATATTTGTTCCTCCTTCCAAGAACATATTCCTTCAAAATCAAATTCTCAGATTGCCCAAGAAAACAACACTTCAAGCTCTAGTAGTGATCATAATAAATTTAGAAGACGAGTGGGAACCATGGATGGAATCCAATCACATGAGTCAGTGAAATGAACAAGATAACACAACAACATACAATTTTTCTATTTTATTTCCCTCTATTAAATATGGAGATCAATCACGGGAATATATTCATTTCGACTGGCAATTTGTTCTAGGGATTCAACACAAAAATAAACACAGGTGTGAATTCAAGATTTAGTAATATTACCCTTCACCTAGTTCTTTGTTCCCTTCACTCGGATTGCATGCTCATCAAACTGCACTATTGTTTGTTTTGTAGTAGAGATAGATGTATCTTCAACAAAATAGCATCCAAATCACATAATCTATTTAACGCAGAAGCTTCTTCATCGAAAATGCACCAACATCTTATATGAATGATTAATAAATGAAGAAAATCACGACACTTTAGATCATGGATGCTCCAAGTCATTAGATCATAAACATGGCATCATATCTCTTACTCGCTAGGCCCATTAGGTCGTTACCGCTCTCATACCACATGATATTTAATAAATAAAGAAGAAAACAAAAAGACCAAGAAACCGAAGTCGTCAAAAGAGGGCATAAGCTCGAGCAACATTCCTTATTCATATGAACATAACTTTTTTACCATGTTTACACATAACAACCTTCAACTGTCAAGTAACGGTGAGGTTGTTAAGGATTTTATGATTAGGGACAATAATGCTAACAATTGTTGACTTCAATCCATAGTTGACTTTTAAGCAAGGTTTCCTTTGAACCATGATTGACTTGAATCCATAGTTGAATTTTAAGCAATGTTGCCTTTGAACAATGGTTGACTTGAATTCATAGTTAACTTCAAACCATAGTTAAATTTTAAGCAAGGTTTCCTTTGAACCATGGTTGACTTGAATCCACAGTTGACTTCAAACAATAGTTGACATTTAAGCAAGGTTGACTTTGAAGCATGGGTGACTTCAATCCATAGATAATAATAGTTCATGGTTTACTTCAACCCATTGTTGACTTCAATCCAAAGTTGACTTCAGTCCAAGATTGGATTCAAGGTTGACTCACTCCAAGGTCGACTTCAATCCATGGTCGACTTCACTCAAAGGTTGACTTCAATCCATGTTTGACTTCAATACAAAGTTGAATTCAATCTAACCTTGACTTCAATACATGGTTGAATTAAATCCATGGATGAATTCAATCCAAGGTTTCCTTCAAGGTTGATTTCAATTCCAGGTTGACTTCAATCCAAGGGTGTCTTTGACTTCAATCTATGGTTGACTTTAATCCAAGGGTGACTTCAATCCATAGGTGACTTCAATCCAACATTGAATTCAATCCACGGTTTAACTCATTCCAAGGTTGACTTCAATCCATAGATTACTTTTAAGTAAAGTTGACTTTGATCCATATTTGACTTCTAAGCAAGGTTGACCTTCAATTCAAGGTTGAATCCAATCCATAGTGGACTTCAATCCATAGTTGGCTTAAATCTAAGGTTGAATTCAATCCATGGTTGACTTTAATTCGAGGGTGACTTTTAAGTAGGGTTTACTTCAACCAAAGGTTGAGTTCTGATCCGAAAATGACAGGATCTTTATAACCAATATTTGCATGTGAAAGTTTGAATGCATAAATCTATTAAAAAAGGCTTTAAATGACAAATTTAAAGAGCATATATGAAGCACATCAAGCACATAAAGAGATGCAAACCATGAAATTTGTAGACAAGAACTGATAACGGAGTTACCCCTCCTTGGGCTACGTCTTCAGGCCACTTCTAATGAGAAGGTCGATCTTATTTAGTCTTCAAAGCTTACAAAATGAGAGTTCTGGAAACACTTCTATTTTCTGTCAGTTATCAGCAAAAACAGATAGCACCACTGCGATCCTCTCGAAAAATCAAGAAAAGTGAGTATAAACTCGACTATGTTTTCCTGAGGCCTCCTCTAGCATGCAAATCGAGAAACTCTTCCTACATAAAAGACAAACAATATGGATTCCACCTCGGGATCTATGCCCATTAATGAATGTACATACCTCAATAACTGTGCATAAAACCACCTCGAGGTGTGTGTAATACCACCTCAAGAAGCATACCAAAACTATGCAGAAACCGCCTAAGGAAGCATGTCAATACTGTGCAAAAATGGCCTCGGGAACCATGCCAAAACCACCTCGGGAAGTATGTCAATACCAGCTCGAAATCTGTGCAATCAGCTTTGTTCACTGCCTCAAAATCCGTGTCAAAACATGGTTTTATAGTGGTTTTGGGCCCCCATATCCCCGCCTACAATTCTTAAGTAAAATACACCACATCCATACACAAAAGGCGTTGGTGGCACATTGTTTAAAAGACTGGGCAATGGGGGAGGAGGTGATGGTTTCAAACCCATGGACCTCTCCCCATATAACTGTTTTTGTTGAATGTAATATTATGTGGTTCGACTTTGTAATATGTGGCATATATTATGGTGGCAATGGTTAATACGTTGGAAATATTATATAATATATGGTATGGATATGATATAAAAGTTTGGCCTATAATTCGGTGGCAATATAACATTGATATGGGGTGTGGTCTCGTTGTTGACCGTCGAGGTCTAAGCCCTCGGCCCCGCCCCATTTTCAAAACAGAAAAACCCTCAACTTTAAATAAAAGTTCTCACCCATATGTGTTAAGAACCATCATATGGTGTGCTGGCTAGGTGACCTAGGTGAAGGCTTTGGGTGATCTTGGAGGTCATGGGGTCGAATCCCTTGGACTCCCAATTTTTTTTATAAAAATTTACATTAAAAATTTTGCCCAAATAACCCATTTTTACCAATTTTAACCAAAATTGCCAAAACTTCAAACACTAATAACTTCTGCATCCGGTGGTCTTTTTGTGCGAAACAAGTGTTTCCGGAAAGATATCAACGAGATCTTAATCCTTGTAAGATTTATTTTACAATTTGAAGAATTTAACTTTGATCGACGTTGAGATGATCAACCTGAATTAAACCTTCCCACTGAGAAGCTTTTGGACCACCAAAATCTAAAATCTTTCAGAATTCAAGTGAGGACATGTTCGTCTTACTTGTCATGTATCATTTGTCCATTCTTCTTGGAACCTATAGATCTGATTCATCATAATAACAATCAACTTTGCACTGACATTGTTAAGTACATTAATCCATTTTCAAACAAAATCTTCTTTCAATATTGTAGGAACAAACCACACACTGTTGATTAGTAATAGGCTGAATATCAACACTGAACAAGTGAAAGAGATTGTACTCATATCATGCTTATGTTTTATCATAAGAACACTATCAACCAAACTAGTTGTATTGTGATGCAACAACACTTCCTTTTCATGCATAGGATTCTTTTCTTCCTTACATTGCATAGACATAAGTGTCAAATTCTGACTTGCATTAACAATCCATTTTAATTGTTGTGTAGTTCCCATTGATCTGTCATTTTTAAATGAATGTGAATGTACTATGTACTCAATTCCTTCCTTAAACAAATGATATTTATTATCTTCCCTATAGAATATTTCCTTTCGATCATATAAATAAAGGCTTCCCAACACAATTCCACAGATATCTAGTGGAACCACATCAAATTCAACTTTATCTGTAAACTTGGATGTTATTGTAAAATTTAGATCACATTGCTTTGTTACTTGTAATCTTTTATCTTTGCATACCCATCCTAATGGATAAGGTTTCTTGTGTGGCTTTGCTATTAATCCCAATTTCTTAACTACTTCTTTTGAAATAATATTAGCTTGAGATCCATTATCTATGAGTGTGTCGATCTTAGCTTGTTTTTTTATTACCGTTATATGAAACAATGCATTCATTATTCTATCCTTAGAATTGTCATGATCTTTAGAAGTAGAAGCACATGACAAGCCAATGTTATAATCATTACCAACAATAGCTTTACCTTTCACACCTACGATTGATATATTTGTTTTGTCCTCAGAATCTGAACCAAGGTCCTCAATGATAACTGTAGCTTTGTGCTTCCCTTTCCAATCCTTAAACCACTTCAGTTTCAATTATGGATGTAGCTTCCAACAGTGTTCTGCATCATGTCCATCTCTTTGAAAATGAGAACATGAAATTTTTGTATCCCCTTTCTTCACAATAACTGTATGCTTTCTCTTCCCTTTGTCCTTTCCTTCTTTCAATTTACTGGATTCAACTGAAGAAAATTCATGATGAACATTCTTCTCTTTGGATTCAATATGCGTGGCTTGAACGCACACTTCATCCAGGTTAGTAGGATTAAAAATAAGTATTGTATGACATAAATAACTATGTAATCCTCCAATAAACATGAGAAGAGTTTCTTGAGTGTAGAGAGGTATACCCAAATCAAAGCTCCCTTTCTGAATTCCCGAGTGTACTCTTGTACATTCTGACCTTTACCTTGCCTTAAATTTTTCCAATCCATCATAGCTTGATGTATGTAACCTAATGGATAAAATTGATTCTTTAAAGCAGCAATAAATTCATACCAGGAAGAAACAATTTTACCTTTGTTAAGGATGTGTTACCGTGCCTTACTCTCCCACCAGATGAGTGCAGTACCTCCAAGGCATAAAGTAGTTAACTGGATCTTTATACTATCATCTATAAGATTTTGAATCTTGCAATACACTTCAATCTGTCTGATCCAATCATTTAGTTTTTCTACGTTAATTTCACCATTATATGTAGGCAAATCAAACTTAATATCAAGTTTCAAATAAGGTAAATCAGACTTATCCTTCTCAGGTTGTTTCTTGGGATTTGAAGTATTGGAACTTTCAGAAGAAGAAGAAGATGGGGAAGAAGGTTCAGAAGGGCCTCCTCCTTTTTCTGAAGCATTATCCTCCGCTTTCTCCTTCTTTATTTTCTTCTTTTTCAACCTCTCTTAATAATCTGCAAACAACTTTTCTACTCTATCTTCCATACGATAGAAAGCTTTGTGGAAATCCTTTTCATCTTCTTCTCGGTAGTCTTCTTCTGCCATGTTATTTATTATTCTTAAACCAATCTCTGGATCAAACTCTTCAAGCTCTCCTTCACATATCTGAAGCCTAGATCTTGTTAACATTCACAAACTCGCAATGCAATGGTTAAGCTACTCTGATACCAAATTTGATCTGAAAATGACAGGATCTTTATAACCAATATTTGCATGTGAAAGTTTGAATGCATAAATCCGTTAAAAAGGATTTAAATGACAAATTTAAAGAGCATATTTGAAGCACATAAAGAGATGCAAACCATGAAATTTGTAGACACGAACTGATAATGGAGTTCACCCTCCTTGGGCTACGTCTCCGGGCAAAATCTAATGAGAAGGTCGCTCTTATTTAGTCTTCAAAGCTTACAAAATGAGAGTTCTAGAAACACTTTTGTTTTCTTTCAGTTATCAGCAAAAACATACAACACCATTGCAATCCTCTCGAAAAATCGAGAAAAGTGAGTATAAACGCGACTATGTTTTCCTAAGGCCTCCTTTGGCATGCAAATCGAGAAACTCTGTCTGCATAAAAGACAAAACAATATGGATTCTGCCTCGATATCTGTGCCCATTAATGTCTGTACGAACCTCGGTAACTACAAATAAAATTGCATTGGGATCCATGCAATACCACCTCGAGAAGTGTGTCAAAACTACCTTGGGAAGCATCTCAATACTGTGCAAAAACCACCTTGGGAAGCATGCCAAAACCACCTCAATAAATTTGCAAAAATTCCTCGGGAAGCGTGTTAATACCACCTCGAACTCTGTGTCATCGGCTTTGTTCACCATCTCGGAATTCATGTCAAAACATGGTTTTTAGAGTGGTTTTGGGCCCCCATATCCCCGCTTGCAATTCTTAAGTAAAATCCGCCACATCCATAGAACAGGCGTCGGTGGCACATTGGTTAAAACAATAGGAAATGGGGGAGGAGGTGACGGGTTCAAACCGACGGACCTCTCCCCATATAACTGTTTTTGTTGAATGTAATATTATGTGGTTCGACTTTGTAATATTTGGCATATATTATGATGGCAATGGTTAATACGTTGGCAATATTATATAATATATGGTATGGATATGCTATAAAGGTTTGGCATATACTTTGGTGGCAATATAACATATATATGGGGTTTGGTCTCGTTGTTGACCATGGGTTCGAGGGCTAAGCCCTCGGCCCCGCCCCATTTTCAAAACAAAACAACCTTCAACTTTAAATAAAATTTCTCACCCATATATGTTAACAAAACAACCTTCAACTTTTGTATCCGAAGGTTTTTTTGAGCAAAACAAGCGTTGCCGAAAATCTCTCGACGAGCTCTTTATCTTTGTAAGATTTATTTTACAATTTGAAGAATTTAACTTTGATCGATGATGAGATGATCCACCTGGAATGAAGTTCAATCCATAGTTTCCTTTTAAGCAAGAATGAATTCAATCCACAGTTGAATTCAATCCAAGGGTAACTTCAATCCATAGTTGACTTTGAAGCAAGGTTGAGTTCAATCCATAATTGAATTTAAACAAGTTTGACATTGGACCATGATTTACTTTTAAGCAAGTTCTCCTATGATTGCATTAGGGTTGACTTTGAACCATGGTTGACTTCAAAAGTCATTGATTCACTTTAAACCATGGTTGAATTCAATGCACAATTGACTTTTAAAAAAGGTTGAATTCAAGCCATAACTGACTTATAAGGAAGGTAGACTTGGAACCATGGTTGAATTCAAACCATAGTTGACTTTTAACCAAGTTTGACTTTGAACCATGGCTAACTTCAAACCATAGACAATAATAGTTCATGGTTGACTTCAAACCATAGTTGAATTTTAAGAGAGGCTACCTTTGAACCATGGTTGACATGAATCCATATTTGACTTCAAACGATAGTTTAATTTTAAGAAAGGTTTCCTTTGAAGCATGGGTTACTTCAATCCATAGATAATAGTAGTTCATGGTTTGCTTTTAAACCCATGGTTGACTTCAATCCAAGGTTGTCTTCAATCCAAGGTTGGCTTCAAGGTGGACTTCAATCTAAGGTCAACTTCAATCCATGGTCGACTTAAATCAAAGGTTGACTTCAATCCATGTTTTACTTCAATACAAGGTTTAATTCAATCCAACATTAACTTAAATCTATGGTTGACTTCAATCCATAGTTTCCTTTTAAGCAAGTTTGACTTGAATCCAAGGGTGACTTCAATCCATATTTGACTTTTAAGCAAGGTTGAGTTCAATCCATAATTGAATTTTATGCAAATTTAACTATGATTACATCAAGGTTGACTTTGAACCATGGGTGACTTCAAAAGTGGTTGATTAACATTGAACCATAGTTGAATTCAATGCATAGTTGAATTTTAAGCAAGGTTGACTTCAAAACATAATTGAATTTTAAGGAAGGTATACTTCGAATCATGGTTGACTTCAAACCATAGTCGACTTTTAAGCAAGTTTGACTTTGAACCATAGTTGACTTCAAACCATGCATAGTAATAGTTCATGGGTGACTTCAACCCATGGTTGACTTCAAACCATAGTTGACTTTTAAGCAAGGTTTCCTTTGAACCATGGTTGACTTGAATCCATAGTTGAATTTTAAGTAAGGTTGTCTTTGAACCTTGGTTAACTTGAATACATAGTTGACTTCAAATGATAGTTTACTTTTAAGCAAGTTTGACTTTGAAGCATGGTTGACTTCAATCCATAGATAATAATAGTTCATGGTTTACTTCAACCCATTGTTGATTTCAATCCAAGGTTCACTTCAATCCAAGATTGGCTTCAAGGTGGACTTCAATCCAAGTCCGACTTCAATCCAAGTTTGAATTCAATCCATGGTCGACTTCAATCCATGTTTGACTTCAATACAAGGTTGACTCTAATCCAAGGTTGAATTAAATCTAAGTTTGACTTCAACCCATGTTTGACTTCAATCCATGTCTAAATTCAATCCATGGCTAACTTCAATCCAAGGTTTCCTTCAAGGTTGACTTCAGTCCAAGGTTGACTTCAATCCATGGTTGAATTCAATCCAAGTTTGTCTTCAACTTCAATTCATGGTGAATTCAATCCATTCTTGACTTCAATCAAAGGTTGACTTCAATCCAAGGTTGACATCAATCCAAGGTTTACTTCAATCGAAGGTTGACTTCAATCTAAAGTCAATTTTTTAGTAAAGTTGACTTTGATCCATAGTTGACTTTTAAGATAGGTTGATTTCAACCCGAGGTTGGCTTCAATCCAAGATTGGCTTCAATCCAAGATTGATTTCAATCCTAGTTGACTTCAATCCATAGCTAACTTTTGAAAAGGGTTAAATTCAATCCATGGTTGAATTTGATCCATAATTGACTATAAAGTAAATGTATATATTTTCATTAAATCAAATTTATATTAAAATTTCATTAATTACTATAAAATAATATTTGTCTACTCATTATTTTCATTTTCATTGAAATATGTTATTGTTTTTTAAATTTGAAAGAAGCATTTCAAAATATATTTTCATTTTCATTGAAAGATATTATTGTTTTATAAATTTGAAAAAAACACTTCAAAATAATTACAAGCTTTTATTAATAATTTAAAAAAAAATTATTGTTCGTAATAAAGAAACATTATAATATTATTTTGTTTCTTAGAATAAATCATATAATTTATAATGTTTTAAAATGCCAAACCATCTCATAAAAATGATAAAGAATATTATGGGTAGTGGTATAAAAATGATAAAGAATATTATGGGTAAAGCCACTATTGTTTTATATAAAATAATGTTCTCTATTTATTCAAGAAATAATATGATAAATTATAAATTTTTAATATTTAAAAGTATATCATTTTTAATCAAAAAATAATGTTTAAAAGTAATAATCATTTAATTTTTCCAAGCTACTTTCCATATATGATTATTCATTATATACTTTTTAGAATTTATATCTTTATTCTAAACCAAAAATAATGTGTAGGGCTCCAATAATTCATGGATCCCTTTGCAATCACAACTATCAACTGAAGAGAATACAATGGTGGATAGAGAACTTATATGTCTAAATGAGGCAAGGTTGAGCTATTATATGCACAATTTATTCTCATTCATAACATACTCTATGGGATTTCAAGGTTGTCAAACTTCGTGGAAGATTCATCCAATGATAATAGTTGTTCTTGAAGGTTTTTGAATTAGACTTGAAGAAAAACTGTCACAAGAATCTCTCATAGTTCTGTATAAATAATTATTACCTCACAACCATTTGTGCATCTTGATTCGTTGAGGGCTCCATGTATGGTGACATAGCAAACATCACATACATTCTTACTGGTCAAGTATTGATCGTATGCTTTTTCCTACAGTCAAATGTCACGAAGGGAAACATCATTGTGGTAAAAACCTGCATTATGAGTGATATAGAAAGCTAATCTACACATTCGCTTACTTTCTCAATATCAAGAAAGGCAAAGATCCATTGATGGCCATTCAATGGAATAAAAAAACCAACACCTATAATCACCTATTAGTTATTGTTGCCAAAGGAATAGTGGAGCAATAATGATCATTAAACAAGATAATTATTTGTTGTTTTTCTTGGTGTTCTTTTTGCTAAGATTTTAAACTATAAATATTCCAAAAAAGCATCTGAGCAATCTCCCTTTAAGCAAAAGATAAATAATACTCATGTAAGTAGAAGGAACGAAGACAAACTATTTGGTATGGAGGAGGACAATAAACATAACATTCAATTTAATTATTAATCCTTGCCTTTCAAGCTCTAGGAATCAACTTGGTATATTTTATAAAACTTTGCATACAAGTTAAACCACATAAGAGTATATAATAACTTTATTTTTATCGATAAAAACTTTAAAACCATAATACTTGTTTTTCACCTGAAAGTTTTGTCATTAACTAGAGATAATCACGTGACAACGGAGCTATCACTAGATATAACTTACCCCTCTCTACCCTTTATAACTTGACAAAACAAAGTAAACACAGAGATTAAAAACTAAAAATTCCCTCTTCACATAAGAACCCTACTAACCCAAGTAACATCACTATGGTAAGATTTTCCCTTTTGGAGCCATCGCAAAAGTCGAGAAAGATCAACGGCAAGAAGAATGATATTATTTCATAGCATTTTGTGTACAAGACATCATCAAATACATTTCGCAACTATGACATGGTAGTAACGACATCATATTTCTATAGTTGGGGAATTTGACTGAGAGATCAAATACATTTCGCAACTATGACATGGTAGTAACGACATCATATTTCTATAGTTGGGGAATTTGACTGAGAGACTATGTATTTCATACAAAATAATCAAAGTATATATGTAATGACCGAGGGACCTATATAGGGTAAAACCCTCATTCTCTCCTTTGAATTGGATAATGTCAATGTATTGTTTACAACTAACAAAAAATAATAATAAGGGTCGAACCAAAAATCCTATTTTGAGGGGAACAAAACCCTAAAGGTATAACCCTCAATTCTCCATGAGGAATAAAAGAAGTGTAGGAGTAAAAACTTAGAGAGTTTCCTTCGCACAACTTGTATCTAAACGATGCTTCATTTTTTAGCCACATAAATCAACACAGTTACATTATGTTGCTGCCATATCATATAATAAAAACCATTTGAGAGTTAATATCAAGGTGTTGGGAGTTATAAAAGAAAAGCAAAATGGAAACCATGAATAGTAGTTAATAGGGGCTTATCGCGAGCATTACAGAGGAAGCCTTCCCTATTGTTGGAGTTGTAAGTCACCCAACTTGTGGATCCTTTCCAAGGGAAAGTAAATCTGAGGGAATAATCATCATCCATGAGAACACAAACAGTATAAATTGGAAGACTTAATATCACATGTTCTCACCTCAAGTGATGAACTTCTGTGATGACCACATGAAGAAGTGAACCCCTATTACTATCTGTGTATCTGCATCCAATCAAATATTAATTTTACATTTGAAGTATATAATCAAATAGACAAACTCTTAATTGGAAATGAAAATCAATATACCAACTCTGTGAATAGTTACCTCTGCATTATGAAGGTTTGGCCGAGAAGGGGCTTGCATCCATTATGGCCAACTCATGCACATAGGAAAGACATTTTTGATATGCAGGAACCTTGCCACATAGTGGCAAGAGGTCGAGGCCCTCAATCATTTAACAAAACCATATTAAATCCTATGGAATAGTCAACTAAAGGAACTCAAACCTTCATCGGGTTGGATTAGGTCGACAAGTGAAAATGCCAAAGGGTAATTGAAGAGTTTATGGTCCTTCATTGTTGCAGAAAGAGAGAGGCAGGCTAGCAGCGTATTCTTATTTATGAAAACTATTTACGTTGCAAGATGAATCTTGCAGTGGTGTCACATGTTCCTTTTCATTGTCTTCCCTTCGTCTTCCCCACTGCCCCTATGCTGTAAAACGTAAACATGGCTGAACTTTCACTCCCCCCCACCTTGCATGGCAAGAGAATTAGATTAGCAAAAAAATGGTGGATTAGAAATTGACCTTTCGGTAGGTTTCCCACCCATAAAAAATATTCTTCGTTAAATGTGTGTGCTTGATTAATCTTTTTGAATGTATATGCCAAAGACGGGCATCCTGGTCGCCCATCCTTGATCACAGATTAAAAGGACACAATCCCCTCAGGGTGCAATTTTCATTGTAGTGACCTATCGACGAATTAATTCAAGTATTAACCTAGATTGGCCTACTAAGTTGATATATTCTTTTGAGTGGTGTTTTCTATTGGATAATAGGGATTCCACATCCCTATTGTGTGCCCCCCAAACTTATTACGACTATGTGCCCTCTTCATCTACCTAGGACTCCATGCCCTAGTATATTTAGGACTCCACACCCTGATCTATCCCATAGATATAAGACTCCACACCTTGATCTTTCATGGATTTAGGACTTCATTCCCTAAAATCCATGATTTCTCATATATTCTTCCTTGAAACTCCACCTTTCCCTCAAGGTCCTAAATTGAGACCGCATACCCATATGATAGTCCATTGGAAAGGTCTTGTCCCAAGGCCTCCACACATCACTATCTCATATATTAACAACATCAAATGAAATTCATAATGAAAATAATTTAATCACATTTTATCCATATATCTATATGACTTCCACAATCATTGAGCATCGATGTCAGAAAGTAATCAATTCCTTGCTAAATCATGATCATTACAAGGTTAAGTATACATAATCATATGAATCAATTATCATTAATCACACCATAATTCATCATCAAATCCACTCAATAATGACCAATCCTAGGTCCATGTCACAATCATAGTTCATTATGATTCCATCTTATATACCTATGTCATAAGTTAGATGTAGAAAGATAAACATCCATATAACATGTACATAAGAAAAATCAGTTTGACACACATAATCAAATATGCAACAATATATATATATATATATATATATATATATATATATATATATAATCACTCATAAGTCATATGAGCCAAACCATGTCTACAACTTATAGGCCTATACACAAGTCTGACACATATAACCCATACAATGATTCATCAAAAGCACCCCTTTTAGGTGCCATAGGCTAGACCATCCAAAATGAGACAATGCATACTCTTCCTCTTGGATTAAACTTGGCCCGAAGTTTTAATATAAGCAAGAGAAATAAAATTACTTCCTTGTATTACATGGTGAGAAGGAATCAATCTAAGGATTCAAGCAATGTCCGATAGGTTAGAAAATTGACTCATGCCATCTCTTCAGTTCATATCATTCTGAAAATAAAAAAAAATGTTCATTGCACTGTAGCATCATCATGATGTCCTACCAATCATCAAAATAACATGCATATCCACTCATTCCATATATGATAGAGTTGTCGTATAACATATTTGTTTAATCTGTTTTCCATACAGTTTACTACATCATACTCTGATCATGTATATATATGAATAGGTAAAAGTAGTATGCTCTCATTTTAAGCCTTATAAGATTATAAGGAGGATCTAGAAACTTTCTCATATACTTATACCATGATAAAGACTCTACTTGATTAGTCATCAATATATGAATTATTCACATAATTCATTGTTAACTTCTTGTATGTTATCATATTTATGAAATCTATAACATAGCTATTGTTAATATTTGGTTGAGCTTTGATATTTAATTCTTTTAGATGTTGAAACTTGAAACAATGAAACAATTCAATCACATGAAATTCATACATCCATAACACAAGATATACCCAAGGGTAAATCCTCAAAACTATGAGAACAAAAACCCCAACAATTATTCTCAGTATAATATAATGGATAACAGAGAATGTTTTCTTTTACAACACACCAGATTGCTTTCAGGAGATAAGAGATCACCAAAACACTATTGGTGAAGATACATAAGCAATAGAGAAGAGAGATAAATTGGAGAAGCGCTTTGCCTTCAATAATAATATCCTACACACAAAGATAAACATATTTCCTTCAAAGGAGAAGAGAATTCGCTTCACACTGGATTCATCACTCTCGTATAAAATATTTATACATTCTTCTCTTCTATTTTTATCTTCTAACTTCAGGATGAAATTGCCCTCAAATTGGATGTATCAATCTTGCATGCATAGGTGCACCGCACTTCTCATGTAGTGATTTATCTAACTAAGCTGTCACTTAGGATGAACTCGCCTCTCAACTAAAAGCTTTCCCACTTAGTTAGGTGCCTATCTTAAGTGTGGTCACTTAGTTAACTAAATCTTCTTTGTTGTCACTTAGTTAACTCTCTTTAACTGATTCTTGATAACATCACTATAGTGATCAATTCGAGTTCTCCTTGATTTACTGAAGTGTTGTCTTTTAGTTTAACTAAAGTGAAAACACTTTAGTTAACTAGTCCTTCTTATTTAACACTTAGTTAATTGAAATCATGCTAATTGATTTACTTGAAGTGACCATTATGAGTTCTTTAGTTAATTGAGGCATATCTTTAACTGATGATTTAACTGAAGCATTGATTGAGGCATACATTGATACTTAACTGGAGCTTTATAACTGAAGCTTCATAACTGGAGCTTTAACAATTCAAGCTCTCTTTAATTAGTTGAAGTGTCTACATAGGAAAATTCGGATTATCTTGATCTATATGCTTTATCTTTTATGTCTTTATCTCTGATTGCATGGTCAATATGTGTTAACTTTAATCAATCCATCACATTACATTATACTAAGAATAATTATCAGTTGTTGTGATCATATTATATTATTCCGAACCAAATGATCATATGCTAAAGTAATTAACTTTATAGGTGATCAATCTCTAAAGGACACTTAATAACAATTGGTGATCATTGTTAATAATGCATCACAAAACATTAAATGCTTTTAACAAGTAAATCATGACCTTTATACGGAAGTTCCACCTATATACGGGAGGTCCATATCATGGATATCTTTATACATAAGGTATGCCTCTATATGGGAGGATCAATCTTGGCTACACAAGATTGGTTTGGAGAATGTCTTAACACTCCCTCTCGGTGAGGGAGGCATTCTCTACCATACCAAGCTTGTCTCAGAAGTACCTGAACTTTTTCACTGACAGAGGCTTTGTTAACACATCTGCAATCTTCTAATCAGTAGCAATGTACTGCAGTTTCACTGTATCTTTCTGGACCATGTATCAGATGAAGTGATAATTCATTTCAATGTGCTTTGACTTGTCGTGAAATGCTAGGTTTTCGGAAATCGTGATGCAACTCTGATTGTCACACCTAATAACTGTAGGCTCAATATTTTCACTGAACAAACCCGCAAGTATCTTTTTGAGCCACACTACTTCTCGATCGGAAACACTAGCAGCAATGTATTTTGCTTATGTAGTGCTCTGGGCTACAGATCCCTGCTTCTTTCTAGACCAAGATATCATATATGATTGTAGGATATAATAGTAACCAGATGTACTCTTACGGTCCATAATGATTCCTCCCCAATCTGAGTTTGTATAACCAAATAACATGAGTCCTCCATTGGATGCATATCGGAGTCCATATGAAATTGTTCCTCGAAGGTACCTAAGCCCATGCTTAGCAATTAGCAACTATCAAGTGTCTGTGTCTCGGATCAGACATAAATTGACTCAGAATGCTCATGTCATGACATATATTAGGCCTCGAATGTATCAAGTACATTAGTGATCCTATAACTTGTTTATACAAAGTGAGATCTATTGGATCTAATCCAAAGTCTGACTCATCAAGTTTCCTCAAATTGGAAACTTTCGGTGTAGTCATAGATTTGCAATCTATCATGCCAAACTTGTGCAATATATACACAGTGTACTTCCCTTGAGATAGAAAAATTTCATATTTTCTTTGCCAGATCTCAAGGAAAAGAAAGTAGTGCATCAAACCTAAGTCTTTCATCTTGAACTCTGAGGTGAGCTCCCTATTGCATCAAGAAATCAGATGTTCCTCTCCGGTGACAAACAAATAATCAACATATAGAACCAATATCAATAGCTGGTTCTTCACTATTTTGAAGTACAAATTTTGATCAGCTTCACTCTTAGAAAAAACCCAATTTCTGAAGGTATCTATCAATTTTGGAGTACCAAGCCCTAGGGGCTTACTTAAGCCCATATAGATATTTCTTTAGCTTGAAAACATGGGACTCCTTCCCATGCACCACAAATCCTTCAGGATGATGAATATAAACCTCTTCCTTAACCTCACCATTGAGGAAGGATGTCTACACATCCATCTAGTGAATTTTCCATCCTAGAATGGATGCAAGTGCAATCATTGCTCGGATTGTGGTGTACCTTGCCACAAGGGCAAAGGTCTCATCATAATCGATGCTTTCTTTTTTAGATAAACCTCTGGCAACGAATCTGGATTTATACTTCTCAATGCTACCATACACGTCATGCTTTATCTTGTAAATCCATCTGGAAGTCACAATGGACTTCCCATCAGGTTTGGGAACAACCTCCCAAACATCATTCTTCATTATAGAGTTGTACTCTTTTGTCATTGCATATTTCCAAACTTGCTTCTTTGTAACTTCTTCATATGAGGATGGTTTTGAATCACTGATGTGACTCACCAATACAACATACCCTGAATATATGTCAGTTTGCTTGCACTCTCTGGATGAGGCTGTTGGTGCTCCATGTTTCTTTTCATTTTGCAAGATGTCTTGGCACCAAGTAGATCTTCTTTTAGTGGGAGATTCATCAGGTGACCTATCAACCAGTTCTACTGGTTCTTCGAGAGCTAGTGGACCTAAGGCATCTTTTGGTTTCTCCCTCTCAAAATATGAAGGGGGAGAATCAGACTTGTGATCCTCCATATCTGAATCACATTGAACCTCTTTCAATCTTTTGAAATCAGCTTCCTCATGGAAGGTAACATCTCGACTGACTTCAATGTGTCTCTCACTAGGTACATATACTCAGTATGCTTTGTATAACTTTCTATAACCCATAAAGGTTCCTTTCTTTCAAGAAGTATCCATCTTTGTTCTCTTTTCTTTCGGTACATGAATGTATATTTGTATCTCGAAGATCCTCAAGTGTGATATGTATGGCTTCTCACCGGTAAACACTTATTCTGGTGTCTTCTCATCTAGAATGGCATGTAGGATTCTATTCTAGATTTACACAACTGTACAGGTGGTTTCTTGCCATAATGAGGTAGACATATCTTGATCATGCATCATGGATTTTGCATCCTCACATATGGTTCTATTCTTCCTTTTGGAAACCCCATTTTGCTGAGGTTTGTATGGTATTGTTAACTATCTACATATTCATGCATCACTACATATATCATAAAAAGAATGTGAAACAAATTCACCTCCATTATTAGACCTTAATTCACAAATTTACTTTTATTTTTGATTTTCAACTAGGGCTTTAAACTCTTTAAATTTGCTAAGAGTTTCACTTTTAGCCTTCATGAAATAAATCCATGACTTCCTAGAAAACTCATCTATGAACAATACATAATATAAGAAGCCACTTAGGGAGGGGGGTGACATGGGACCACATACATCAGAATGTATTAAATCTAAAATCCCTTTAGATCTAGTAGTACTACTAGAAAAAAATTTCTTAACATTCTTCCCAAGTGCACAACCTCGACATACACTATCATGATCAAAATCAAATACGGGTATACCTTTTACCATATTTTGAATTCTTCATAGCGCTTTGTAGTGTAGATTTCCAAGCCTTCGTCGCCATAGATCACATGGAATGATAATGTGGTGAATCATAGCTTGAATGTACTTCCCGGATACCTTGTAGAGTCCTCCCTCTCAAAATCCAATCACAACAGCAAATTCTAGGCTTTTGTTCTTTGGCCATAAAAGTGCTTTGTTATCCATGAAGATAACTCGTAATCCTTTTTCTTCAAGAATTGAAATTGGAAGGAGGTTCTTCTTCAAGCTTGGAGCATATAGGATGTCCTCCACATGTAGAATATCATCGGTGCTCAGCTAGAATGAGGTGGATCCAACTCGGATCGAATATATTGAGTTGTCCCCCAACTCTACAATGCATGTGAACTCTTTATCATTTAGATCAGTGATGAAACTCTTGTAACCCGTCATATGTTTGGATGCACCACTGTTAATCAACCATGTGTCTTCATTTGTGATGACGGATCCCAAAATGGATGAGACAAGGTAAAATTCCCTTCTTGTATCCTTTTCTTCATATGCATTCTTTGATTAGTTTGATATTCTATGGTGGTAGAAGCATGAGAATTTCCTTTCCACTTTGATTTGCACTCTCTTGATAAATTTCATTTCTTGTTTCAATTGAAGCATCTAGATTTTGACTTGCCAAATCCTTTGTTGAACTCCTTCCTCTTTGGATGAGAGAACTTCTTTTGGAAGAATGGTTTCTTTCATTTCTTCATTCTTGTCGTGAGGGAAAGGTTTTCTTCTTTGAAGCACACTGACTTTATTTGGATTCAACCCTCCTATTGGATGCAATCATGCCACAACCTTTCAAAGTTAGGTTGCACCTCTCTGCCATTTACCGCATCGAAGAATGACTCCCATGAGTATGGGAGACCATCAATCACGATTTGGAGAAGATCATCTTCATCCACCACTACTCCAATACTAGCAAGATGATATCTTACCTGATATATATTGGTGAATAAGGAGGCCATTGTCTCATCCATCTCCATCTTTAATTTTCGAATCTTATTCTTCAAAGATCTCTTTTTACTTGGGGCCTTCTTCTCATATAGATTAGTCAATGTATCATAACATTCTTTCGCAGTCTTCAACAGTGTGATCACTAGAATCAAGTTATATTTTACTGAATAATAGATGATCTGTTTGGACTTAGCTTGATTCTTCTTGATGTTGATGCATGTACTGTCCCTTCTGATAAATTTTATTGAAATGACCAATTTTTCACTTTTTTTCCTAATTCGACCTTTGACTAGTTTTGATGTCTAGGTCTCCAAATTGCTCCAAATGCTCCCAAATATTATGAGGAGGTTTATGAATGATATTAAGACTTGAATATTATTTTCAGGGATGATTTAATACCATTAAAACACTTATGCAAACTCCTTTAATATTCTGGTCAATGTATGGTATTTTACTAGCAATTTCTCTTTGACTAGTATTGGTCCCTTGGTCTCCAAATGACTCCAAATTCTCCCAAATTGCTATATAAGGTACTTGGATGATTTTAAGAAATATTTATAATGTTTATGGATTCTCTGGAGTGTTCAAACGACTTCTGCAACTCCTCTTTAAAATCTGGTCAAGATAGGGATTTTACTAGTAAATTGTGGTTCAAATCCCCTAGGGGTAGATGATGAAAAGGACTTTCCAAATGCACTCAATCCAAATAGAATTTCTGAATGGAAGCAGGGGAAATATAAATGAAATCAACATTAAATCATATGCATCACCATTCAACTTTTAATGTCTTCTATAACTCCCTTAAATCAAATGCAAAAAGACTAGTTTCAACCTTGGGGGAAATGATAGGCAATCTTCTCCCAATGCTATAAATCTCAACAAAATGAATCCAAATACTTATGTACTGAACACTAAACTCATATAATACATCAATAAAATTCCATTCATCAATAAACCATCAATATTTTACTTATCCATTCGAATCCATCAACATTACATTGGTTCACAACAAGGTAGTGTGGAAATGGCACTGTTTGTTAATTAAACATTAGATTTACATCATTCCAACTGTATTTTTGACCTGATACATTTATGAATATGAGGTACATAGTATATGAATCTTATTACAATATAAATGGGCATGAGAAGCTCCCCCAAAGAGTACAATAGCTCACCAAAAGCGCCCTCCCTCAAGGAGCAAGAATATGCAATGAAAACTGGAAATGGTTGAGTGAGTGAGCTGCACTAGAAGAAACCATGAACTTCCCTATAGCTTACACCTGCAAATAAATACTCCATTAAATACCTGAATGGCCTCTCAAAACACCAACTTCGATGGGAATATTTCACCCTCGAAATTGGCTAAGGCAAGAAACTAGTCATCCACTAGCTCTTCTCTCACAAATGCAATTGCAAATTCTAAAAATGATCAAAAGATGGTTTCATTATTTGTTCTTGAAATTTAGAAAGTTTCCAACCTCTTTACGGGTTGAATTCCTTCCAGGAGACGCATTCCAACTCAAGTTGGGAAGAGATTCCAAAGAATGCCACTTATACAATAATTCCTAGTCTCCCACTTCCACCAAATTCCCTATGGAAGCATCTTAGCTTCCCTAACTCCCTTGAGCACCCTCTTGGAGGATATTTTTAGACCTGACATGTCATATATGTTAGATGTCATCCTTCAGGTATTATTTGTGTCATAGGTGTCATAGCATCTTCATCATTGTTGCCATGGAGCTAGGGAATCTAGTCCAAGTGTCTCACTAGATCCAAAACGCCTCTTCCTCTTCCCTGGGAGTTACTCTTCCACTCCAATTCGACCTTAATTGATTCATATCAAGTATATTGACCTTCCAACTCATCCCAAGACCCTTGGGCTTCTTATGGATTCGAATTGACAAGAGGAGGATGCCATGTGGCATAGAAAATCTAGCGTGTGTGGGTCCCACTTCCTCCATGTGTCTTCATGATCAAATGCCACATTGATTTTCCCTTGTATATATTTATTTAGCTCCTTTATTAAATATTTATGCTATTCTAATTTCCACACATCATTTATTATCCTTCTTATTTCAAATCCCAATGCTTCCACCCACAACCTAGGAAACTAGTAATTTTCCTCCTTGGCAATTATTTGACCCTTAACACCAATTTGACAAACTCTCATGAATATGGCCAATGGGATTATCCCATTGTGATCCAATTCCAAATTTGGGACATGAAAAATCCTCCCTTCCCAATATTGCTTGTCCTCAAGCAATTTCAAACATGGGTGTTGAAGAACCTGCTTTCTGTATATATCTTTGAAGTTGCCACTGAGTTTCCCAACTTTGAGTCTTCAAGCTTCCATGAATATTTTATAGAGGAACCACCATGCTTGTTGTTGCACTACTCTGATTAAACTCACTTTATTAAGTGGGGAATCCATTCCCCATAATACTTGTTTCCCCAAAAAATTGAAACCAATGAGACTAAGAATTATCCCAGGGTCCCATTGCTTGTATTGCACTCCAACAATTAGAAGTGCTCTCCAATTCATAATTCTTGGATCCCATTTTCTTGTATGCATTCTTCCCAACATCATGAGTACAAAATATATGTCATCAAAGTACATAAAAACATAATGAAAATGATCATCAATAAGATGCTTCATCAAAGAATAGTGAAAGTGCTTATACCTCCAAGCAAGTAGACCACCATTTTCCAAGTGCATACAAGCATCAAGTAACCAATCAAATATGATCCAATGACATAGGTGAGGACCACATGTCCTATCATGCTTCTCCAAAATAATGTGATATGCATAAAAATATCCAACCATGTATTATTTCATCCAAGAAGTGAATGAAGAAGCTCCACTAAAATACGAACCGAATAATGAGCAAGAAAAACAAGGAGACTTCAAATGACTCAAAGAAGTCTCACCCATACATCCATGGATGTGAGAATCATAAAGATATAACAAAGTATGTGGCTGCCAACAAAAATGTTCTCCAATCATAAATCTATTCACCCTAGTGTTGGATGAAGTTCCTCCAACATCAAATGAACCAAGTGTTGAGCAAGAAAAACCATGAGTCTTCAAGTGACTCAAATGCATATCATATGTGCATTCATGTAGATGTGCATCATCATAAATTAACAAAGGATGTTGCTGCAAATGTGAATAAGAATGTGCTACAACCATGTCACAAAAAAAGTAAATCTAGGAGTTCCATACTCCTCATGTGGCACCATAAAAAATAACCCTTTCACCCATACTTCATTGAGACTAATGTTGCAAAACATGGAATTGTAGGATGTGGGAGAATGAACTAACTCACCCAAATGATAAAAGAGTGCAGAAGTTTCATCATGGGAAGAATCCATATGGTTAGTATCATGCAGCTTCTTCACAACTGTGAAACATTTTTTGTAGATTGGTTCCAATGTAGAGGAATCATGCTCTTCTTTAAAAATTGCATAACCTTCCTCAAGAGACATTTCAAGTTCTTCTTCAACCACATCAAGTGGTTGGATCTCTTCAAGTTCATCTTCATCTTTTTCAGAGTCACTTGGGAGTGAATTTTGATCCTCTTCATGTACTTCTTCTTCTACTTCAACTATTTTAGAAATAGGTGGTTCATGGGTCTCCTCCTTTTGCTCCTTCAAGCAAGCTGATGCATTTTTCCTCTTGGTTTTCTTAAGATCAATATATTTTCTCCCAAGTTGGATAGCCAACAATTCAAATCCTTTCATAAGCTGCTTGGTCATGTATTCAAATATTATTTTCATTATTTTTATATACTCCTCACCATCATATGAGGTTCCCTTTTCATCCCTAGTCATAGTTTCCTTAAAAAAATTGCTCTTCTTCTCCTACTTTTTTTTTTCTCTTCAATAAAAGCAATTTTGGTTTCAATATATAATGGTGGTCCCTGAATTATTGTCCTCATGAATATCAGACCACATAAGGTTCCAATATCATTCTCTGATACCACTGTAATGTCCCTTATGAGAAATTTTATTAA
Organism: Larix kaempferi; assembly: GCA_027924585.1. Taxonomy (NCBI): domain Eukaryota; kingdom Viridiplantae; phylum Streptophyta; class Pinopsida; order Pinales; family Pinaceae; genus Larix; species Larix kaempferi. Next base: position 5,213,001 of record BSBM01000391.1, read on the forward strand.
AATGATCAATTTTTTACTTTTTTTCCTAATTTGAACTTTGACTAGTTTTGATGTCTAGGTCTCCAAATTGTTCCAAATGCTCCCAAATATTCTGAGGAGGTGTATGAATGATATTAAGACCTATTTATTATTATGTTCAGGGATGATTTAATACCATTAAAACACTTTTGCAAACTCCTTTAAGATTCTGGTCAATGTATGGTATTTTACTAGCAATTTCTCTTTGACTAGTATTGGTTCCTTGGTCTCCATATGACTCCAAAATCTCCCAAAATTATAAAGAAGGTACTTGGATGATATTAAAAAATATTTATAATTTTTATGGATGCTCTAGAGTGTTCATATGACTTCTTCAACCCCTCTTTAAAATCTGGTCAAGATAGGGATTTTACTAGTAAATTGTGGTTCAAATCCCCTAGGGGTAGATGATGAAAATGACTTTCCAAATGCACTCAATCCAACTCAAACTTCTGAATGTAATAAGAGTAAATATAAAGGACATGAACATGAACTCATATGCATCACCATTCAACTTTTAATTTATGCTATAACTCCCTTAAATCAGATGCAAAAAGACTAGTTTCAACCTTGGGGGAAATGATAGGCAATCTTCTCCCAATGCTATGAAAGTCAACAAAATGACTCCAAATGCTTATTTATTGAACAATAAACTCATATAATACATCAATAACAGTCCATTAATCAATAAACCATCATTATTTTACTTATCCATTTGAATCCATCAACATTACATTGGTTCACAACAAGGTAGTGGGGAAATGGCACTGTTTGTTCATTAAACATTAGATTTACATCATTCCAACTGTATTTTCAACCTGATAAATTTCTGAATATGAAGAACAGATTATATGAATATTATTACAACATAAATGGGGCATAAGAAGCTCCCCCAAAGAGTACAATAGCTCACCAAAAGTGCCCTCTCTCAAGGAGCAAGAATATGCAATGAAAACTGGAAATGGTTGAGTGAGTGAGATGCACTAGAAGAAACCACAAGCTACCCTGTAGCTTACACCTACAAATAAAGAATCCATTAAAGCTCCATGAAAGACCTGAATGGCCTCTCCAAACACCAACTTCGATGGTAATATTTCACCCTCGAAATTGGCTAAGGCAAGAAACTAGTCATCCACTAGCTCTTCTCTCACAAATGCAATTGCAAATTCTAAAAATGATCAAAATATGGTTTCATTATTTGTTCTTGAAATTTATAAATTTTTCAAGCTATCTATGGGTTGAATTCCTTCCAAGAGATGCATTCCAACTCAAGTTGAGAAGAGATTCCAAAGAATGCAACTTGTACAACAATTCCCAGTCTCCCACTTCCACCAAATCACATGTGGAAGCATCTTAGATGCCATAAATCCCTTGAGCACCCTCTTGGAGGCTATTTTTAGCCCTGACATGTCATATATGTCATATGTCAGCCTTCAGGTTTGATTTGTGTTATAGGTGTCATATCATCTTCATCATTGTTGTCATAGAGCTAGGGAATCTAGTCCAAGTGTCTCACTAGATCCAAAATGCCTCTTCCTCTTCCATGGGAGTTACTCTTCCACTCCAATTCGACCTTAATTGATTTATGCCAAGTATATTGACCTTCCAACTCATCCCAACCATTGGGCTTCTTATGGATTCGAATTGACAAGAGGAGGATGCCATGTGGCATAGAAAATATAGCTTGTGTGGGTCCCACTTCCTCCATGTGTCTTCATGATCAAATGCCACTTTGATTTTCCAGTATATATATTTATTTAGCTCCTTTATTAAATATTTATGCTATTATAATGTCTACATATCATTTATTATCCTTCTTATTTCAAATCCCAATGCTTCCACCCACAACCTAGGAAACTAGTAATTTTCCAACTTGACAATTATTTGACCCTTAACACAAATTTGACAAACTCTCATGAATATGGCTAATGTGATTATCCCATTGTCATCCAATTCCAAATTTGGGACATGAAAATGCATCCCACATTAGATGTAGGCTCCTCCACCACAGCGGATACGTATCCATCCAAGTCATGTTCCTATAGGATGTTGAGAATCATATCCTTCCAAGTGTTGAAGTTTGAATTGCCCTCAAGACAGTCTTCTGGTCGTATAGATATTGCTGCCATAGCCTTCAAATCTTGTGCTCAAACTATCAGGATCTATGTAGGCTCTAGATTGCATGCAAAACTAAGCTCCTTCACACCTGAGCTATGATACCATGTTAATATTTATTTGATCTTTGATCCTCAATTCTTTTAAACACCGAAACTTGAAACAATGAGACAATTCAATCACATGAAATTCATACATCCATAACACAAGATACAAAATGAGTAAAATCCTCAAAACTATGAGAACAAAAACCCCAACAATTCTTCTCAGTATAATATAATGGATAGCATAGAATGCTTTATTTTACAACATAGCAGATTTCTTCAGAAGTTAAGAGATCACCAAAACACTCTTGGTGAAGATACAGAAGCAATAGAGAAGAGAGATCAATCAGAGAAGCACCTTGCCTTCAATAATAATATCATGCACACAAAGAGAAGCACCTTGCCTTCAAAGGAGAAGATAATTCACTTCACACTGGATTCATCAATCCCGTATAACATATTTATACATTCTTGTCTTCTATTTTTATCTTCTAACTTCAGGATTAACTCGCCCTCAAACTGGATGTATCAATCTCGCATGCAGAGGTGCACCCCACTTCTCATGCAGTGCCTTATCTCACTGATTTGTCACTTAGGATGAACTCACCTCTTAACTGAATGCTTGACCACTTTGGTAGGTAGTTATCTTAAGTGTTGTCACTTAGTTAACTAGATCTTCTTTGTTGTCACTTAGTTAACTATCTTTAACTAATTCTTGACATCACTGTAGTGATCAATTCAAGTTCTCCTTGATTTACTGAAGTGTCTTCTTTTAGTTTAACTAAAGTGAAAACACTTTAGTTAACTAGTCCTTCTTATTTAACACTTAGTTAACTGAAATCATGCTGATTGATTTACTTGAAGTGATCATTGTGAGTTCTTTAGTTAACTAAGGCATATCTTTAATTGATGCTTTAACAAAAGCATTCATTGAGGCATACATTGATACTTAACTAAAGCTTTATAATTGAATCTTTAACAATTCAAGTTCTCTTTAATTAGTTGAGGTGTCTGCATGGGAAATTTTGAATTCTCTTGATCTCTATGCTTTATATTTTATTTCTTTATCTCTTACTGCATAGTCAATATGTGCTAACTTTAATTATCCGTCACATTACATTATACTAAGAAGAATTATCGGATGTTGTGATCATATTATATTATTCTGGACCAAATGATCATATGCTAAAGTAATTCACTTTAGAGGTGATCAATATCTAAAGGAGACTTAATAGCAACTAGTGATCATGGTTAATAATACATCACACAATATTAAATACTTTTAATATGTAAAGAATGACCTTTATACGGAAGGTCCACCTCTATATGGGAGTTCCAAGCTTATTTGGGATGATTTCATTGAATGACACTTAAATGGTGTATATGCCAATATGGTGGTAGGATTATCTAAGCATGATTTATGTGATGAATTTAAAGTTGTGGAAAGGTACACTCTATCAAGGAATAAAGGAGAGCCAAGAATATAGATTATTTAGTCTTTAGATCACAAAGACCAATATTGGGTGACGAACCTTGAATATTCATCATGATTCATATCCATCCTCATATAATACTGACATGAAGGTACAATGCTCATTGAATAACCAAGCATTTGGATTGAGAACATTGATGGATTATTGAAAAGGTAACCTTGTTTTTAACTTTTATAATATTTGTTGTACTTCATAAATGTAGGCACGGTTTTAAAAACTTAATATCCTTGATGTAGTAGTGATGCTTGTGCGAGCATGGATAGATAATATAATCTAATATAGATATATCAAATAACCATGTTTATTAAAGATCAAGAATGTTTCTTGAATTATGTAAGAAGTGCATGAGAGAATTGGTCATAAGATAATTGAAAAGAAAAGCATAAGAATATATGGAGTGTATGTATGTACCAATTGTTTATAAGCATATATGTAAACAGTTCAATGATTTGATGGAGTGTATGTATTTTTGGAGCAAGTGAAGATTGTGTGGTATTTTTGGAGCAAGTGAAGACTGTGTGGTATTTTTGGAGCAAGTCTATGTATGTACCTTGTTGACATGAGATTGGCATTGCATTTAGTTTCCATACTTAATGTTTTTGGAGCTTTCACTCCCTATAACAATATTTCATCTTTATCTTTTCCTCTGCTCTTGATTTATAAAACAACAAAACTATTAGACATGGGTTATGGTGTAAATTGTAACGACATTAATAAATTATTAATAATATTAAGTGTAAATGCGTTGCTTGATGACAATTTTGCAAAGAAAACAATAAGCATTGAGAGAACCAAAGGAAATTAGGTCATCTTTTTTCCTTTTCATGTTCAAGTATTCAATCTCTCTAATACTATGAAACATTTTGATTCATAACTATTTTATTACAATGATAGTGTTGTGTTTCCCTATAAAAATTATGAGATGAATATAGCATTGGTATCTAATATTTTATCAATATTTGAGCACATTTGCAAACCTTTTGACCACATGGTATGTAATTCATTGCATCCTCATTGTTATAATAAATATTTAATGGAAACAAAGTATATATTTAAGAATAGAATGTAAATTTTGTAAAGATAATGCAAATTTTTTATTTGTTACACACAAAACTATTTAAATATTTTGTTTGGGATTAAAAAGCTCTATTGAGCTCAATGATAACTTGTATATTATTGATTAAGTTTTGATATGAATGTATACATTACAAAACCTTGAACTAGTATTATAAAATTGTGGGAATCCATTCATTCAATTTTTTGCATTATTAAACATTCTCCCATTTATCACACTTCCATTAGTTTCTCGTTGTTTCTAGTAACATTGGTGCCAATTAAATATTCTCGAGAATGGTTATTCCTCTTTTCCCATTTCTATGCATCTTTATTTATTAGAGTCTTTCATTATTTTCTTGTTATTTCTAGTAACATTGGCATCATTCTGAGTGTCAAATATTTTGAGAATGCCCCATAGATTTCTTTCCATTTTCCTTATCCCAAGCCCAAGTTTAAGAAGACATATAATTTTTGACATTAATGCTTGAAACAACATTTTATAATCATGGGTGGGATTTTTAAGAAAGATAGATAGAAGGTACTATAGTTTTTGTTATCATCAGACTTATGCATTAGAGGTTAAGCTCTAATATCAAACTTTGACTTGGATTTTTGCATGTTTTGATAGATAAAGTGAACAATGAATATCCTCAATAAGAATAACATACTTGGTAGTTTTAATGTGTAATTTCCTAAATTTTGTGATGTATGGATTTTCATAAGTTACAAATCATAGATATGTTAACCTAAATAATAAGCAATGGACATTTTCATGTTCCTAGAAACCTTTAAAGCAAGTAGAGGTTTCTTGACTACTCTTGTTGTGTTTTGATAGAATTATTACCCTTCAACATTTAAGACCTTAAGACTTATTACAATTTTTACTTTTCTAATAAGATCTATAACGAACATAACACCTGTGATTAAGTAGATTTTGGAGATTAAGTAGACTTTGGATATAATCAAGAGAGATTAGTATGTCGAACATGACACTTGTGGTTAAGTAAAATTTGGATATAATCTTGAAAGACAAATGGATATGCCTTTTTTTCCCTAGAAAAACAGAAAAAATAAATAAAAATAAATAAATAAATAAAATAAAAATATAAAATATAAAATATAAAATATAAAATATAAATATAAATATAAATATAAATATAAATATAAATAAATAAAAATAAAAAAAAATAAAAAAAATAAAAAAAATAAAAATAAAAATAAAAATAAAAATAAAAATCACGCTTTTTATTCAAGGTTGAATTAAAAGTACATTCATCATAAGTGCTATACAATTCATCATATAGTTTGTTTGAACAATAAAAAAGGGACTTATCCCAAAACCAAAAAAATCTTCTTACGTAATAATAATACCAAAATACAGTTTGGTCACTTAATCCCAACTCCTCATAATAATTTTTTTAGATACATTAGTTTTGAATCAGAAACTCATACATATCTACTAAAATGGAAAAGCATATATATTGAAAGCTTTGATAGTTGTGCCATGTTAAGACCAAAGGATCAAAACCAAAGAAACCTTCATACAAAAATGCCCGCGGTCCTGAAAAATACCACACAGTCTTCACTTGCTCTAAAAAAACTATCCTTCTTGGAGTCAAATGATAAGTATCTATGTATATGCCTTGTTAAAAAGAAAATTCTTGCATAGTAAAAAAATGCCTGCACAATCCAAAAAAATGCCCGCACGACCTTCTTGGAGTCCCGCATAGTCTTTTACAACCTTATTGGAGTCCAAAAAATGATCCTCACAATCTTCACTCCTTCAAAGTCCAAAAAAATGCCTGCATAGTCTTTTACAACCTCAAATTATTCTATCCATATAACCTAAATGCTTTGAGTACTAATCTTCAGTGTTCATATAAGACATATCTATGATCTTCCACTTTATTACCTTGCAAAAAAACTGACACATAAATTAAACCTTGTTCTTTTGTTAATCCCAACTTTGACAACCTGTCCACCAGATGATTTAATTCTCTCTCTATATGCTTGGAAGAGACCATATAAAAAAATGATATCATTCTTAAGTTCTAAGACCATATTCGAGTATTGGTCGCTTCTATAGAAAGGACATGGTTCATCCAATTAATAACCAATTGTGAATCACCCTGAATATGAAGTTCTCTTAATCCTCGTCGATGTGCCTCCCTCATAACTACTCACAAGGGAATAAAAGTTAGCTTTATTGTTACTACCAACCCCCACATTTTCCATAATCTAAATGTAATGATCATCCTGTAAGTAAATAATCCCTCCTATCCCCCCTTTCTGGTTCTCCCTCTAGTATGCCCCATCAAAGAAGGCCCAAGGTTTCGAATGATCTATCACTAAATGACTAATAACCCTTCCCTTCTTATTTGTGGCAGTGGATGTATATTCTTGAGCAAGTATAAAAATCATAGCAGTAGCTTGAAACGAAGGTAAATACTTGTCATAAAAAATCCTTGCATTTCTTTCCAACCATATGCTCCATAAATTCAAGAAAGGAACTACTCGATGCTTTAATAATGTTGGATTCTAGATCCATTTTTGAAGCCCTTCTTCCACCAAAACCCCAACCCAAATATCATTGTTCCCTATCCATTTATCAACATAATGCCATAGATGTTTGGCATAAGGACAATAAATAAAAAGATGTGCTACGTCTTCACTTGAGGTCTCACACATATAGAAGATCCCTGGTCCATGAAATTGAAACTTCTGAAGATAATACCAAGTTGGAATCTTAGCCCACAATGCAAGCCACATAAATAACTTAATTTTCTTCAGGGATTTTACCTGCCAAATTTTTTTGTACCACCACCTCTCCTCATGTGCATCCTATTCAACATAATATCATATCCTTTACTCACCATATAAGACCCCACTTATATGTTGTGTGCGCACATAAGACTGTCATTCCCACCGAGGAGTCTTATGGAACCATTTTGTATTTCCTTAACATAACTCTCCCATTGAATACTCATATTTCCCTTTAAGTTTAATTTCTCTTCATTTTTCCAACCTTGTTGCCGACATGTCGAATTATCCTCCTCCACAACCTGATTTAAGTATATAATGTTTTGTTGATTAATACACTAAATCATCTCCTTAGAAAGAAAGACCGAATTGTTGCATCCCATAATTCCATCTCTTATAATTTTGACATGTTCCCCATTCCCCACCTTTGACACCAAACTATTACCAACTATGGGAAAAGCCAACACTAGGGATTTCCAATGGTTTGAATATTTGTTTATGGACTTTCACTAGATTCCTGATCCATTCCACTATAGACAAAGGAGCAATATATTTCTATTGAATTACATTTTTCCATAATCTAGTTTTACTAAGGAACAATATATTTCCACATGCTTTTAGTAACCAATCCTTCACTAAATTCTTGGATCCTTTTCAATCGCCAATCGTCCTTTATGAAGAGGCAGAGATATGTGTTGCCAGTGTGCCAAATGTCATGTCCCCAATTTTGGCTAATTCAGTGACCATGGGTAAAAGGGGACAAAATAAACCCTAGGTAAATAAGTTTATTTCATCATGTATGCATAGGATTAAATTTATCCTAAGTCAAGTGGAGAAATTATTTTTATTAATTTTAAGTAATTAAATTCCTGAATAATGGAGCAAGTGGGCCAAGAGGGCGCCCTCATGAGGATAAGGTTTCCAAAATGGAACTAGAGACAAGAAAAATAGCAAAAGGAGAAAAGAAGAGAAGGTGTAAGAAGAAGACCAAAGTAGAAAATGGAAAGAACCAGGAAAAACTAAGGATGCCGCAGTTTCTAAAGGAGAGCTCAATTTTCAAATTGGACACAACCAGAAAGCTTCGAAGTAGGAAACAGACTTCTCTGTTGTTGAAAAGTAAAAGGCTCCAGTGATTTGTGCAGAGGACTTAGTGTTTGGCCCTGACATACCTTGGTGCTGCACATTTCTCATACAAAAGCCAGAATCAAAATTCATTCCCATCATCCTTGAACAGTGAACCAGTATTCAACATTATCACCCTACACACTATAAAAATTATAAAAAAATTACTAGTTAAAATTCTGTTAAATTTGGGAGTTTGGAGTTAATATTCTAGCCCATTATTGGCTGGGATATTACAACCGTATTAGAGCACTTTCTTTGGCTCATCCTGTGGAAAATAACTCTTAGTGGAAAAATAGCTCAGAACTATCTTCAAGTTGCAGCTGTGAAATTAGTAACAGTCATGGAATATTTAGACTTTTAGTTGTATGAAGAGGAAGATACATTTTTTTATTATGAAGAGGTCATTTACATAGATGAAGGCTTGTCCATTTTAAATAAGGATGATGAATCCTTGTGTGACTCTTTTTGCACAATGAGCAGAAGTCCCAAACCACTAGAGTTCAGTATTGTCGATGGAAGAGTGTCCTATGGAGGAATGCTTCTAGGAAGCAATCCATCAGAGTACCTTAGGGAATACCAAACAATGAAGAAGGAGATATCGGAGGTCTTTCCCTTTCGAGACTTCCGCACTTTGAAAGTTGAAAGCTTTTTCCAAATGATGGTCCTTGTAGTAGCACATATCAAGGAAGAGTAGACCATATTGTCAATGGTGTGTGCAGAAAATTAGAGAATATGTTGCAGAAAAGTGAAGCATCACCATCACAATGCTTTGTACCCAATGAGCCAATGATAAAAGGGGCATCCAAAGCTCTTCTTGATTCAAGAAGAGGGGAGCCCTCTGTTAAAAGGAAATCATCAAATAACCATGATGGGACTAGTACTCTGAAATATTCCAATGAGATAGAAGAACCAAGTGTTTCTCAAGACCATGCAAAAGATGTTGAAGTTGTGAACAGTGAGGGAAGAATTTCCTACTTTATGAGAATTTGTGGATCATCTTCAAGAAGAGCCTCCAAGAATTTTGATACTAAGACAACCAAGGAGAAAGCTTCATAATTTAGATTGGAGAAGAAAGACTCAAAGACAAATAAACCACCAAAGGAGAAGATAATAAATCTCACAAGAGAAGAGCTATGTGGTTCCCCTGGTGAGTGCATGAAGCAACAAGAAGAAGACATCCAACAAAGGTATAAGAGTAATTCTGATTTTTGTAGAAGCAATGTCTTCTTACATCCATATGAGGAATGTTCCAATTCATTTAATGAAAATAAACTCCCTAATGTTGAATGGAATGTTGGAAATGAGTATTGTGTTGTGGACCCATGCCACAAGCAGTGGAACTTAACTTTGTAGCCAACAGAGAACATGCACATATTTTTCCTAGCTAAAGATTGTGTAATGGGTAAGGATGTTGAACCATGTGCATCCAAAGAACTGGTAGCCATTCAAGGGGTTATTGGCAGTATGGGAAATGAATCCATTTCCATTTTCATGGTTGGTGACTTCAAGATCACTGCAAAAAGGATTGAAGATGAGATGAGTTCAATTGAACTCAATGATAGTGAGTCATCTAGAGGAGCATATCTAGAAGATATGCACACACTAGTTGGATGAAAACCAAAGAGTTTGGTGGAAGAAAATACCACCATAGATCTTCCACATAAAGGTAAATATGTGATGCAAAGGTATGAGCCAAATTCTGAATTTTATATTCCCTTGGGTCATCACAATATTACAACCACTTCCAGGGAGAAGTTTGGCATGGTAGAGTTCCCTAGTGAGGAGGCTCAAATTTATGGTGTGAAAGATGAATGTAGTGATAGGGATGAAAGTTGGGAGGAGAGTCCGCATGATCCTCATATGGTGGGTGATCATGCATATGACAACACACTTGGTGTATTCAAACAATCATGGAGTGATTTGGAGAGCTTGCTCCTAGTCACCGAAGAGAGGATGTTGTGAGTGTTGTCCAGAACTGATGATGCACATAGATTCATGGAGGATCTTATTGAGAGATCTCAATTGAAGGAAATACAAGGTGGATTTGATGAGAGAATATCTAGCTCAGAACTGTGCTTTATTAAAGAAGATTTGGAAAAGATGAAAACAGACTACTTGCAGGTGTTCATAGATAGAGACATGGCTCTCAAATTTGCTGAAGACAAAGCAGCAGTAGAAGGAGAGATATTTCATATGGACTTGGGAGATTCATCTCCCACTCCCAGGACTATTAGTAATGTGATGTGTGTGGTTGGTTGCACACATATTGCATTGGAGGAGCCTCATGTGCTAGGTGAGCATGAGGAGGGTTCAGTTATGCAAGTGCATGATGGTAGCAGTGATATGAATATTGTTTGCAAAGCACTTGTTTCATACTTGGAGGATTATGAGATTTATCTATATGAGGAAGACTCATGGATGGAGAAGATACCTGGATACATTTCACCCATAAACAACAACCATCATGATGATCTCAATACATGGGGATCAAGCAGCAAAAAGTTCTATCCATCCATGGATAGATGCATCTCACAGTTTGAGATTCTAGGAGGTAAAAGTTTTCTTTGTAAATTTTTTGATGCTCCTAACATTGACATGTTTTGTGATCAGCAGCAGAGGCACATATTGCTTCCATTTGATGCCATTCATCCACATATGGATTGGGTGGAAGATTACATGTCAGACATGGAATCTCTCTACATAAATATTTCTGCTCATGGTAAGGGGAAGGAAGCTAAGCAAGCAAACTACCAAGAGATGTTAATGAAACATTTATCTTGCAGAAGGTGGAATATACAGAGGGAATCCACATACTTGGATGGATGCTTTCACTCTTTGGCCAATGGCAGAGAGTCGATCCATTGGATGATTTCACTTGGGAAACACTTTGCTTCCCACTTAATTTAGCTGGATGGAGTGTCTTTTCACTTTTTCTTTGGATGAACAGGCACATGTTTGACATTACTGCTTACATGGATGGAGGTTGTTATGACAGACATTACACTTCAAGTGAGCAGCATGAGTATCTATGGCTACCATATGATGCTCTCAGTATTATTGAATGGACATGGTGTTTGTATGATGCATATCCTTCTCATGTTTGGATAAGGGACTTCCACCCTCATCATTTGAGCTATAGTGATGACATTTTTTATTCTTGTGTACATGGGGCACATGAGAACTTTCTTGTTGGAGTGGAAAGAATTGATGAGGTTTGGCCTTACTTTTTGGAGGCATATTTGGTGGTGCATAGTCTTTCCTTGATCGGATCCTACCATGGAGAGTTGCATATCTTGATTGAGGGGCCTTCAAAGTTTCAGAGTTGCATTGGAAAGGATGATTTTGAAATGTGTTGGTATGATGTTTTCATCCCTCCTAGCATTTCATATGATGATGATTTTCTTTTGTTACTAATTTTTGGTGAGATGCAGTATGATCAGTGGGATCCTAGTATTCCATGGGAGGACAGTTTTCCACGCATGACACTGCTACCTGGAAACTTGCAATTGAAGCAGTGGGATCTAGTCCTTCTTTTTCCTGGTTGATTTTGTTGGATGGTATTCAGATCCATGGGAGTGTCATACAAGCAATGGGATCCTAGCATTGTTTGTCTTTAGAGAGATGATTATGATCAGAGTAGTGCAACAAAAGCATAATGGACTCTTGGGATATTTTGCTTGAGGACAAGCAAATTTTTGGGAGGGAGGACTGTCATGTCCCCAATTTTGGTTATTTCAGTGACCATGGGTAAACGGGGACAAAATAACCCCTAGGTAAATAAGTTTATTTCATCATGTATGCATAGGATTAAATTTATCCTAAGTCAAGTGAAGGAATTATTTTTATTAGTTTTAAGTAATTAAATTCCTAAATAAAGGAGCAAGTGGGCCAAGAGGACGCCATCATGAGGATAAGGTTTCCAAAATGGAACTGGAGACAAGAAAAATAATAAAAGGAGAAAAGCAAAGAAGGTGTAAGAAAATGCCTAAAGCAGAAAATGGAAACAACCAAGAAAAGCTAGGGAGGGCGCGGTTTCCAAAGGAGAGCTCAGTTTTCAAATTGGAAACAACCAAAAATCTTCGAAGTAGGAAACATACTTGTCTGTTGTTGAAAAGTAAAAGGCTCCAATGCTTTGTGCATAGGACTTAGTGTTTGGCGCTGACTTACCTTGTTGCTAGACATTTCTCATACAAAAACCAGAATAAAAAATCATTCCCATCATCCTTGACCAATGAACCAGTATTTAGCATTATCACCTTGCACACTATAAAAATTGTAAACAAAATAATAGTTAAAATTATGTTAAATTTGGGAGTTTGGAGTTAATATTCTGGCCTATTCTTGGTTGGGATATTACACCAAATGTATTTGAGACCCTTCCTTCTTCTCCCTTCATAGAAAATCCATGCGAATACAACAGATTTTCAATATATTAGCTAGGAAGCACCAATAAATAAGATTGGCCTCCAATACAACTTTAACCAACATCAATCCTCCTCCCCTGGACAACCACCTATGACACCAAAAATGAATTATGCTTTCAATTTTACTGAGTAACCATTGCCAATCCTTACAGCAATATCCATTTGGTTTTAATATGTACAAGTATTTTAACCCTTCATAATTTAGATATGTCTACGAGAACTAGAATAACTATACAATTTGATTTGAAAGAGATTTCTCTATGTCATTGCAGTTGATCATTGACTTTTTTAAGTTTACTTTCATTCTAGTGGCTTTATATTAAAGACTTAAGACGTTATGAAACTCTCTTAACTCTTCCAATGATCCTCTTGCAAACAATAGAATGTCATCCACAAACAATAGGTGGGTTAAATAAATTAATCCCCCTACCTTTATACCTTTGATCCTTCTAGTTCTTCAAGCTTATATTAGAACTTTACTTAGCCCTTCCACGACAAACATAAAGAGATAAGGTGACAGTGGATGACGTAATCCCCACTTTGATTTGAAAAACTTAGAAATCGATCCGTTTACCAAAGCTGCAAAAGAAGCCGAGAAGATCTTGTACACACTATTAAATACAGAAATCGGTAAAAATAAATGGATATGCTTTTTTAGAAAGATAGAAAGGGACTGCTTGAATAAGTAAGTTGGATGGACAATTGAGACATTCATGATCAATTTCTTGAATAATAAATTGTGAAACCTGCGGAACTTCTTTCAATACAATATATTTAATTTAAAATGGTAAGAATGGAAAAAATAAATTGTAAAACCTGCGGAACTTCTTTCAATACAATATATTTAATTAAAAATGGTAAGAATGGAAAAAATATTTTTCAATTTTCTTCGATGAGCGAGAACGGTAGAAATTTGAACGGTCATTCAAATCACGAGTGCGTATGGAATCCAGCTAAGAACATTGGATTCATATGGTAGGTTTCAGGATGTCGGAAACAATGATTTAAGACATTAATTATGTTCTTGTGGTGGAGGGTCAAGTTAAATATCTTCTCATTTAATTTGTTTATTCCAGTACATTCTTATCCTCTTACCATGAAATAAATCTACTAGCCTTTTGATTAATAATATTTACACACCTAGTGTAGAAACCGACAACTTTAGACATCTAAATTAAATTAAGAGAAAACACAACAACTTATCCCGCATCAATGTTTAGATTAATATTTCAAAGTTCTCGTTCTAATTTAAAATTTTGATTAAAAAGTAATTGCTCTAGGTAAGATTTTACCTGAAATTATTTTCCAATGTTTCTTTTTAATTTAAATATAGTTAAATTTGTACTTTAAAACTATATTCTTTTAAATATAGTTAAATTTGTACTTTAAAATTATATATTTTTTTCGAAACCTTCGGCGAACTTTTAGATTGGTTTATTAGAGCCTTTTATTTTTTAGGTCATTTTAAATAAAAGCAGGTTAAAATTTTGAATGAAAATGATTATTTTCACATTTTTGTAATTTCAGTAATTAGATTACGAACATATTATTTAATTTTAAAATTATTTTATTTTTTAAACACTCCAAATTGTAGTTTTGACAAAAATTACTCTACCGGATTACGGCGACGGGCGAAGACATTTTACTGACCGGGGACATTTTAGTTACCCAGCTCCCTCCCCATGTACTTCAAAACTGTTCGGCTACTCTCGGATGTCAAATACGTGATTACTCTCTCTGGCTCAGCTGTCTGTTCTAACAGTCGACCGCCATGGGAAGCCCAAAGCCTCACGTGGCTATCTTTCCCTCCGCGGGAATGGGCCATCTCATCCCTCTCGCCGAGCTCGCCAAGCGCCTCTCCGGCAGCCATGGACTCTCTGTCACCTTCATCACCTGCAAATGGATGTTCTCCCCTCGCCTCATGGCAGCTTATTCCCAGACAATGGCGTCCTCGGGTCTCGACATCAGCTTCATCCAGCTGCCGGATGTGGAGATGGAAGGCGCAGTACAACAAATGAAAGTGGAAACTTACCTATCTAAGTTTCTCGAGAAATCCAAAGGATCAGTGGAAAGCGCTCTCAGATCCCTCGTTCACTCTGCCTCTCCCGTTTCTTCTTTCATCACTGATTTTTTCTGCTCCACTATGTTCGATGTGGCCGCCGAGCTCCGTATACCCACATACCTATTCTTCACTTCCAATGCTTCTCTTCTTTCTTTCATGCTATCTATTCCGAAGCTCGTCTCAGCGATTCCAATTTCGTTCAAGGACGCCGAGTTTCCAATAGAGGTTCCGGGACTTCCACCGATGGCTGGCACGGATCTTCCGCCTCCCTTTCAGGACAGGTCCGATGAAGTCTTTTACTGGGTTGTGCGTCATTCCTCGCGCTTGTGGGAAGTGACTGGTATTTTGATAAACACCTTCGAGGCGGTGGAGACTGAACCGATCAAAGCTCTTTTGGAAGGTAAAATACTTAATCCTACTGAAACTCATCGAGTTCCCCGCTTTTATCCAGTTGGGCCGCTCATATCATCGTCGCCTCTTGAATACGACGACAAGCTTGTCGGAGACGGAGGGGCGGATTGCCTCAAGTGGTTAGACAACCAACCGCCTTCGTCGGTTCTGTTCGTTTCCTTCGGAAGCGGAACAGCTCTGCCGACGGCGCAGGTGACGGAACTCGCCGTGGGACTGGAAGCAAGCGGACATCGCTTCCTGTGGGTGCTGCGCAGTCCGTCAAGCAGCTTTCTCTCCATTGATGAAACGGACCTTTCCCAACTCTTACCTGAGGGATTCGAGAGTCGAACCAGGGACCGAGGACTTGTTGTTCCGTCATGGGCGCCTCAGATTCCTGTTCTCTCTCACCCATCCATCGCCGGTTTCGTTTCTCACTGCGGTTGGAACTCTACTCTGGAAAGTATCTCGCATGGGGTGCCGATGATCGCTTGGCCTCTCTTTGCGGAGCAGAGGATGAATACGATTCTACTGGTTAATGACTTGAAGGTGGGGATCGCAGCAAAGAGGGAAAGCGATGGATTCGTAAGGAGAGAAGAAGTGGAGAGAGCAGTGCGGGAGTTGATGGAAGGAGAAGGCGGTAAGAGGGTAAGGGCGAGAATGACAGAATTGAAAGAGAGGTCCGTGATAGCGTTGGAAGAAGGGGGAAGTTCATACAAGGCCATGGCCGCCGTAGTCTCCGAGTGGAAAACAAACGCAGAAAACTTCGAAGCTATAATTCCCAAGACACAGATTTCCAATTCGAAATAAAAAAATTCGAATTGGGAAATCTCATTTATTAATTTCCTTATGTTGGGATGGTTTGTCTTTATCTAATTCTGAAGATTTGTATAGTGTGAAGTAAAAGTATAAGTGTTCTCGTGCAAAATATAGAAATACACTGGAAATAAAGACAGATCTGCAAATATAGGGCCTAGTCATTTTGTTGTTTGACGAGTGGAGTGATGTTCATCTTCATTGCTTCATGATTGTAGTACAACTTATTATATGTGAAATGATATAGGTATATGGAGATGATCATGGCTTCTTTTAGATATTATGATGGACATATATATGGGGTCTCTCATTTTTATTTTCATAATTGTTATAATTATTTAACAGAAATAAGATTTAATTTTTAAATCTTATAATTATTTACCAGCAAAAATGATTTAATTTTTAAATGTTAGGATGGAGGTATGTTATTTTTATTTTATTATAGATTTTTATAGTTATTAATAATGAAAAGTTAACTATTAGGATGGGTTAAATTTTTAATTTTAATGATTTAATTATTTTTTTCATTTGATTTATTATATAAAGTGTACATGGTATGATGATGATAATGAAAGTTAGGAAGATCGCTATTGCAGTCAATGTTCTAAAATTGTGATTTAATGTGGGTCTTCATACAACATTTTAAGAGAAAATGATTTTCATCTTCAATCCTCTTAGTGTCGTAAAGACAACAAATCCTTTTGTCTCGTGATGGTTTAGGATTGTCAAGTATCTTGTTTCACTATGTAGTTGATGATAATTTATTCTAACTTACCAATGTGTATTTTCTTCTTTACACTAGTTAAAACAGAGATACTTTTGATCTTCTATATTAGGGTTGATCCCTCTCTTATCTTCTAATTCTTTATTGTACCACATCTTCTCCTTAAAATTAGATGTAATAATATTTTAATATTATCACTATTCTATAGAGTTACGTTTTTCTTCTAATTCTTTATTGCACCACATCTTCTCCTTAAAATTAGATGTAACAATATTTTTAATATTATCACTATTCTATAGAGTTACATTTTTCTTCTAATTCTTTATTGCACCACATCTTCTTCTTAAAATTAGATGTAATAATATTTTTAACATTATCACTATTCTATAGAGTTAAATTTTCCTTGACTCTCGGACCCAACCTCGCTTAAGTCACAAGTGGTTTTAATTGGAGTTTGAAGAAATCTTAAGAAGACTCGTATTTATCATGTTGTTATCTTGCTGTTGTACATTAGGTACTTAGTGATACCCATGCTCTCAATGGGGGGAGAGAATTGCATTTGCTTCAATTATAAGATTATAAGTTATAAGACACTTTTGGAATTGCTCTATCATTCTCCATGATTCTTTAAGAAATGTTGCAGCCCCAAACTTCACACCCATATAAGAAAGATGACAAGAGTGACAAGAGTCTCAAAGAGGAGTTTATTCTTATCAAAAAGGAAAAGGTTCACTGATTTACAATTGTTTTCAAGTCCATAATATGTTTTCCACTCTCTGTTATCCCTTTCTCAATGTTTTAGTTCCATTTATGATTCTGATGAAGATCAATTCCAAGATTTTTGTATGAATTCACTTACTCCAAGATGTTGATTGCCATACATGAAATTAACATAAATTATATTTTTGGATTTTCAATTATCATAACCTTTGTTTTGTCAATGTTAACAACCATATTTATACTAGAGAACAAATATTGAGAATTTTTTGTTACTTGCCAATATCATAGGGAATCCTCATCATAAGAACGATATCATCATCATAAGTAAAAAGGATGATGATTATATTAGCTAGAGTCATGTCAACACAACATGCTTCTTCCAAACAACCCTCTAACTTATCAATGTATATACCAAAAAGGGTAGGGGACAGGGGAAAATCATATTTGGCTCCTATATTACAAATAAATTATTTTTTACCATCCCTCACTATTCCTAAACTTGGCAATGATATTCGTGTACAACATTATTGCAACAAATATCAATTTGAAATGAAATTTTAGCTCTTCTAATATATTCCAAAGGTTAGTTTTTGGCACTATGTCAAATGATTTTGTGAAGTCAAGAAAGCAACATAAGAGTTTGTTTTATTATTGCACCACTCCTTTGCATTGGTCTTAATCATAACAAGGTGGGTTGAATGATAACTCCTAAATCCTACCTATCCTTTAAATATATTTTTCCATGATGGGCATGTGCAAGCTAATGAGGGCCACTTTTGGCGCATTAGATGCAATAGAAAACTGAAAAATTAGACATCCCTCAACTTGGTTTTTTTGAGATACTTACACAAGATATATTTCCTTGAGTAAAAAAGATGAAATGTAGGAAATTGAGTCACGTCTCCGAATATATAAGTTTTAAGTATTGAAAATTTACATAACTATATCAAATTTCATTTTTTCTAATAGTCATTTTTTATTTTTTTGGCAAATGATAAGGTATATGTTTTTGTGGGTGCAGCCTTTCAGTGCCTAAATGATGGTTTCAGGCTACAAAAATTGGTAGACATGTATAGAAGCCATAGCACTAGTGCAACACTATTTTTCAAAAATTAAATGTTTAATTTTTATTTTTATTTTTTTTAATTATGTACGTCATCAAACCTCGAGAATGGTACGTCAAATGTGGGTGCAACCTTTGAAGGTCTTAATGAAGTTATTTCGACTTGGATTTTTTATAGCATGTAGAGGTCGGTGTCTACTAGTGCAGCATATATATTTTTTTTAAAATGGTTGTGAAATGAAAAAGTTACGGAATAAACACTAACAACATGTTTTTTGACTTAAGGAGTAATGACACAAGAAAATTAGGAAACAAATAGAAAATCTCAATATTTTTTTTAAAAATTACATATTTGGAATCTGCATAAAAAATGCTATCTATGCCTAAAATTTCGTCAATAATGGTCATGTATGTCATGCTATAGAGAGTGGTGAAAAACATACATATTAAGAAAAATGGGGGAAATGCCTAATTAACTATGGTTTAGTAAATTCCATAGCACAAGTTTGGTAAGTCCGAACCAACCACATAGGAGTGTGGTTGACATGCAGATGCGGGAGGAGGGGGTGATTAGGTGCTCCAGAACACGCGCGCGTTCTATTTAAATTCAAATATTTTGATTGACACGCATTTTGTATATGCAAAACGTGTGCACGTTATGTACA
Organism: Larix kaempferi; assembly: GCA_027924585.1. Classification (NCBI taxonomy): domain Eukaryota; kingdom Viridiplantae; phylum Streptophyta; class Pinopsida; order Pinales; family Pinaceae; genus Larix; species Larix kaempferi. The sequence goes on from BSBM01000391.1 coordinate 5,232,473, forward strand.
TTCAAAACACGCGTGCGTTATGTACATACAAAATGCACACGTGCTATGAACATACAAAATGCGCGTGCATTATGTACATACAAAATACACGCGCGCTATGAACATACAAAACACGCGCGCATTATTAACTTCACAAATTTATGCTTTTAAGTGTTGAATAAATTTATATACCCACCACTCCCTAACCCCTCCTCTCCCTCTCCCTAATCCCCACCACTCTTAAACCCCCCTCCCTCTATCTCTCTCATAATCCTGTCACTTCTAACCCTTGCTCACTCTCTCCCCTCCTATACCTAACCCTTGCTCACTCTCTCCCCTCCTACACCTAACCCTTACTAACCCCCCCCTCTCTCTATCTCTTCTATACTCCTATACCAACCCCTATCCCCCACCCCTCTCTCTCTTCTAACCCCATGAAACCCTCCTCCCTCTCTATCTCTCTATAACCCCTTAACCCTCCCCACCACACCCACACCTAACCACCTCCCCTCTCTTATTGTCTCTCCTATTGAACCCCATACGCTAACTCCCCTATCTTTATCCCCTCCTCCTCATAACCCTTACAAACCCCCTCCTCTCTCTCTCCCCCTAACTATTATTAACCCCTCTCTCAATCTCTCTCTCTCTCTCTGCCCCCCTTGCTAAGCCCCCTCCTAGCCCCTTACCCCTAACTAACCCCCCCTCTCTCACTCTCTCTCCCCTGCTTCTACACCTCTCTTTCTCTCTAAACCCCCTCTCCCTCTCCATAACCTCTCCCCCATCCCTAACAATCCTACTTTTTCTTTCTCTCTCCTACTCCCCCTATCCCTAAACCCCGTCCTCTTTATCTCTCTCCCCTCCTCTCCCTATCCCTTACTAAATTGGTCTCTCTCGGTCTCTCTCTCTTCCCTACACCTCCACCTACCTCTAACCACACCTCCCATCTTTATTTCTCACTCCCTACAACTAATAACCTCTCCTCTCTCTATCTCTCTCTCTGTTAATATTCAATATGCTAAGACAGAAAATAGCAGCATTACATTCCATTTCACAATAATAGCATATACAGGATCACTGAAGAAACAACAAGCATAGCATAAACACAAGAGACAGAGATTTATCCTGGGAAACCCTCATGGGGTAGAAAACCCAGTAAAGCTTCCTCAATATAGATGACCAGCAATATACAAAGATGCAAACCCTGAGCATAAGCTCCTTCTCCTCCATAGCAGACCTCTCCTCCACAAATGCGCCTTTCTCAAGTGAGTGAGTGTATCAAATGAGGAACACACCTCCTCTATTTATACACTACTCTCATATGTATTTTACACAAGTACATGTAGGCTCGTATTTAACCATTAGGTTAAATACCCCATTATAACTGACTGGGCCGACCCCCACATGGTGGGTCTAATAACCCTAGTTACCACATGCAACTCGGAGGAATAAACATCTCCGGATTTATAGTATAATCACATCGGAGGTATGGAACATCTCCGGAATAAATAATATACAAATATAATATTCTTTGAAGTTACAATATTTCAACACTCCCCCTTAACGAGAAGGATATTATAACAGTATCTGCACGAGCAAGGAGTCATCAACATCATACATGATACATCTATAAATCATTGGAAGCTTTCTCAACATCATCAGTAACTCAAGCAGTTACTGGAACATCTTCAATACTGGAACATCAACATCTTCAGTACTGAGTCTTTATCTTCTGCAGCACTCGAACAACTACAACAACATCAACATCTGGATCCTCACGATCATCAGTATCGTCATCTCACGATCATTAGCATCGTCATCACACGATCATCAGCATCGTCATCACACGATCATCAGCATCGTCATCTCACGATCATCAGCATCGTCATCACACGATCATCAGCATCGTCATCTCACGATCATCAGCATCGTCATCACACGATCATCAGCATCATCATCACACGATCATCAGCATCGTCATCTCACGATCATCAGCATCATCATCACTCGATCATCAGCATCGTCATCAACACAGGTATCCATAACAATACAAGTATCCACATCATTAGTACAAGTATTCATGCCAATACAAGTATACATATCATCAATACAAGTATCCATACTGATACAAGTAATCATGTCATCAATACATGTATCCTACCGATACAAGTAACCACATCATCAATACAAGTATCCATACCGATACAAGTAACCACGTCATCAATACTAGTATCCTATCGATACAAGTAACCACATCATCAATACAAGTATCCTACCGATACAAGTAACCACATCATCAATACAAGTATCCTACCGATACAAGTAACCACATCATCAATACAAGTATCCTACCGATACAAGTAACCACATCATCAATACAAGTATCCTACCGATACAAGTAACCACATCATTAATACAAGTATCCTACCGATACAAGTAACCACATCATTAATACAAGTATCCTACTGATACAAGTAATCACATCATTAATACCATTACTTTCTCGGAGACCATTCGTCTACGGATCAATTCAGGGACCGAAGTCCGGGGATGATACAATCCCCTTCACGTACATTTTGAACTATCAGTTCGGGATGATGCAATCCCCATCACGTACATTTTGAACTATCAGTTCCGGGATGATGCAATCCCCATCACGTACATTTTGAACTATCAGTTTCGGGATGATGCAATCCCCATCACGTACATTTTGAACTATCAGTTCCGGGATGATGCAATCCCCATCACGTACATTTTGAACTATCAGTTCCGGGATGATGCAATCCCTATCACGTACATTTTGAACTATCAGTTCCGGGATGATGCAATCCCCATCACGTACATTTTGAACTATCAGTTCCGGGATGATGCAATCCCCATCACGTACATTTTGAACTATCAGTTCCGGGATGATGCAATCCCTATCACGTACATTTTGAACTATCAGTTCCGGGATGATGCAATCCCCATCACGTACATTTTGAACTAAGGTCCAGGGACGATGCAGTCCTATCTTCTATTCTCGAAGACCTCACGTCTACGGCTCTCTTTAGGACTGAAAGTCCAGGGATGATCCAATCCCCTCAAGTCCAACAAGGACTTCATTCTCGGAGACCTCTCGTCTACGGCTCTCTTTAGGACTGAAAGTCCAGGGATGATCCAATCCCCTCAACTATCCACTGAGGACTTCATTCTCGGAGACCTTACGTCTACGGCTCTCTTTAGGACTGAAAGTCCAGGGATGATCCAATCCCCTCAACTGTCCACTAAGGACTTCATTCTCGGATACCTTACGTCTACGGCTCTCTTTAGGACTGAAAGTCCAGGGATGATCCAATCCCCTCAACTGTCCACTAAGGACTTCATTCTCGGAGACCTTACGTCTACGGCTCTCTTTAGGACTGAAAGTCCAGGGATGATCCAATCCCCTCAACTGTCCACTAAGGACTTCATTCTCGGAGACCTTACGTCTACAGCTCTCTTTAGGACTGAAAGTCCAGGGATGATCCAATCCCCTCAACTGTCCACTAAGGACTTCATTCTTGGAGACCTTACGTCTACGGCTCTCTTTAGGACTGAAAGTCCAGGGATGATCCAATCCCCTTCTGTATTCTCACCTATACAAGAGCAGTTATCACATTAGCATGTATTCTCACCAATACATCAAAACATGTATACATCACACCAAAACATGTATACATCACAACTAGCATGTATTCTTACTAATACATCAAAACATGTATACATCACATCTAGCATGTATTCTTACTAATACATCTAACATCAAAACATGTATACATCACATCTAGCATGTATTCTTACTAATACATCTAACATCAAAACATGTATACATCACAACTAGCATGTATTCTTACTAATACATCAAAACATGTATACATCACATTTAGCATGTATTCTTACTAATACATCTAACATCAAAAACATGTATACATCACAACTAGCATGTATTCTTACTAATACATCAAAACATGTATACATCACATCTAGCATGTATTCTTACTAATACATCAAAACATGTATACATCACATCTAGCATGTATTCTTACTAATACATCTAACATCAAAACATGTATAAGTAGAACTAAGTATTCTAAGTAAGAGAGTCCTAAATCTAAATATTTCTAAGTAACTGGGTGTAGAGAACAGGTTACCTCATCATCGACCTTGTTGTTCGATGAGACAATCTCATCAGCAGTGACTATACTACTCCCCCTTTCGAGGAGGGTCCTTTTGAACTACACCAAGCTTGTCTCGGAAGTATTCAAACTTCACTCGAGACAGAGGTTTGGTTGGTAACTTCTTCACTTGACGTAGAGGCTTGGTTAGTACAACGGTAACCTGTTACAAATTCAAACTTTTAGAGTTCCTTTCTGTGTCATAACTTGTTAGTTCCCTATGTTCTTTGACTTATCATGGAACACTAGATTTTATGTCATCTTGATACAACTCTAAATATCACATAGGATCTCAGTTGGTTCTATCTCTAAGTCAAACAATCCTAAAGCCAAACTTCTTCACAACTAGCAGAGCAAGCAGCCATATATTCCGCTTGTGCTGAGAGCCACACTAGACTGCTTCCAGCTAAACCACGAGATCATGGCTAATTCCAGACGATAACATCCTCTCGATGTGTTCTTCTTGTCTGATACACTTCCTGCCCAAACAGAATCTGAATAGCCATCTGAAGTCATGATCTTCAAGATAGCATAGATCAAATTCTATCGTGTTCTTTATGTGCCTCATCACATACTTTGCAACTATCAGGTAAACACATCTAGTTTCCACTAGATACTAACTCAAGGTGTTCATAACAAAGCATATATCTAACCTAGTATATGTTAGATATATCAAAGACCCAATAAATTGACTGTACATAGTTATATCCACTAACTCTGATGAGTTATCCCCTAACAGCTTCAAGTTGGAATCCATAAGAGTGGCCATTCCAACACCTCATGTCATATTTCTCATCATACTTTCCCTGGTTGAGAAATATTCCTTCAGAGCCTTGCCATACTTCCAAACCTAGGAAGTAAAGCATCAATTTGAGATCTTTCATTTTTCATTTCTGCATTGAATGATCTTCTGCATATCTATCTGAGCCATCTCTCGTTAGATGGGTCTACTGATATGAGCCTTAATATCATTCGAACTTTGTGGTGAGTTCCTTCTTGCACCCATGTCATATGTGTATCATATTCAACCTTGTAGCAAAGGTCCACATCACCCATGGTGATCATTAAGCTTATCAAATTATTATCGATCCTAGGTACCTATACAGAACCTGATTCATACTTCTTCTTTAATTACACCATACTTGGAGCAAACATATTGTCGTGATTCTCTTCCCCTTTCTAAGAGAATCTTTTAGCCATGAGCCTTCTATATTTTGTTTGATTTGTAAATCTTCTTGTTTGAACATCCACCACTTGTACGGTGTCCATCATTCTTCATGACCTTTCCTACAAATCAAAATTAAGTACATGATTAGTAATACTTCATAATCATCAAAAGATAACCCATTATGCATACAGATATCATTTACATAGTGATGCAACTAATTTGACCAATACTTTGGCACAACACTTTCCCATATCCTGTATGCATACAGTAGCTATCTAGATGCCTTCCATCTCTACCAGAACATACTATCGAGAGTGCGCACAACTCTCAGCATGTCAGCAAAGAGGTTTCATTCTAGACAAGCAACAATGGAATGTTTGTCCAAACATATGCACATTAGTTGTATACTGTTCAATGCTCTATGAATGTTTACACTCAGCATTATATATTCTAGGAATACAAATATGCATGCAGGGCAATATCATTACTATAGCAACTCAAATACTTATCTTTTATGTTTGTGTGGCTGCCTCCCGCTTGATCTTCTGTATGTCTTTTGAACTTCTATTCATTCTGTACCACTGTGCATGCTCAAGAGTCATCCTCATGATCTCATACACAAACATACACTCATTAGTATATTCTAAATGCTATCAAAACATTATAGTACTAAATAATCTTGAAAACGTATAGTCATGATTATAGTTAATAAACATTAGTATTCAAGATTTCAGGGAAGTCTTCTTTTACTCATGCATATCATTGATAAAAGATATAATATGCATAATCCCTTGATTACTAACTTTATGAATAAGCATAACCAATCATTCCAAGTATACTTATATAAGGGATCCTAACACAAGGTAAGATCCATGGGAAACATACCTGGATTAGTATACCTACTTGGTTATGTACAACATACCTAAACAACCTCTTCAATGATTTAGAGATCCTGAGCTAGAACCTGCATGTCTCATAGGTTAAGCATAATATAACAAAGTCATACATACCTCGTAAGTAGAACAAAGATTATGGATGAGTCTTTGTCTTCATGTTTTCATGGTCATGGAGCCTGATTTGTCTTTTGTGATGTACCTGTATCTTGTTAGCAGACAACCTTAACCTCACACAACACCATAATGCATTAGTACAATCATAAGTGTCAACACCCTAACCAATGAATATCTTCTATCATGCATTCATAATTTTGTTAAGGTGATACAACAAATCTAAAATCAAGATTGTACTAATTGTAATAACATGAAGACAAACATACCATAAACTTAATCATGAACAAATCTCAAAGCATACCTCGATGAGTCATTACCTGTCGAGATCGCTTGTAATCTCCTTATGTAAAGCCTTAGCCTCATCTCCCTCTGAAACATGAACTCCTTCACTTATGTAGGTGACCAATCCATCTTCTTCTAGGATTAACCCTATCCACTTGATTTGCAAGAACTGGACCTGGAGCTGGATATGGGTTTGTCAGAGAAACCCCAAAAATTCAAACTTCCGAAAGGATAGAGATATGCGCCTTGATGAGCTGATCAAACTGATATATTCAGAATTTGAAAACTGCAAAGTTTTACTCCTTAATTTTGCCTTTGAAACTTTCGGATTCACTAGACGTGACCCTGAACTGGGGTTTGATGAAGCCCACTCTTTTGCCCCATCAAAAAGTTTGATCCAAATCTTTAAGCTTCTATTTTTCTGAGGAGCTTCCAGCCGTGGTCACAGATTTCAAAAATTCCCATTTTTACAGAAGCCCTAATTTTCCGCTTTTCTGATCAAAGTCCCGAACTAGGGTCTAATCAAGCCCGGCCTTCTGCCCAACCAAAAATTCTGATCTTGGTCTCTAAATTTCTATTTTGATGAGTAGCATCCAGCCGTGGTCTCCGATTACAAAAATTCCAACTTTCTCCAAAGCCCTAAATTCCGGAAGTCATGAATGAAGGTACCAAAAAATAATTCTGTTTTGACAGAAATATGTACCTGATTGTTTCTGGTGTAACTCTGAAATTTTTGATCCACAGGGTCTGAAAAAGTTTCCTAAGATAGCCTGACCTGTTATCTTTCCATCCTGATAGGTCTGACCTCAATTGGATTCTCTGAGAGAGAGTTATGCCAAATGTTGCAACGTGACCTGTTTTGGGAAAATACAGGAGAGCGAACTTGTACGGCGTTC